>CM071645.1:16933875-17533875 GCA_036419045.1 Scirpophaga incertulas
CTGAAGGTCCAATTTGTTGGGGATTCTTCTACTAGATGTGGTTGAAAAAAAAAGAAAATCTTGCGGTGATGATTTTACTTCGCAATTTACAATAATTTATGATACGAACGATCTTCTTTGTATGGGGGGGGGGACGGAGGCGCGCCTCCGTGCGCTGTAGTTGGTGACCCGTTGCAAAGAGAGAAAATCCGCCATCTTAAGAGTTTATATAGACACGTTCGCAGGTAGGGTTAACGCTGCATTCACGCTTCTTCATTCGAGCGGCTCCCGGCGCGTTCATAGGCGTTAACAATTATATTATTTTGTATTGTCACTATAGAGTTAATACCGCCCAAGTACTATTCAAGTTGATCAAGGCTACTGTAAATTTATTCACTTGTTTAATTGATGTACAAACTATAGGAAACTACAATTTAGCCTACGTGTCAGACATACAAAGTTTGAAGAAAACAGAACGTGATAACCGAGCAAGTTAATCAATAACAAAGCTTTTATAGTTATATATTACTAGCGACCCGCCCCGGCTTCGCACGGGTGCAGTGAAAAAATGGTTATGGTGGGTTATCCCTAAGAGATAGACATATACCATCGCGGACTTTTTTGTGGATTTTTGTAAGTTGTACAATACTGTAGTACATTATTTTGGTCTATCTTGTAGGGTTCAGCCAGCGTTTGCAATATAAGCGCAAAAAACGTGCTTATTTACGACATCACATTAGAAACCTTTAAATTTATCAGTGTTCTCTACTATATTATGCATTTATTATACATACAAACCTTAAGAATCACTCTATCTATTTTAAAAAAACCGCGTCAAAATCCGTTGCGTAGTTTTAAAAGATCTAAGCATACATACGGACATACAGCGAAAGCGACTTTGTTTTATACTATAGTCTGATTATTAATTCACTGGAGTAAACTGACAGATGGTAATGTCACATTGTAAAATTGTGCTGCCATATTTATCGTACTAGTGAGGTGACCTGCAAATATAATTGGATAAATTGAATAAATCGATAAGGACTTCACCCTTCGTTGTTATTCAGATCACTCACACAAAGTCAGTAACAACGTTTATTTAAAAAAAAGTACTCAATTAATTATAATATAGGTACATGAATTCTATCAGATACAAAAAATGAAATTCACTCACTTGCTAGCGTTCCCGAACTATGCGTTCAGTTAATCAGTAAATCAATTTTTTGAACTGTAATTATTCGAACATTCGGAAGTACTTTAATTATTGCAAATCTTTTAAAAGAAAAAATACAGATTTAACCACTGTGTAATAGTAGTTATTGTATTTCATTTTAGACAAAACATAATTCTGTAAATTATTTATCGTTGTAATGGATATAACCACGACAATTTTTACGTCAAGTTTTTTTTTTATTTATTGCTGGTTATTACTGGTTACTGGTAGAAGATGGAGAAGCTGTGTGATCATGTAATAAACTTAGAAATAAAATGTTTAATCTCGACCATATGATGGACAATATTACGGACCGTTTTATAATAAGTGTCACTGACAACGACGACGATAGTGATAAAATTATGTCTGACGATGACGAATAAAAAGCTATCCATTGAATATTTCTGTTTCATTTCATATATATAATTCGAGTAATTACGACATTTCAAAGTTATCACCTATTTGCCCTAAAGGTACCATGCTAATATTATTAACATCGATTAAACAAAATTGGATTAAGATTTCTTAATAAAGTAAATAAAATGAGTAATGTGATTTGAGGACGGAATGAAATTGAATGAATGAGTTGGATTTCAATATTCTAGTCACAACACTATTTCTGTTCATCATAAAGTGGTAACACCGTAAACGTCAGTTTACTCCAGTGAATTAATGATTAGACTTTATGTAGTGATTGATTGATAAGTTGCTAGAACCTTAAAATCATTCTTTAGGCATTTGAGGTTTAGTCGCATAGCAATAACGAGCGATTTAGATACATAATTTCCTCAGTTGTCGTCTTTTCTATCGTTTTCGTCCTGTTTAACATTCCAAACACTTCCGATTCTAACCCTACTCTCTTTGATTGCACGCTTATCATAAATTCTTTATTAAATTGGAGGCTTGATTCAAGCTCACGTCAACTCTTTGTTTGGAGCGCGATGTCATTTGAAGATACAGCGACATTTATGTGGTGTTATCGCAAAGCCTACTAATATTATAAATGCGAAAGTTTTTATGTATGGATTTTTTGTTTTATTTTTTTAATTCCGAATTTGAGTTTGAGATCCACCCCCCACTTCTCCCCTTATTCCCTTTTAAAAGGCTGGCAACCCATCTGTGACTCCTCTGGTGTTGCGGGTGTCCATGGACAACGGTTATTGCTTACCATCAGGTGATCCGTTTGCTCGTTTGCTGCCCTATCCCATAAAAAAAACAACATGTTCGATGGTATGAAAGCAGCTAAAAACATTAAAATAATTAAAACAAAGATACCATTAAGCTGCGACCTGCTGGGCCTAATTAAGAAAAACTCAGTACAAAAATAATAACGTATTTATTTGTCGGATGACACTGGTCTTTCGTGTTGTTTATGTGTCGGCTGATAGCGTGACCTAAGTGACCCAAACCGATAAAATGTTGCGGGTATTCTAGTAAACAGACTGTTAAAATAATATCAAGAATGCACTATGTTTTTCTTCTCAGAACATTTTGCCAAACTTTCACCTTCTTCAGCTAGACAGCGGGCAATCCATAACAGTGCATTTATTTTGTAAAGTCTGCCTCGAACCATCAAACTATTGAATAATACTAATAATAAGTGCGTCAGGAAGTGATGACCCCATCGCCCGCTGGTGGGGCATTTAATGCCCCTTAACTATCATACATGTCCCATCAGTGCAGTCAGTCTCCCTCACTCTCGTTTCGCTCACAGTCTCGCTCGCCACAAGCTGCCCTTGTGGCGAGCTGTCAGTTAGACGCGTCACCGAGGGTTCCGATATATTTCAGGGGGATGAATGCCACCCGCCTCTGTCTTGCCTTAACCAGCTGTACAGAGTGGATTTGCAAGAAAACAGATGTTCGAAAGGTGGAAGTTTAATAATGCCATAACGCTGACGGCGTCTCGATCGCTGTCGCAGGCACACCTCTCTACACCCTTAGCCGTTCACACTAATGTTGCTCCCTTCGCACCAACATTGGTCTGCTTTTTTGGGAGCCCATTTAGTGAGCGACGACTCAACACCTGCCATAATTAAATCAATTAGGAGGCTTTAAGAAGGCAGGTGACTGGAGTCTCTTCTATAGCCCGGTTCTCATTACCACCACCACAAAGGTTTTGACCTGTAATAACAATAGTTTCCGTGCATCTAACTGGGTATAGTCTTCAGTTACAATTTTCATGGTAGATAGATATTAGATTCAGTTGGTATACTCCACGCACACTTTCATTAAATTTCACTTAAATGGCCTCTGGCATTGGATCTGTATCACCGCGCATGCCTTATAAAGGACTGTGTCTTATAAAGGACTGTGTTTTATAAGCGACTGTGTCTTATAAAAGACTGTGTCTTATAAAGACGCGTGATATAAGCGACAATAATAATAATAATAATTTGTACACTTACACCAATTAGCATAGCCCATAGCTTGTTATGAGATCTAGGGTAACATATAGACATACATATATTTTATTTTACATATTTAAATATTTTTAATAGAAATATGTAATAACAACCATGACTAAGGTACAAATGCTCGCATTCATCACGCAAACATCTGTTCCACCAAGATTCGAACCCGGGACCTCAGCTACACTTTGAAACCGGTATACTAACTGCTCGACTACGGAGGTCGTCATATGAATCAATTGTCGCCTGCAGATTTTGAAATCGATGCCAATGCAAAGCTGGCAACAATAATGTACTCCTATTTACACTGCGGCAATGTACTTCCGACTCCTTTGGTATTGCATCGCATATGCTAAATTGCATTGCATATGCTGAATAAATGATCTTGAATTTGAATTTGAATTAGAATCATCATTTATCATCTAGTGGTATGCTCGTTTGCCGCTTATCATACAAAGAAACAGTAATTGGCTTGTTAGTTCTGTTGTATATTTTCCTAAAATTAAAACCACAACTATTAAAATCCAATGTACGAAATATATTTATAAGCACAACTACTTCCTTAAAGTGAAGACTGCACGGAATCGGAATTATAATAATCATCTACTCTGGTGCAAAGTAGCAGTATTCGCATTGTTGCAGACAGGTTTCATAGGTTAGATATGTCAGAGAAATTGGTACCCTGACATCTAAAACTTAACTTTTAAATTAGCAAACTCTCTAAACATGTTACACTGATCTGATCACATATATATTACACGCGACTGCAACCACAACACAGTGTGATCCTATCAGGTGGACAGACTGCTTGACAATTTCGGTTTTCTAAAAAAAACTACATATATCATTATCATTTACCATCTTAGGTTTTGCGTAAACATTAGTGTGTAGGTAGTACCTGCGTAGACGCTACGGAGAAAGTAATTTGTAGCTTACGTAGACATGTAGCTATGTAGACAGAAAGTTGTAGGTTGCGTAGATGATGTGTAGACAACAATTTGTTGTTTGCGTTAACGCAACGGCAAGTGTCACGAAATTTTATCGGCCAGAGCGGTCTGACCACGTGAGTTACCGACTAAACTCGGCTTGTGCCTAAGTTCTAAGAACCATATAGGCAAATCGTGAGGGCGACTTTGCACCTTGATTTCAACTCTGATCATACAAAATGTTAGCTTGTGCTCGGTTTAGACGGCCAATGATCAGACGATAATAATAAAAAAGCCAGGTCAGAAAACCAACGCAAGTGTATATCAAAGGTATATTTAAACATTACTTAGGTGATTGGCATTATCAGCTACGTTGCATTCTGCTAAGCAGCGACACTCACTTGCAAAATTCACCACGATGAGTTTAAAATAACGGGCATTACTTTGAAGCAACCCTAAAACTTTTTTGAGTTTTTAAATTGACCTCAGGAATTATGAATCATTTAACTGATTCTTTTATATAAGAACTAGCTGTTAGAGGTTGGAATTTTGTCTATGATTAGCTATTTGTCAAAATTTAAATCGATGGCTCCAATGTACACTCCTCTAAATCCAAAAACGTAGGTTTACAGGAGGAGCATTTGAACGAAAAAAGTTAATAAAGTCTTTGTTTTTGCAAATAAAATTATTATTTTTTTTGAGTGACTTCTTGATTTGCTGTTGCTTCAAACCCCATTTATAATATTGTGTAATTATTTATAGTGTTAAAGTAAGCCCTACTCAACAGTCTCCTCACCATTATTGTCTGATACTAAGACTTATTTTTGCAATTTAATAAAGTTTGCATTTTGGCATATCGAGAAAATTTTCTGCCACGATACAAACCGCTAAGTATTAAATAGCGGAATGTAACTTAAAATCTAAATGTACTTACAGGTTTTTTAGTAGTAGATATTAAAGAAAATCTATGAATTGCGCCCTACTATTGTAGTTTTTGTACTATGGGAAATGAAAAGGTGCGCCTAATATTGCCAATCTCCTTAAAACTCCTTAAAGTAGTATTAAAAGGATTTTTTTATGCAGTAGGAGGGTAAAATATACCCAATTGTGGACTGTATTTGCGTGTGGAATTAAAGCAAAAACAATAAGATTTATACTCCTATATAATTGGTAACTAGATTTTTTTAATCTGAGCTATTTTTAATTTGAAACTAAAACCGTCTTTTGCTAAATAACATACTAAGTAATATTTAATAAACATTATTTTTAACAATATCATCTGTCCTATTTATAATATCATCGTCATATAATATGTTTCTTCATATACGATATATATAGCAATAACAAATAATTCCATAAAAATATAAATATAAAAATTTTGGGAAAAGTACCAAAATCGCTTAGTCGTAGTGTCAACACAGTATTTTGGACGTGTAGACCTTCAATGAGTTGTCGGGACGCTTCGAAATACCTAATCTCGCAGAATGAAGAATTGTAATAGGCCTCTTAAGAGGTTTACGTAAAAAAATTTTTTGAGATTTTTGAGTTAGAGGAATGATTGGAGCCATCGAAATATAGTATTATGAGTTTAAAAGAATGAAGCGTGCTGCCTTAATATTTACTTATTGGAAGATTTTATATTGTTATATTAGATTTATTAGAAGATGAAGTCCCCACTTCATCTTCTAATAAATCTTTTTGAGTTTTATAATGTAACTATATATTTAGTATGATTGAATTATATTGTGTGAGTGTAATAATGGTATTTATTTTATAAAGCGGAATTTTCCCTACAAGGCTAGCAGGTAATACCATGCTGGTGAGCGCCATGTCGGACAGAGAGTAGGTATGTTGCGACTACCTCTTCTAATACTCTCTTGAAAGTAAGACAATCAAGTTGATTTTGTGGTTTATGATTTAATATAAAACCTTTTCTGTCAGCAATAAAAGTCTTTGTATGTGTGTGTCAATTTGTAATATTTGAAACTTGTCGTAAAATATAAAACATTAATATTTTTATAACTGTTAGTATTAGAAACAATATTAATGTTGCTGCCATAAAAGATGAATGAGAAAATATTGTATTTGACTTTGTTTAAAGAAGTGAAGTCTCAAACATCAATTAGTTTGATAGAGGAAACATTAATTCAAATTTTGATTAGCCAGTAACATACCACATACATGGAGTATATACAACATACACCCCCGTAATCAAAATAAAATTATACACATAAGCCTATTCCTCTTACACAATTCTGATGCTTAATACGAGCCAAAGGTTTAGTAAGTATATCTGCCCACATCTCCAAAGTAGGAGTATAAACGACATTAATGACATTCTTACATAATAAATCACGTATAAAATGATATTTCGTATCAATGTGCTTAGTTCTGTTGTGATGGACTGGATTCATTGCCAATTTTTGAGCAGACTGTGAATCATTGTAAATAGTAACAACAGTTGACTCACCAGTAAGTTCACGTAACAACCGCTGTAGGAATACAGCCTCTCTACCCGCACTGGACAAACTGATATACTCGGATTCGCTCGAAGACATGGCAATACTAGTTTGCTTCTTACTTTCCCATGAAATGGCTCCTCCAGCCATAGAGAAGTAGAATCCTGTATATGAACGGCGATCTATAGGACAGCTGGCCCAATCTGCATCCGCGTAGCCAACTAGATATCCACCGTTTTTCCTGTAACGAATGCCCATATTCATAGTGCCTTTCAAATATTGCAGCACTCGTTTGGCTGCAGTCCAATGACTTTTATCATATTTAGTGTTAAATTGGCTTAAATATGACGTCGCAAAAGCAATATCTGGACGAGTATTGACAGCTAAAAAATTAAGTGAGCCTATCAACTGCTGATATGGATATTCACTTACATTACTTTTCTCACTAGGCAGCAATCTCTTAGTTTCCAACGGCGTAGGCACGGCCTTACAATCCGACATGTGAAACTTTTGCAACAAATCTCGAACGTAGCTTTCTTGAGATATCTTAATCTCACCAGGTTTACTATTTATATTTAAACCTAAATAATAACTCAATTCACCGATGACTTTCAAACTGAAATAATCACGTAAGTCAGATATGACAGTTTGGAGTGTTATATTTTCTTTATAGAAAATGACAATGTCATCGACATGAAAAGCGAGTGTTATTACCTCATTACCAAACTTTTTCGTATAAATACATGCTTCGGAATCAGTTTGGTTAAAACCTATACAATGTAAAATTTCGGTTAACTTTTTGTACCATGCTCGCGAAGCCTGTTTGAGTCCATATAGGGAACGTTTCAGTAAACACACTTGATCTTCTTGACCAGCTTTAGCAAATCCTTCCGGCTGACACATATACACCTCTTCTTCCAATTCTCCATTTAAAAATGCTGTATCCACATCTAAATGGTGCATTTTCATTTCTGTCTCCGCAGCCAAGGCGAACAACATGCGTAAAGAAGAGTTCCGGACCACTGGAGAGAAAGTCTCCGAATAATCCACACCATACACTTGATCAAATCCTTTCGCAACAAGCCTTGCTTTATATTTAATTACGTCACCATGCGCATTCTTCTTTAGCTTGTAGACCCATTTGCAAGGTATGACCTTTTTATCTGGTCTGTCAACAAGAATCCAAGTCTTTTTCTCAAGCAGTGACTGGTATTCGTCTTGCATAGCTTGATACCATTTATCTCCATCTTCTGCATTCATAGCCTGTGAATAGCTTGTAGGTTCATCCACCAGGTGAAGTGATGAAGTCTGCATGCATACACAATTGGCAGCAGAAATGGGGTTTCTGGGTCGCAAATTATACCTTGGTTCTGCAATCTCAATGCCTGATTCCATCTCTTGTGATGAAGAAGCAATAGTAGGTTGAATTTGCACATCTCTGATGACTGCGCTTGCCTCAGGTGTTGAACTATCTGACCTAGTCAACGAGTTTGCTTGTGAACTGAGTAAAGGAGACATTAGTACTGGTTCAACTAAATTATTACCAGATTTAACAGTTCTGTTATCTTTTAAATCTTGAAAATTATTTTCAAAGAACGTTACATCTCTGCTCTTTACAAATTTTCTAGGATATTTAATGTCCCTGAAATAATAGCTTCTCGGATCTTCTGAATATCCGACAAATATGTGTTCGGATGCTTTCATGTCCAATTTCACACGATTGCACGCGGGGATATGGATAAACGCTCTACATCCCAAAACACGCAAATGAGAAAGATTTGGTATTTTACCATACCACTTCTCGTATGGCGTCTTGCCTTCCAGGGCACGGTGAGGAGACCTATTCTTGAGATATACAGCCATCTCTGCAGCATCTTGCCAATATGCCGGAGAAAGAGAACTGTCAGAAAGCATTGATCTTACTTTCTCCATAATAGAACGATTAGTTCTTTCTGCAATTGCATTCTGCTGAGGACTGTAGGGGACTGTTGTATGGTGTTGAATTCCTTCATTTTGTAAATAATTCGAAAATTCAGCATTAACATATTCTCTCCCATTATCACTCTTCAATGTCTTAATCTTGGCTCCTGTTTCCCGCTCCACCAAGGACTGGAAGATACGAAACTTATTCTTTACTTCCGCTTTTGAAGGAATAAAGGTTACAAAAATCATACGTGAAAAATCATCTATAAAAAGTAAAATATACTTATTGCCTTGAAATGAAGTTTCAGGCAGCGGTCCACAAATATCTGAATGAATGAGTTCCAGAACTGAAGTTGATCTTTTATGTGAAACATTCTTAAAAGGCTTTCTACTCTTCTTACCTTCTATGCAAGGGATACATGGTTCCTTATCGACTTCTGAATAATCCACGCCCACTGCGTGTCCCTTTTTTAGTTGATCCATTCCGATGCGACATAAATGTCCCAGTCGCCTATGCCAGAGCTTGAAGCTAGAAACATCAGAGTGAGTTTTATAAGCAGATAATTGATTATTAGCGTTGACCGTACAATCTAAAGAATACAGTCCACCACATAGAACCATGTAAAATTACATCACCTGTACAACAAAAAACATCAGAATCATAAAAGTTACAACCAGTTCTATCAAAAACTACACTAAAACCTTTATCTACCGCCTTCTTCACTGAAATAAGATTAGAGTTCAAGTTCGGCACGTGAACCACATCAGTAATCTTCTTTACATTATTATTGTGACTGCAACTGGTGATTGAAACATCTCCTACGCCTTTACTGGGCAGTTCATCTCCATTTGCAATAGTCACAGTTCCCATTGATGACCCTCTTATGTTATCCATCCAATCAGCTCGTGACGTCATGTGAACCGAAGCACCAGAATCGATAAACCATTTATCACGCTCTAATCCATCATTAGCATTCAGTGCACATAGAGCATTCTTGTGATTGACGGATTTCTTCTTTTTATCCTTCTTATGGGGACAGTCTGGACGCTTATGTCCTGGCTCCATGCAGTCATAACAAATAATAGGTTTCTTTAATTTGGATGTTGAAGGTCTAGGCTGAATCATTCGAATACGAAGAGCAGTATCAGGGTTATCAAAAACTGGTTTATTCAATTCATTCAATAATTTGGTCTTAATCAAATCCGCAGTAATATTTATATTGGAATTTTCCAATGCCATTACTAAAGGTGCATACTGAGGACTTAAACCTCCTAGAAGAATCGCAGCTATTGATGCATCTTCCATAACTTTGCCTATGTCGGCTAAATCTTGTACAGTTGACATTACAGCATTTATGTACGTCTCAATATTGGAGTCAAAATCGTCAAGGGAGTACCTGTACAGTTTCCGTTCGAGGCTTATACGTCGCCCTATGCCTTTATCCTCGTATGCGGATGAAAGAGCATCCCAAGCATCTTTGGCTGTCTTGCATGATCGTACATGGGTGATCGCCATGCCATCTACTGTAAGACATATTTTCGAAAGTGCCTTTTGATCATTTCGCAATCGCTTTTCAACAGAAATATTGTCACCTGGAGCATAGCCGACGATCGTCTCCCACAACTCTTCATGCATTAGGTACATGCGCATTTTAAATTTCCATGCAGAATAACCATCTCTGTTAATTAATGTTTTTATTCCAGATGCAGAATTATTCGACATCATTGTTTATACGCACAGCTGTTCGATATCACAACAAAAATATTATGAAAATAAATTTCGTGAATTATTAAAATTATCACCGATTTTCATAAATTATATACGCACAAATAGAAAAAACTTGCAGAATCACTTTTAAATAAAGAAACTGTAGTTTTTATACATATAACTCGGTTAAAATAGAGAATTCGTGCTGATAACGAATATTGTATTTGACTTTGTTTAAAGAAGTGAAGTCTCAAACATCAATTAGTTTGATAGAGGAAACATTAATTCAAATTTTGATTAGCCAGTAACATACCACATACATGGAGTATATACAACAAAAAGAAAACAATTGCAGAAATATTAGAACGCACACTTATTTAGCTGAGTTTTTATCCGCACTTAGCCTCACTATTGGGCCATCGTGCGTCCTGTACTGGTCGACTTCTCCCTTACTCCGACTGGAGCGGCACGAGCCTCTGCGGGATGTGACGGCGCGACTGGAGCGACACAGCCTCCGCGAGATGTGACGGCCTTTGAAACTGCTTCCCACTTGCTACGATCCAAACATAGCTTCCTGTAAGGTAGGGAGCTCGGACAGTAAAGTAAACAAGTGAATTGTTTCACGTATGATTTATTACTAACTAATCATCTGACAAAATCTATCTTATATAGGTTATAACTAGTACTTATAATTATTATGTGTAGATCTATAACACCACACGCCAATCGGCAAAAGAAAAAAAAAAAATTACACATGGGTATATTTTTTTTTAATTATACGAGTAATATAAAAGTTTTCATACATTGGGTAATAAACGTTAAATTGGATAATATGTATAAATGAATAATACAATGACGTCATCCTTATAATCTAAGTATATTATAGGTATATTAAAATAACAAGGTCTTTAAAATTATATTAAAAATACATAGTTATATAATTTTCTTATAAAGTCTACTCCTATTTTTATGTACTAACATTTCTTTTCCTTTATAATCTATTTTTAGATTTGGTTCACAATCTTCTATCACTCTAAAAGGTCCTATATAGAGAGGATCGAGTTTGTTTACAATTTGTTCGTTTCTTAGTAGTATTAGATCACCAACATTATACTTAATTGGGTTTGTATAGTTATCATATCTAATTTTTCTTATCTCTTTGCTTTTAATTAAATTTTGTCTTGCGTCATATTGCGATTTTTGAAGACGATATTTAAGTTGTTGAGGATAATCATAATGATTATATAACGGATCGATTTGCAATGTCAAATTACTGGGCAAGTTACACGGTTTTCCAAAAATGAGCTCATATGGTGTATATCTAGTTTCTGTGTGTACAGTCGTGTTGTAAGCAAAACACCAATAAGGAAGCCAAACACTCCAATTTTGAGGTTCATTATCTGTTTGAATTCGTAGGAATGATATTAAATTTTTGTGGCTATTTTCTAAGCTACCTATAGACTGGTGGTGATATGCTGTAGATGTAATTTGCTTAATTTTGAGAATATTACATACTTCCTTCATAACGGTAGAAACGAACTCTGTGCCTCGATCGGATATTATTTGACGGGGTATCCCGTATCTTAAGATGAAATTATTAACGAATGCTGACGCTACGGAAACAGTATCTTTATTCCTAATTGCGTAAGCCTCGACATACTTACTTAAGTCACACTGTAGTGTGAGTATATATGAGTTACTATTACTATCCTTACATAAGGGCCCTACTAAATCTAAATAAATTCTATCGAAAGAGGAACATCCGGTATCCGTAAGAACCATGGGTTCTTTTATGTGTTTGTAGTGTTTTTGACGTAAACACTTGTCACAACGATTAACAAACTCGGATACATCTTTTTCAAGTCGTGGCCAGAAAAATCGACGTTTTATGTTGTTTATCATGCGTCTAATGCCAGCGTGTCCGCTTGTAGGCAAAATATGATAGTCATTTAATATCACGCGTTGTGTATCCTTATCGCTTATTCTTTTGACACCATTCAAAATATAAAAAAGTGGTCCGGACCAATTTTGGGTGTCATTTATCATACGAGTTAACTCTTCTATTTCTTTACAATTATTCTCATTTTTTATTATACACACGCTATTTATTTTTAATTGTTTACACATTTCATCCAACTTCCTCACAAAGACATCTCGTGTGCAATATGATCGGAAAGAAGGATTAATATAAATTATGAGCTTCGTTGAGTTAAAAGCGAATAAATTAGTCATTTTAGGTGCGTTTTTATCAATTTTTCTCCATTCTTCAGTATTCACAAATCTTAATTCCACACAACCTTCTGGTTTCTTAAGGGTACCTAATACCTTTGGTTGATCAGACCAAGAGTCTGAGGCACTCTTATTGACCACAGGGTTGTCACTTTGAATTCCGATATTTTGATTATTCAATTGTTTATTCTGTTTCCGAGTTAGAACACACATCACCTTTTCATTCATCTGTTTCAGTTCATCACTCGATATTCGAATGCGGGACAATGCATCTGCAGCTGCATTGTCCGCCCCTTTTACATACTCAATAGTGTAATCATATTCTTCTAATAGTAATCTAAATTTTGTTAAGCGACTAGAAGGATTGTCATGTTAAAAAGATAGACTAATGGTTTATGGTCGGTTTTTATTATAAACTTGCGACCATACAAGTACGGCCTAAAATATTTAACGGACCATACAATAGAAAGTAGCTCCTTCTCTATAGTCGGATATCTAATTTCGGCTTTATTTAAGTTGCGACTTGCGAAAGCTATTGGTTTATTGTCGCAGTTACTTAATACAGATCCGATTGCAAAACCAGACGCATCGGTTTGCAAAATAAAAGTATTTTCACTGTCGAAGTTTGGATATTGAAGAAGTGTTGGAGAGATTAATGCCTTTTTTAGGAATAAAAATGATTGTTGACATTCTGAATTCCAATTAAAATCTACATTTTTGCGACAGAGTCTATTAAGAGGTAATGCTATCTCTGCAAAATTAGGGATAAATTTTCTATAAAAGTTGGTAAATGCCACAAATCTTTTTGTTTCATCCACATTTTTAGGGACAGGATAATTTTGAACAACTTTAGTTTTCTCTGGATCTGGCTTTATGCCTTTAGTTGAAACAACGTGACCTAATAATTGAATTTCTTTCCTTAAAAAATCACATTTGTTTGGATTTAATTTTAGATTAGTTTGTCGAAGTCTTGTTAAAATATCAATTAAATTTTTATTATGCATATCTAATTTCGGCCAAAACAAATTAAATTGTCTAAATAAATAAATAATTTGTCGTATGCTAGTCCAGACATAGCGACTGTCATTAATCGTGAGAATGAACTTGGACTAATTTTTAAACCCATAGGAAGTCGTGTCATTTGATATTGACCAGACGGGGTTGTGAATGCTGTGTACTTCCGGCTCTCAGGACTTAAATTTGCTTGGTAGTATGCCTGGGATAAATCTAACTGAGAAAAATACATTGCTCCCGACAAAGAATCCAAAATATCAGTAATATTAGGCAACGGGAATTTGTCATCTAATATTCGGTCATTAAGTTTACGAAAATCAATCACTAACCTCCATTTTTTAGAATTATCATTAGATTTTTTCGGAACTAATAGAATAGGACTGGACCATTCACTCTTTGCTGGTTCAATTATATTATCAGAAAGCATTTTTTTTATTTGTTTTTCAATTTCAGAACGCTGTGAGTATGGTAAGCGATATTGTTTTACGTATACCGGTTCCGCATTCGATTTTAGTTGTATTGTTTGGTCGTACAAATTAGAAGTAGTTAATTTATCATTAGGTAATTGAAACACGTCTGAAAATTTTGCGCAAATATTTTCGATAGATATACGTTCTTCATTATTTAAATGATTCAAACTCAGTTGGGAAAACAAATTTCGTACTCTATCTCCACTTACAATAGTATTCTCAAAATTGCATATGTCGTACTCTGATAGTTTGTGTACCTCTGGCCTAAAGTAGTTAAGATTTACTTCCGTTTCGCGAGTGTTTAATATCTGAATACTAATTTTATTATTTTTTGGCTTACATATGGTACTAGCTATAAAAACTCCTTGACATAACTCTCCTGGCATAACAACACATTCATAATCAATGATACTGTCAACGACATACATTTTTTCGCATCTTGGTGGAATTGTTAGAAAACCTTTTTGACCTAAAGATCCGGTAACCATAGGCAACGTTATACTATTACCATTATTATTATAATTTAACTTTAAAGTATTATTTTCAAAATCTAAAATAGCTTTATACTTCTGCAAGAAATCTCTACCTAATATTCCTTGTTGTTTACACGGCAGGTAATCGATAATATAAAATTTGTTTTCGAATACCTGACCATTTATATTAAGCATAACATAAGAATGCCCGATGGATTGTACTTTGCCCCCTATTCCTTTTATGTAGGTGCGTTCCGTATGCATCGGAATGTTCCATCTTTGTACTGTTTCATATTTCAGCACCGACATCGATGCACCTGAATCTACTAGAAAACTATATTTGGAATCTTCGAATAACAATTCCACTGAGCTGCTATAGTCACAAACTAATACATAATTATTATCGAAAAAACTGCATAGATTCATTATTTGTTGTTTCAGACTTATTTTCCGGATTTAAATCGAATGTTTTTAAAGACTTAGAATTGTTTAAGTCTCTGTTACTTTGCATGTAATGTATATTATGACCACGATTAAATGAACGGTATTTGCCGCCGCGATTATTCTGTATTTGTCTAGTATTATAGCCCCCGCGCGGTTGAATCGAAGTTCGACCTCTGGTTGATTGATTATTTGAAAAATTCAAGTGTTTGTTACCATGTTGAAATTGCATTTGAGGTTGCCCGCCTCGTCTTAGAAAATTTCCTCTGTTACTACCGCGGAAATATCTACCCAAACTTGAGCGTCCACGATATCCAAAATATACTGTAGGTTCTTGGTTCGAGCGACTGTATGACGCTTCTTCGTCCTTTGCTGCACGTATTGTGTCTTTTAGTGACGAATAATTACGCGCTGACAATATCGTACTAAGTTGTCGATTTCGCAAACCATTGGTGAAGCTCTTAATAGCAAGCTTCTCATTTAAAGGTCTTAATATTTTGTATGCGTCTTGATTACCGTCAGCTTGCGATATCGTCAAGTTAACGAACAACTCTTCGACTTTTCTGCCGTAATTTTCTAAACAATTGCCGTTTTGTCGCATCATTACTAACTCATTATGAATAGAAGTACTCGATTTCTTGGTAAGTAAATGATCTCGCATATCCTGAATTAATAATTCACAGCTATCATATGACGTTGATAACCTTAACTTGGCATTTTCATTTACTCGCGTTTTTAAAATAAATTGTATAAGCATATTTTTACCTTCCTTATTTAGTGTAGAGCTATATAACTCTATAGAATCGATAAGGTTCTTAGTGACATTTTCATCACCAGTCATGACCGGGATTAGTGCTACCGCAGTTTTAAAGTCAAAGACTGACATTGTTGGAAAATTTACGTTTGTACACTCAGGAATATAATTTTTGGAACAAAAAGTTTCTATTTGCTCATATAATTGTTTAATTAAATCGCAAAATGACTGTAAGTCCTCTAAAACTTTACCATCTATTTGCTTCGTTTGTATCTGTTCTAAAATAATCAACATACATTCATCGAAATGTTGACGCAACTGAATAGCCTCAGACAGCTTTTCTCGCAAAACATTCTTTGTTCGTCTAGCGTAACTTAATTTTACCAAATAACCTTTTATAATTTGAAGCTTATCACAAATATCTTTTATTTCATCAGCCATCGAAAATAGAACCAGATATTTTAATTAAAAAATACATTATTTACATATTAATAATTATACAATATTATTAAAAATACACATTAAACAAAATTCACGACACGAATTAACTCGACACGACTCGATGAAACTAGGTCAAAGTGTACGTTTTTGCACTTTTGAACAGCTCTATATGTTTTTATTGTTATGGCTTTATCAAACTTTCACAATTTGCACTCACTTGTACCTGGAACTGGGCGGTGACACTCGTAGCAAACACGAGCCTCCTGGATCGGTCGTCGAACAGAACGCCTCAGAGTTTGCGCCAATACTTCATTCCGGATCCATCCATGATGACATCTTCTATATAGCATGTACAGGCCAAAAACTCCAGCAATTGCTATCATAGTGCAAATGAGCACCAGGACTATGCTTATATTGTTCAGGTGAAATTCTTGATAATTTGAACCAACAGCATTTTGGTTCAAGAAAACGTCTTCCTTCTCCACAGTAGACCGGCACATTTTTTTTTTTTTTTAAATGAATTAAAATTTCAAACTTTAACCTATCGAATATAAAGTAATAAGTCGCGCGGCCGAACTCCAGCAACCCGCGTCGGATGGCAGGGTCGCCATGTAAGGTAGGGAGCTCGGGACAGTAAAGTAAACAAGTGAATTGTTTCACGTATGATTTATTACTAACTAATCATCTGACAAAATCTATCTTATATAGGTATAACTAGTACTTAGATATTATGTGTAGATCTATAACACCACATTCCCTCTAACCATCCCAGGTCTTCCCAGAGTGCCAAAAGCCTATTGGGGGTTCCGGCATGCTTGAGAACACACACTTAATAGAGGATCAACCAATAGGGACCTTACCGTTGGGTCATTCGTATTAGAAATGCTGTTGCCTGGGCGGTCCCAGACAACAGCACTGCTACATTCTTACCCGGATGACTTTTGTGTAATTCACATTTGCCGCGTTCAACTCGCTCTTGAACCTCAACCATTTCCATAAAAATTTAGTGTAACTGGTTTACTTAACAGGTCCAATGTTTTGAATATGTTGACAAATAAGCAAACTGCCGACCTGTTGATAAGTGTGTGGGAGATCCGCTGCAATTTCAACACCATTTTATTATCTGTCTTACCCTTTATTATTATGCGGCAGAATTAAGTTAATAATTAAAATATAAACTAACGGAATCACTAAAACATTTTTTTACACCAAAAAAGTCCATAGAAAAGAAATAAAATGTAATATAGAATATAGTCCAAATCACCACATACATACGAGTAAATGAATACTATATTACGTAATAGGCACATCCAGAATGTCTTAATAAAATTTTTGACTACAGCACAATACAAAAGCACACGTGCCAGGCGTGATTACATAATCTATGAACCCAGAAGTCCACGACTAATTAAATAAAATAAATTCTGTTGATTGAGCTCGGTTAATATATACATTCGTCATATTTTTATTTAGTTTCATATTTATTCGTCTACCGCACGAAAATCATTTCATACTTATTTGAGACGATTTGAGTTGTGTAATATATTTTATCTACTATCATGCTATTAATGCACAGCGCCCTGCTCGTAGCCTCTCATTCATAGCCTGTCAGGTATCCTAAAGGGTCCTTACGGGTTCCCACGAACCTGTCACACCAAGGGCAGTTCTCCTCGGCGCGTCTGGCGGCGATGTCGGATGCGCCATCGATCGTGCGCTCGCGGCAGGCATCAGTGGAGGGGCATCGCTGAGGTTTTTTCCCCTTTCTGGGGAGGAGAGCCCCACATAATTCTGCGCTTTTCCCGGGGTGCATGCAGGGTATGCAATTCAATGCATTTTCCTCAGCGATAACAAAAAAAAGGTGTCCTAAAGGGTTTTAGTGTGCAGTTGCGACCTTCTGCCGTGGAGTCCCATACACCCTAACTCTACCCAAGGAGCTTGGACAGTGCGTAATAGCATTTCCCTCACGAAAAAAAAGTTTATTCAGCCATGTATTAATGTGGTTTTTTAGGTTTAAGTTCATTATGTGAGGGTTTGGACGATAGCACTTTTCTAGTGTACTGATGTTCCTAGAATACAAAACTTTTCTTCTAAATGCATTCCTCAACATAATGTGTGGCCGAAATATTTATTACTATGAATTATATTTCATTATAAACGCATCGGAACAAAAAAAATATTATTAACTACTATCAGGCTATTAATCCTCTATAAAAGATCCTATAACAATTAGCTTATTGCCAACATTAAAACACTCAATGATATTATGATCATTATATCATCCAAACGCGTGATATTATGAATTTCAAAAAAGAACATTCTCATGCTTCGATCATATATTTCTGTAGATACACAATTCCATAGAAAATCAAACAAAATATCGACCCCGCGTCTATACATAGAAGAATAGATGTATATTATAGTACCAATTTTGAAAAAAGTTCTAAAGTGTCATATAATTTAAGCCAATTTCTATCTTAAGTAACGTAATGAAGTATGAAAATAAATCCTTGTTAAGGTCGTTACATATTATCTTCTGGTTTCGATGATATAATGATGCCGTGAAATCAGAAATGAACAATACATATTTGAAAACAAATATATTGGATAATAAGCCCTTAGTCCGTTGCAATTAAGCACAAATTCATTTCATAAAATAATGCTCCTACGTTCTATTTGACTCCGAATATTGTGCTCGCGTCTTATCGCATCCTACTTGAACATAGACAGCAGTGGAGATGCTTAGTTTTTTTTTTTTACACTTTACAGTCTCATACTGTACATATCATCTTGCTGACATGCTGAGCAATATTTTACTGTGCAATGTTACCTTTTAAGTACTGAGCAATATTTTACTATGTCATATAATTTTAGCTGCGTTTGCAACCTTGAGTTGTAATGCTTAACTTTATTAATATTCTTTTTGTGTAATAAGTAAGTGTAGTGTGCGAATAACAGCCACAGAGGAAGCATTAGCCAATTAAGTTTACTCTTTACTTTTATAACTTTTATTATTCGACAATATACGTCAGTTTAACTTATGGTGATCTTTCTCTGCACACCGACCAAACTCAACCCCATCACAATCATACTCAAGTGTACACCGTACATAACAGGACGGAAACTTTTTAAATTTTAAACATAAACCAAGAAGTATGTAGAATTAGGTGCTAAGGAAAGTACAGACTTTATTAAGACAGGGTTTCTCAACCTTTATTTTGAAAGCGGAAAACTAAAAAAAAAAGACAGAAAATCACAAAAAATGGTATAGGCGACTCCATCCTTCCACTGACCTTTTTCTGAAACATTAGCTCTGTGCTATTTTTCCCTATGAGTGAGCCACTCGAGACAGAAAGAGATAGATGCGATGCGTTACGCATCGTGGCATGGTACGCAAGCGTTTTAAATTGATATTTTAGTAATACATAATATGAATAAAAGTGTTTTACTCATAAAAATGCGCTAATAAATTAAGATAAAGATATACTTATTGGAAGTATGATATTCCATCCTTCTTATGCACTTTACGTGTGTCATTTTTACAATTATAAACTACGCATTTCGGCATCGCTGACGTTATCAATCGCGCGCGGCCACCGAATGAATGAGAGCGAAACAAGGCACATTTACTGTTTGTGCCTTGTTTCGCCGGTGCCACTTTTTAGACGGTAACTGTGTATCTACAGAAATATATGATCGAAGTTCTCATGCAATGACATTTTCACCACCAGATCGCAAAAATTTTGAATAAAGAACAATAAATTGTAGACTAATTCGTAATTTCGGATAATTGTACGATCCAAAATGTAAATAATTATTAAAATAAATAATTCTAAAACTTATTAAGGTTTGTTTATTTTACATGCTTCGCAATTAGACTTTTCTTGAATTTACATTGTTCTTAAAACACTGTACAACACCCTATGGTATGAGAATCTTTTATAGAGGATTCACATCATGATTGTAGATAAAATATTGTATGCAACTGTTATAATTAGGTATTTAAACACTCGTGCAATACTATTATATGATAAACCCACATTCGTGTTTTACCCCCGATTATACAACAGTTGCATAAATAACTATAATAGGTCATGTGTACTGTTATAAACTATGTTCCGCGTTTAAATTGATTTGTACAGGATTTCTGGACTTGTTTTAGTTAAACTCTCAGTTCAAAATTACGTAGTTGCGTTTTTAAATTATTTTTAATGTCATTTTCTGCTGCCATATTGAATATTTATATATGTCACATCTTCAGTGACATTTGCAAGATTAAAACGAATTAATCGCAGTAAGAAACCTTGAAAATCGGCAGTTTAAAAAGTCTAGGTCCAGAAATCCCATAAGACAAACTAGATACCATTGGTTCCCAATCATGGTTTGGAACAGATTTTGAAATGCTTGGTTAGCTGAATGCTATAATATGACAAAACTCGATAACACACTGAAGCAAAACACATACATATTGTAATTATACAGTTTACCTACATAAGTAGATAATTCCTGCCAGAACAATGTTTTTGTGGGATTTGGTATTACACAATTGGAAGGTATCATAATAAAAAATATAGATAGGCTAAATAAATATTACTATTTACTTTTAAATATATTGCTCATATTGTCAGCGACACCTACATTATTCTGCTCAAACATTTTACCAAATAGTGATTTAAATAATTCATTTGTGCTTTCATCATCCCAAGTGGTTGATTTTTCTGGAGCCATAAAATTAACTAACTGATTGTGAACTACATATTTAATTTTTCTGCCTTTCGTAGCTTTAGTGTCAACTTTTCGTTTCATTTTACTTCTCATTTGTTGCAAAGCTATCCATTGTCTGCTTAACTGAACTGGATCAGAAATATCAGCTGACTTACACTCAATTAGTTCCCTCAAGAGTTGATGGTAGAAATCACTATCATCAAATATTTCAGGAATATACTCATCGTTTTCTTTTCGGTTTCTTAGTCCAGGATTTAGATCAGTGCTATTATCTTTACTGTCTTCATTAACTGGTTTTTCATACCCCACAATGTCATATTCTGATCTCTTCAACTGTGTTTTCCTCAATAATTTTTGTCTGTCTGATAGAATGTATGAAATTTGTTGCAATATTGTGTTTGTTGGTGTATTTTTCATGTTAGTTGCTGTTGCCAGTCTTGTCTTCTCATTCCATTTTTGTATAGTTGTGTCTCTGAATAATTTAAATGCTTTATGTGAAGTTGACATTTCTTTTTCATAATCATCAAGTTTACGTTTCTTTGGTGTTGGTGCTTTTTCATTGGTTTTGTTATTGTCATCATCTATTTCACCATCAGTATCTGAGGGTATTTCCTCATTATCTGTATCACTTGGTATTTCTTCATCCATATCAGCTGTTGCTTCCTTCGTTATCTCCTTTGAATTTTGTTTTACTGATATAGATTTAGTTTCAGGAAACTTTTGCATAAGTATATTCTGTAGTGCTAAGAACCTGAAATTTAAAATAAGAATAATAATTAAAAGATATTTAATAAATCATATAGTTGATATTATTTTCCTATTAACATTAATTTTGTTTTAATCTATATTAACATTATAAGGAATTTGAATGTCCAGGCTATTCTTCAGTAAAATTGATCCAATTTTGATGTAATATAGAATGTAATGATCTTAGGGTTGTATTCTAAAATCAAAGTCAAACTCAAATTTGCTTCAGCACTGCTAAAAAAGTATGATACTATTGAGCAAACACAGCACCACACCCTTCTAACGGTACTCAAGTAGAGATTCAAGAGAGACAAGTTTGAGTGTCATTGTGTAATCTTGTTTTTCTCTCTACATTTGTATAATTGCATGAATAAACATCAAACACAAAGGTGAATATGAATCAGAGCTTCTACTGTACAAAGGGTCTTAAATTATGTTGATGTTAACCAGTGGGCAATCTGTTACTATAATAGATTTAATTTCATATATTTTTATTCTTCTTTTATTAATCACATTTGTCATGTGGTAAGCAGCAATTCCATCAGACAAGTATCTTATTGAGGCTTTTATACTTATTCAAAAATTTATCGATTTTATAACCCAATTGTATAATAATGTGATCAATGTAAGTGTTACCAACTATTCTAGGATATCCCAGAAACCTACTGGTAATTGTGTAGGTAACATTCCCATTTCATATTTCTTTTTTATTTTAGTTTGACATTTTTTTAATGAATATATTAATAACCCAATATTTCTCTGGGTTGGAATGGTCCTCATTTTTCTACAGCCAGGAAAACATAAATAAGTATGTGCAATTGCACGATGCAAAATATAATTATATTCCACACATATACTTGTGTACATTAATACATCCTACACTATGACTACTATACCATATTAAATAGAGCTGTTTACCTTGACCATAATTAAAATCAAACTAAAATCAAAGGAAGGTTGAGTTACAAGAATATCAAAGTTTGCAAAATAAGAGATATTAATGAAGTAACTAATGAAATGATTTTTTAATTACTAGAATATGGCTGAATAAATTGAATTACTTACTTTTCCAATAAATTTGATATATTTGACTTTGTAGTATCACATTCCTCAAAAAATGTTTTGTTTTGCTGTAGACTTTTGTGTGTATCTGGTAATGGCATTTGATTTGCAGTTGTCATACACCTTTGTAGGTGAATCCGCATTTCTAGTAAACTTTCCCACACTAGTAATTGATTTCTAACACACAATCCTTTTTTGCTATCTTCAGAAATATTTTGTTTCTTCAAATGTTCAAAGTTTTCCTCAAGAGGTTCTTCCATTTGGCTCATGTCGAAACCATTCTCATCATTGTCTGATTTATCATCTGCATTGGATACTCTTTCTTCATCAGATTTATAATTTTCCAGTTGTTTCTTGAACTGTGTAATACTATAATCTTCACTTTCTGCTCCATCTTCAGATTCAGAATCATCACAGGATTTATCACTACCCTCAGAATATTTTTTACTGTATTTTCCTAAATTTTGCTCCGTTTCCGAGGACTCATCGTCTTCTGAGCTACTTTTACTGACACTTATTTGACGCATTTGATTAGTATCATCTCCACTGTAACTAGAGTCCTCATATTTTTCATCTAGCTCCTTTCGTGAAACAATTTGACCTTCATACTTTTTACTGATTTCACTAAGTAAATTCACATTTCGCTTACGAAAATCACTAATACATGCTTCATCTTCGCTATCTGAGGATGTAAAATCAGTACGCAATACTGTTTGTGGTTTTGTGCCAAAAACTTGATCGTCTTCAATATCGGCGCGAGGTTTCAATGTTAAGGCGTCAGCTATTTTCTCTGATAATGTATTTTTATTTGTATTTTTTCTTTTAACCTTCATTTTTAGGATTCAATTAATTTAGAACACTTAGAACAGTAATCACATTCAGTGCTTTTAACTCAGAACAAACACGTGTTAATGACTTTGACAATTGTTTTTTTCATAAAAATCTCATAGTACTCTGGGTAGCTAAAACTGACTTTGACAAATTGACATTTTATATTTTTTTCTTCGAGGGAAGGAAGAATTATTTAACCTACAATCATAGTTTTGTGAAGCCTTATTTTATTACTAATCGTATCATCGACAGTATTCTTAATTCTTGCTACGAATAGTCAGTGTCAGACATTTTAATACATATATACTAAATACATGTTGGCCGAAAAATATATGATATAAGACTTTATAATGGCAACTGATAAGGTACAGAAATCCCCTATAAAATAATCAGCATTATACGCATATAAAATTACTTTATTTCTTGATTACTCTGTCGTTTGATAATCTTTAACAGATTTTTTATATAGGCAACAAAAACATTTAAAATAATATAGATGACCGATGATTAGGCGATGAAAACTCGTTAGTAAATCCTGAGATTTGGACATGTAAAATGTCAATTCCAATATTCATCATTAAGACCCTTTATCCTCTAGCTGGAGTAGATGGCTTCCACAGTAAATCTCCTTCTCGCACGCTTTATACGCACGCATCTTTAGCTTGGCGCTCGTCTGTCGCTTCACTAATGATAGTCCGCCACCAGCTCTGTTTTGGGCGTTTGCGTTTTGCTCAGGGATTTTAGTCTGAGATTTTGCTATAGTATTTTCTCTTTGACTTCTATATTTATTTACAGTTAAATAGTATAATTATATTAACTATAAAGGGATCATTTACATGTTCAAAGATGTAAGACATCATATCCTTTTATCATTCCCAAACGAAGAGACATTAAATAATATATCTGTGCAAAATCGCGCGAAAATATGACAAATTATCATCAAATATAAAGAGACATAAAGTTACAGTTGTTAAAATATGACTGACGAGCATTATTTAAACAAGGAATTCGTTCAATAAACATGTTCTGTTCGATATCACTGTGAACACTTGTAATTTGTCAACAAAACAATTGATTTGTACTTTTTATATAATTTTATAATTGATAGTCATAGAAGCGGCTATATTTCGTTCATAATTCATTCATAATCATTTATATAAACATTAATTCATAATCAGTTTATATAAACAATGCCTAAAAAAATAGTTGTTAGACCTGTAAAGTGGCTTGGTACAGAAATATGTGATAAATCATCATTATCAAACTCATTTCATTATTACAAGTAAGTATTATTTAGTACATAAAAATACGATTAATAATTTTATGTATTTGCTTGATTTTATTAATAAAATCCTGAAAGTTTATAAATATTTTTTTGATTCATAATAATACTGATGTTAAATGGATTATCTACAAAAATAATGTTATTAAATATATTTAATAACATTATTTTTGTAGATAGTTGATGCTTACATATATTATATATGTAAGCATCAACTACCATCTTATTAAGTACCCATTACAGTATATGCAATTATATATATATATTTCCAGGAAATTCCAATTCAAGAAAATCATAGCGGAAATTGGAGATTGTGTTCTTATATCAAATGCCGATTCTGCAGAACCAGATACTGAAGAAGGCTGTGATGCAGCACGCATTGTGGACCTCTATGAAGACACATCCAATAAAAATGACCCATTTAGAGCTAAGGTGCAATGGTATTCAAAAGCCAAAGATCTCCCGAGCTGGTTCACTAATAAAATGGATGCTATAGATTTTTTAGAATATGAGGTAAACTAAAATTGAGCATACCAAATATTAAACTAATAACTTGTGAATATAAATACATACCTGATGTCCTATAGCATTTTTAGAGATAAATCAATATATTTGTAAATGTTCTTTACATTGTATTTCAGGTTATTGAAGATCATCGTCCCTTTGACACAGATGTTTCGATTGAGACATTCTTTGAAAAATGCAATATTACCTTAACATTCACTAAAGACACAGTTCACAATATGAAAGGCAATATACATCATTACATTTGCCGATACAGGTTGATCTCTTTAAGTAAACGTAAAGTTCACATCGAACCAGTAATGGAAGAAGAAAGAAAAGCAATACAGCTACTTAGTACACCTAACAAGTCATTTGCTACACCTCGTAAAACAATTCCTACCCGACAAAATACACCTCAAACACCCAGCAGCTTAGTAAAACAAATGAATAGAGTGTCACTTCAAGAAGAGAAGAATTGGAGCATTTCAAAAACGGATGGCACAAGACTGTTACTGAAACGAGCTATATTAGCTGACAAAAATGAAAAATTATCACCAAGGAAAACACCCAAACCTACACCAAAAAGTACACCAAAGTCCACACCAAGAAGTACAAAAAAGTTGTCAGAAAAGGACTTGGAGCAAATTATATCAATGGAACTAAAAGAAAATTCAGATGAAGAAGAACTCCCAACTTTAATTATAAAAATACCAGTTACTACAGTAAAAAAACAAAGTGTTTCTAAATGTAAAGATGACACTCCAAAAAAAGTTTTAGTATTTAATGAAGAAAAAGAAGATATGACAAAAAAACCTACCTACTCCACTAGAATTGGTAGAATTACTAAAAGTATGCCAGTATATCAGGAAGATTCACCTTCTCCTGTTAAAAGGACACCAAGGTCTTCACGAACTGCAAATACACCACGTAGCTATATAGAACAAGAAGTCACACCAACCAAAAAAACACCAAAAAAGTCTATATATAAAAATATTGATGAAGATGATGATGATGATTGCTTTAAACCTATCCCCAAAACACCTAGGACACCAAGAACATCAGCTGTATCAAAAGTTACTCCTTTAAAAACTCCAAAACGGAGAGTTTCTAGAAAAATTATAAATGAGTTGACACCATCTATACGTAGCAGAGCCCATTCCGTTGACAATATTGATGGTAATTTCATTATATCACAATTTGTTTATGCTATATGATATTGTAATACTATAAATGCTGTAGTAAACTTCTATAAATTTATAAATAAATAGAGATGTTTTATCAAATAAAAATGATTGAAATTATACAGTGAAAATTATATTCATTTTTTTATATAAAAAATGAAATACTTTTTTACAATTTTTTTCTTTTAATTTCAGAATACCTAAAAGATAACAAGTCGCTCCCTGGTCGTGAAAATCAATTAGAAGAAATTCTCTCATTTGTCAGGAATAAATTACTTGATGGAGCTAGTGGGTGAGTTTCTGTAATAGTGCTTAATTTGATTCTCCTACCTGATCACCTCTTCTCTTCTCTCGCATAAAAAAAATGTATAGTCTATATTCCCTCTTAATAATAGAGCTATCCAACAATACAATAAATAAATTCCATTTAGTATATTATACTGCTATTGATGATGAATTAAAACTAAAGAAAAACTAAGGTCATCTAATATTTGTCAAAATTTACAGGTGTATGTACATATCTGGTGTACCAGGTACAGGAAAGACAGCTACAGTAAACTCTGCATTAAACATTTTAAAAGAAGAAATCGATCTACCAGATTTTCAACTGGTCGAGGTAAATGGCATGAGGATAGCGGAACCTCGACAGGCATATGTGCAAATATACAAACAACTTACTGGTAAATAAATAAGCTAAGTTTAATAGTAATATGTTTGCCAATGTATATTAGAAATGGCTACCGTAGGAGAGGATTTATTACAGGATGTATTACTCTACGGGATATATTAATTATAATACCAAATTTTGTTACATAAAATGCTTTAAAAGCTATTTTAATGACTTAATTTCTAAGATTTTTTGACTTGAACTCGTTTTTGGTGTCACACTAGTCTGTCATGAGTAGAGATCGGATAATCGGATGCATATTTACCTTTTTTTTTGTTTCCTTGAGGAAAATGCATTAAATTGCATACCCCGGCTGTGGCGAGCCGGCGGTTATGTGGGGCTCTCCTCCCCAGAAGGGGGAGGCCTACCCACTAAAAACCTCAGGGATGGCCTTATTCAGGCATGAAGGGAGCCCCCGGGAACTTACCAAGCTACTTCCGGGAACCCCCAGCCTCCGCTCCCCCGTCGATACAGGGGAGCCTTCCTCGGCGGTGGCTACACTACCTCCCCCGGTCTCCTCCACCGACGACGCCCCCCGGCCACGGAAGGGGCGTGGTCCATCCCGGGTCGCCGTAGCGGTCGCGACTTCCTCGCGCCCGCCGGCGACCCGCGGCGGCGTCGCAGCTGTGCTACCGAGCCCGGCTGTGCTACCGAGCCCGACCCCGCTCGGCGGCCTCCTTCTGGAGCATCACTGCTTCACAGAAGGAGGCCACAGCCCTCCAACCTCCCTCGTCCGCCAGCATTGCCGCAATCAATGCCGGCGGAGACAGATCTCGCCCGATCTCTGCGACCAAGACTCGGCGCTCGGAGGCCCACGCGGGGCTCTCCGCCAGCGTGTGCTGGGCCGAGTCGAGGTTGGATGCGCAGTGGTGGCAATGTGTCGATCCCTCCCGTTCTATTCGACACAGATACTCACCGAAGCAGCCGTGCCCGGTGAGTATCTGAGTCAATCGGTAGGTGACCTCCTCCTTCCCGTGGAGCCAAGCTTCGAGGTGCGGGAGTACGGCACCGACGGCCCGCTGGCGCGCGCAGCTCCGTAATTCGAGCTGCGCACGCCAGGCCGCCACAATCCGTCGGTGCCACTCCCGCTTAGGCACTTCGCGCGCGGGTTCCAGGGCGCTTCCCCCATCGCTCCCCCGGTCGACACGCCGCGACGCATACGTCGCCGCGTACATGTCGGCCAGGATGTCGAATGGGGGGGAGCGTCCCAGAACCGTCGCCGCCTCGTACGAGATTGTACGGTAGCCTCGTACGATCCGTATGGCCATTATCCGCTGCAGGCTCCGTAGCAGAGCTCTGCAGCGGGGGGACCTCGCGCAGTCTTGCGACCACACGGGAGCCCCATACATGGCCACGGATCGCACGACGCCCTCGTACAGGCGGCGAACTGGATGCATATTTACCTAAAGTTAGTTTAAGACAAAGTATGGAAACGGCTTTTTATTGTTTTGTTAAATAAAAATCCCGGGATTGCGGAATTGGATAGCCGGATGTTTATTTATTTATTTAATTAAAGTGTTTATTTATTTACCTACATAAAGTATGGAACTGTCTTTTTATTTTATTTCCATAAATAAAAATCCCGGAATTCCGACTAAACTTCATGTAAATACGTATGCATAGTTGTATAAATGAACCCGGAGTCTCGGTCTTTTGAAAATAAATACCACATGCTAATTTAGTAATTTTCAAACAATGTCACTACGTTAAATTTGCAGTCCCGTATTTTCCCGGGATTTTTATTTAACAAAATGTATTTTAAAAAGCCTCTTCCATAATTTGTGAGCCAAAAATTAACTTTAGGTAAATATGCATCATCCGATCTCTAGTCATGAGAGTAAAATTAATCATAAATTAAACGAGTCCTGTAATACCCTAATTTGACAGCTTAAAATTTAATATTTAAAGCTTTTGAACACAAAGAGGAATCAAAAAAATACATTGATTTAAGTAATACTGTTTTGTGCTAATAACAGAATATTAAACTGATACTGATATTAACAACTATGACTAAAGTAGGAATGCTCGCATTTATCGCACACTGGACAGGTCAAACTACATAAACATCCTGAGTTTAATTATTGCTTCACAGGAAAATCTGTTGTTTGGGAACAAGCATGTTCCTTATTAGAAAAACGATTCACTAATCCTGGTCCAAGAAGGACACCTACTGTGCTTTTAGTTGACGAGGTAAATATTTAACTTATTTCGTTTATGCAATTTTCAATTAATTTTATATCACATCAAATTATACTGAAACTCGAAAGTGATAACTTTTTCATAATTCGTAAGTATATTTTTATCTAACTGTTTGTTATTCTGTAAAGTAGTTACATCATTACATATAATATTCTGATAAATATTAAAGTTATAAAAACTTACAAAAAATAATATAATAACTAAATTTGATGATGACTTTGAAACTTACTTAAATTTGATTTAAAATACTATATAGTGTGGAAGAAAAAGATGGGCCCTGGAGGGGAAGTACCTTAAATCTATAAAACAGCTCAATTTACTGAAAAGAAATATTCATTTAGGTATTTTTAAAAAGAAATATAACTGCATTCACAATTTTTTTCGAAAAGCCTACCCAAACCGGGTATCGAACCAACTAAAAAATAAAAAAAAATACCTTTGCCATTTTATTCTACTAATTGATGCAGTCAATGTTAAAGATAATTTTTCTCTAATACACATAGGATATTAGAAATAAAAAACCTTATGACATCTAACGTTTATTTTACTTTTACTCTCGCTGCTTTTAGAATTGAAATACACTAACTTATATGCAAGAAAAATATCTAGCAATAGGCTAATAATTTAATTGTATTAATGTAAAGAGGAGATAAAAAATAGACCTTCAGAGTTTCTTGCCTGTTCTTCTCGAGAATGCTCTCCCAATTTCCGAACAGGTGTCGAGTCAATTTTTTAATTTTTTTCTTTTTTTTCCAAATTCGTACGTACGGACAAGGTTTTTGTTTTTTTTTTAAGCTTTGTTTTTTTGTTTTGTCTGTTGACGTCAATAAGTGCCTGTAAAGGTCTATGTTGAATAAAGAATATTTTGATTTTGATTTTTTAAAATTAATAAATTGTTCGAAATGAGACCCCTGGTTCCGGATACATAAATTTAGTCTTCGTTACAGTACATTTTGTGTGGCCTTCTGCAAAGTGTTGTGGTGCATGCTATTAATTACATTTTCTACCACAACTCTTAGCTCTCCTTCATTCTCATAAGATTTTTTGTAAATCTGGACTTCTTGCAGGCCATCGTATCATCCCGTTAGTACCAATCCAGACATTGAAATTGGGTAGACGACAATTTTTTAAATACTATATATAATAAGAGTACTCTTTTAAGTGAGAAATATTGTAGAACCAACAGTACACCTGCACCTATTACTTTTGAAGATACATCGCCATGTTTGCGGCGCTGTCGCGGGTCGCTCAAAAACGCTCCATACTAAGAACACTGCAATTGTGACGTCATAACTCAGTAAACTCGCCTAATTTGTATGAGCGTATAAACAAATTTTAAAATAACTTTGTTATTTGTACGTTTATAGGTATACTTTCTATATAGAAAAATGTTACATTTAATGTGAGAATGCTAGAAATGTGTTCGTTTCATTAGAATTAAGTATATAACAATTGCTCATTTTTTTTAAATCTAAAAACAATATAAATTAATAATTAAACTGAAATTTCTATTTTGACATACTTTCATGAGATATAAATTGTTCAAATCAGATAATTATAGTATAAAAACGGCCATAATCAATTGTAGTCGTCTACCCTATTTTCAGTAAGTCCTGGAAATTCTACTATTATGAGCAGACGCGCCGTCTTGTTGAAATATGATATTGTTTCTTTCCTCTTCTGGTAGAAAGTTTGATTGATGTCGCAGAAGCTTTAAGATTTCAATGTATTTGGCTGTAGTCAAATGTCCTTCATAGATATGCACCAACACAACCATGTTGCTTCTGATTCCGCACCAAACATTAAATGAAAATCAGGTCCGATTTTCATTGCTGTGTTTCGCGAACACGGAATGGATTTTCACGGGACCAATAATGATTGTTACCCCTGTTACACTTTCCATTAATACTTAAGTTTGTTTCATCAGACGATATAATGCATTCTAAGAAGTTGAGGTTCCGAGCTATTTCTGCCTGTACATTTAGACAGAACTCTAACCGTCTTTGACGGTCCCCGGGATGTAGTTTCTGCACCAATCGTCCATCACGAAAACATTTGTATTTGTACTTTTTTAAAACATAAAGTACTTTAGTGTGACTAGTGCCTACCTCTTGAGCGGCTTCTCTGCTAGACGCTTTCGGGTAACACTCAAAAAACGTAAAAATATTGAGTTCCATATCAGAAAAGTTCAGATTACGATGTTCTTGTGTTCGTACTAAATGTTTTTCAAAACCTCCGACATTTACTAAGTTTTTCACCATTCGCGACAAAACCTTTCTCGACGATATTTGTCTATACGGATACCTTTCACTATACCACTGAAGGGCTAAATTGTAATTGTTGTTGTTTAAAATGTATGCTTCAATTAAATCGAATCCATTATTTTAATATTTTAATAATTAATAACACAAAATACTTATAACGAAATGGCGGCAAAACAAATCAATAAAAATTACTAAGACGTTCGTTCTAATTTCAAAATTGCCTTTTTAGCGTCGAGGGTTACTATTGTTCAGCACCGTAGTAGGTAATAAATAAACAGTCCAACTTACGGTGAATTTTGGTATAATAATGTCCAAATCGAAGCGTAACACAACAACACTAATTACATTAATTACTACAGGAAGAGAGAAGAGTTACGATAGAAATATATATTATTAACAAGCACTTCTTCATAAACTATCACTACAGATGGATTATACATAAATAAAACGGCATAAATAATTATAATTTCAATAAATAGCAGAAGGCAAATAAAAGCGTAAACAAGCGGGTGGCAATCAATCACAAATCGTAGATACCCGACCGTGTGACATTAGCTGCGAGTTTAGGGAGAAGGCCTTGTCGATAAAGGGTGCGATAAGTTTAATCGATTCAAAGTAAATCGATATCGACAAGTTATAAGATCTTTGTGTTGAATGAATATTTTAATTGTTAATTATATGCATAAATATTATTAATAGTGCCGTTTAAGTTAGTGTGTAAATATAGATATATTGTAAATGTATATATTTGTTCTAAGGATAATTTTAATAAATGTGTAATGTAGGAAAGTCGCCTACACCTTAAAATGCTACACCGCAAATTAACTAACGTTCCATTTTCAAACTTTCTTTTTTAAATTCCAACAAGAATCGCGAGTAACAATAACAAAAATAAAGATTTGATTTGATTTGGGAGTAAAATAAATGTTAGATTTCATAATGTTTTTTTTTTGTTTTTAAGACCGTATAAAATTATGTTGACATCGACTGCATGCATTCGTAAAATAAAATAGCGAAGGTAAATTTAATGATTTTATAGTTGGTTCGATTCCCGGTTCAGTTAAGCTTTTTGAAAATTCGGTGAATGCAGTTATGTTTCTTTTTAAAAATAAAGGAATGTTTCCTTTCAGTAAATTGAACTGTTTTATATATTTAAGGTACTTCCCCTCCAGGGCCCATCTTTTTTTTCCACCCTGTATTCCTGTTTGATATTCATTGTGTATATGAGCACAGATATCACTATGTCATATAATTTACGTATTAGTATAGTAAATAATTATTGAAAACAGGAATCAAAATAATGTTCCATTTTTCTTGCTTCCTCATATTTGTATGCATAGACAAGTAGATATTTGCGTTCACTTTTACTTTTTTTTTACATCAATCAAATGTTGAATAAACACAATTTCATTGATGTTGCTTTAAATAGCATACGCTTTAAAGTAAAAATGTAAAGCCTATACTGTATCTTTATAATTAGTGCTCGGAATAGGTAGTTTAATTTTATGTAAGGTCACGGTGCCTAATTCCGTCTATGGGGCGTCACCGTCTGCTTCGAATTACTCTTGTCAAAATTAACTTAGGCTTTCATTATATAATGTCGGTAAAACAGGATAGCTTTCTCGTTCAAATCATATCGGATAGATGACATTGGTTGCCATAGATATTGAATAAACAGCATTTGAAGTTCAGTTGAGTTTCGAAAGTGACAAGTGAGTGAGTTAAGTGGACATTTTATCAAAGGTAAATATAATATTATTAGATTTTTTGTAATGGAAAAGTACTACATGTGTAGTTTAAAGTATGCTTTTGAGATGAAGTGTTATTGTTTTGCAGTATAATGTTTAATCAATTAATAATCGTTTCTGAAAGATTCGTCACCTCAAAATCGTGATGTGGTGAAGTCCGTCTACATTGGATGGGGTAAATTCATCATATGCCGGATTTTCCCAAAATCAGACATTGCAAACCTTTTTTGCTCCTGGAATTTATATATAATAAAACATAATATACTTTCAAATAGTTTAGTATTACATTTATAGATTTCATTTATTTTACAAATTCCAAATGTATAATTTGTTTCAGAATGGCTTACATCGTCTTATATAATGCGAAATTATAAAAGAAAAACGAGCAAAGGTTCTTACGACAAAAATGACTTGCGTGAAGCCATATTATCAGTACGCAATGGGAGATTAAGTGGGTATAAAGCTGCACAGCTGTATAAAATACCAAGAATGACTATTATGGACCATGTTAATAGGAAAAGAAAGTCAAACATTATTGGGAGGAAAACTGCGCTGTCTTCAGAAATTGAAAGGAATCTCGCATCATGTATTCATACAATGGAAAAACATGGGTTTGGTCTTACTAGACTTGAATTGATAGAAATGGTAGGTGAATAACAAAGCAAAACTTGGCAAAAATTAAATAGAGGTTCAATCTGTAGTGGATCAAAGTTGCTATAGATTACAAAATGATTTAAAATAATAACTTTTATTAAACACCTAATATTTAAAAAAAATGTGGTGATAGGTAATGAAAAAGGCTTGTTAGAAGTTTTTGTATTGTCACTTATCCTAATGAATACAATTTTTTCTTTTTTGTACGTAATGCTCATAAAAAATTAGGTACAAAGAATGTATCTCAAATACATGTTAATTTTAAAAACAAAAAGACTGATTGAGAGACTTGAAAAAGAAATTCTAGAAGAGTAAGCGTAATTGGTAAAAAAGATTTTAATAATTTGTTCCTTAATACCCACTTTAATAGTTAAATATTTATTTTGTACGGTGACTATTCCTCAAAAATAATAATGTTAATAATTTTTGTAGTGAGTACTATCGTTGATTTGAGATTTTTCAGATTTTTTAATTTTGTATTTATTTTTGTTAATTTTTTGTTTCTTTAATTTTATTAGTAGATACTAACATTAATAAGACTGATTCAAATTCAGCCAGCTGATTAAAACTAATCTATCCGCAATAAATGATTTTAATTAAATGTTTGATTTTGATGATTGAGTTTTATTTTACAGTTTCTACATCGTATAAACTAGGTTTACTTTCCCTGACTTTGTCAGTATGCCGGAATAGCCCCCAAAAAATATTTTTACGCATAAAATGAGATCTAGACCCTATTTTTAGGAGTAGAAGACATATAATTCACCGCCATTCGCCAGTTAACGTTTTACATAGGTCTAGAATCAAAATCGTTTTGTTGTTGGCTTAATTATTGCTACATGACGGACTTGCCCCGTGTGGCGGGAAAATCCGTCTAGTGAGAATGTTTTTAAAATATATCCTTTATCTTAAAAAGTAGATAGAAATAAGAAAAAAATATAACTTTTACAAGAAGTTACATAACACTATTTTTTGATAGCCACTTAAAATTTTGTAGATATTTGAAGGTTTGCTAATTACGTTGAAACAAATTTAGATTTTAGAAAAGTATGCCGGAATTAGGCACCGTGACCTTACTTGAGATTTTGATTGCATAAATATTATATTGAACTTTCAAAATAATACTTCATCTTTTAGCTTATTGTTGTAATAATAAGTTGTAAACATAAAATTTTACAATAAAAGCGTAAAGAAACGAATAGCAAGTAAAGGCCCCGGAAATCACGCTGATTTTAGGTTTATCCATGTTACACTTACATTGACTTTCTTTCTGCAAGTACATAAAATTAAACTACCTATTCCGAGCACTATTAATAATTTTATTTTATTTTCATGGAAAACAAGCATTTGTTACAAAAACTAGAACTAAAAATGTGGAACAACCATGCCTTATGCAGTTTTCACTAATAGTACTTTTTTTATCTTACAACAATAATAACAATGTTACTCACTTATTTAAACAATTTTGTGTCACATTTCCAAAGAAGTCAGTATTAATCCTATGAACGAAGTAATTGTGTTTTGTCATGAATAAATCAACATGCATAGAGTGATTACTAGAGATCGGATAATCGGATGCATATTTACCTAAAGTTAGTTTAAGACAAAGTATGGAAACGGCTTTTTATTGTTTTGTTAAATGAAATTTTTCACCATTTCTGTTTTTTTATTCAATTATTTAATTGATTATTGTTTTAGTCAAACTAGCTCACTACTTTCGTATAACACTCTTCATATAATAAATCGTACATTCATAAATCGCACGGGGAACTGAAACTAAACTTCATGTAAATACGTATGCATAGTTGTATAAATGAACCCGGAGTCTCGGTCTTTTGAAAATAAATACCACGTGCTAATTTAGTAATTTTCAAACAATATCACTACGTTAAATTTGCAGTCCCGTATTTTCCCGGGATTTTTATTTAACAAAATGTATTTTAAAAAGCCGCTTCCATAATTTGTGAGCCAAAAATTAACTTTTAATGCATCCGATTATCCGATCTCTAATGATTACTGTTAAAATTAACTAGTACTCTATTTCAAATATGAATTTTATCAGTATAGAATTTAAGGTAGTTTCTCCTGGGATTGGAACGACTTGGCGCTTGTGAGTAAATTCTTGAGAGTATCTCGATACTCTCAACTTTATTTGTAACAATATTATGTAAGTATTTTAGGTCAGTAGCTTCTCTGCCAAGACTCGGAGATAATAAATATACATATTCCCTTAAACGAAACTAATGACTAGCGATGTGCCGAGTACTGTTTGACTCGAGTCAGACTCAATTCCTGCTTTGGACTCGCCTACTCGAATACCAATTTATTTTAATTCGAGTACGCCGGACTCGATTCCGGTACTCGAGTCAGGAAGAATCTGTTCCTACTCGCTAACTCGATTCTATTTATACGAATCCTACTCTTTGCTGTCTCTACTGCTGTCTGTTAGAAGCTAACTCCATTATATTTTTTCTTTTTGTTGTAAAATCGGACTCTAGTTCTGGTTTGGACTAGAATTTCCAGACTCGAATTTCTAGGCTCGAGTCTAGGAATCGGATTCGAGTCCAGAAATATTGGAATACCAAACATAGAATTCGAGTACTTGGCTCGAAACTGACTCGAATCGACTCGATCCACCAAAACAACGACTCGGCACATCACTACTAATGACTGTAAAATGCCAGTATAAAAGCTAGAGGTGTGTTAATCTGCTTAAGTTATATAATGTAGCATAACGTTATGCTACATTTAATTCTTATATTATTTTTTCTGCTATAATTATAACACTTACTTTATACTATATTTGCTATTTAATTTTAATACCTATCTAAATTTTATATTTACAACATTAACCTGGCCAATTTACGAGCGAAATGCACAATCCCGAACGCATGAAACTTCGAACGTCAATCCTCGAGTCGAGTCGAGCACATTACTGGGGCTTGAATTAAAATATAGCAGAAATATCACATCTTCATTTAAATCGAATGTTATAAGTTATAACCTGATTTGCTTATTATAATCTAGTCATTATTAACAACTCAATAATGTCTATCCAAATAAAGTTTTGGACACACATAATTCATGGAAATAGAGTTCAATTTTGAATTTCCGTTGTAGCGCCATCTTGCCAGTCCACGCTGGATTTGGTGTGATTTGGCAGTTCTTCTCAACTACACTAGATGTCGCTAAGTCAAGCATTTGGTTTCATTTATTAATAGATATTTAACAGTAGCAGTAAAAGTTATAATTTTATATTAGGTGTTATAATTTCATTTTTATAACGGTATTTTTTATTAGTTATATATTATAACGAACACCTTGAATAAAAGCACTATTAATATTTTTCATCAGCTAGACGCGCTGTCCAACCGCCGCCAGGATGTGCTATACAGTATCATGGAGTGGGCAGGGCACGCCGAGGGCCGGCTGGCGGTGCTTGCAGTAGCTAACACCATGGATCTGCCCGAGCGAGCGTTAGCAGCGCGCGTGGCTTCAAGGCTCGGACTTACGCGACTTACGTTTCCACCGTACACGCACCAGCAGTTACAAACTATAGTGGCCGCACGTCTCGCCGGAGCTAAAGTCACGCCTGACGCTATGCAGCTTATAGCCAGGCGAGTTTATACCACAGACAAATCTATCTATACTACCCTTTTTTTTTTGTTATCACTGAGCCTGGGGGCGGTGCGGATGCGTACCGTATCGTCTGCATTGTACAAGTCTCCTGCGACGGTGGGGGTACGGGGGGCGTAGACGGAAGCCCGTATTGTTCCACGTTGCAGCAGTACAGTATGTGCAGCGCCCTGCTCGTTGCCTCTCATTCATAGCCTGTCAGGTGTCCTAAAGGGTTTTTTCTACTATCATGCTATTACTCCTCTATACAAGAACCTATAACATTAAAACACTCAATGATATTATGATCATTATATCATCCAAACGCGTAATATTATGAATTTCAGAAAAAAAGAACATTCTCATGCAATGACATTTTGACCAGCAGATCGCAAAAATTTTGAAAAAAGAACAATAAATTGTAGACTAATTCGTAATTTCGGATTGTCGCTTACCACTGTAATGGCCCAGTTATTTATAAGGATTGGATAGTTGTACGATCCAAAATGTAAATAATTATTACAATAAATAATTCTTTTACTTATTAAGGTTTGTTTATTTTACATGCTTCGCAATTAGTCTTTTCTTGAATTTACATAGTTCTTACAACACTGTACAACACCCTATGGTATGAGAATATTTTATAGAGGATTCACATCATGATTGTAGATAAAGTATTGTATGCAACTGTTATAATTAGGTATTAAAACACTCGCGTTATAAACCCACATTCGTGTTTTAATTACCCCTGATTATACAACAGTTGCATAAATAACTATTAGTGTGTAGTTGCGGCCTTCTGCCGTGGAGTCCCATACACCCTTACTCTACCCAAGGAGCTTGAACAGTGCGTAATAGCATTTCCCTCACAAAAAAAAAAGTTAATTCTGCCATGTATTAATGTGTTTTTTTAGGTTTAAGTTCATTATGTGAGGGTTTGGACGATAGCACTTTTCCAGTGTATCAATGTTTCTAGAATGCAATTTTTCTTCTAAATGCATTCCTCAACATAATGTGTGGCCGAACTTATTTATTACTATGAATTATATTTCATTATTATAAACGCATCGGAACAAAGAAAAATGTTATTCTCTCTTTGTAGGAAAGTAGCGTCGATATCAGGGGATGCGCGGCGTGCGCTAGCGTTGTGTGCGCGTGCGCTGGAGCTCGCGGCGCCCGAGCCGGCCGGCCTGAAGGAAGTGCAGCGCGCTCTATCGGAGGCGGCTTCAGGAGCAGCCGTGCGCGCTATACGGATGTGCTCCGCGGCGGAGAAACTCATGCTCAGAGCTGTTGCCGCCGAGGTGAGATCAAACAACAATGCCCAGTTCCCATACATTCAAAAACCTGTCAAACTATTTTTTTGTATCTTGATGTATAAAGACGATAGTGGTCTAAAACTATTAATTATCTGATGAGAAATGCGTGACTAAAATATATTTTAATTTGTATGTAACGAAATCGAGATATATTAAAAAATACAATTTGAAGTTATCTGTCATTTTTTGACACATCAAGCATGTTAATCAAGTGGAACCAATGATGTTGGTTATAAATAAGACGAGAACAATTACTCTACGAGATATTATTATGTAGTTTGTTGGCCAAGTACAATAAAAAGCAATGCTTTTTATGGTTTAAATATATATAGCAATGCTCTCTTTTTATGTATTTCAGGTTTTCTAAGATACAATACCTGATGACCCAGTCACGATATAAATACACGCCTAAGAAAATCAAACATTTTGCATGTCAGTAAAGAATATGTTTCGGTACACACAAAGTCAAAGTGTTAACTAATTTTTTTTTACAATTTCATCCAAAATCTTAAGCATTTCGAGTATAACACTATTTATATTAACTGCAGCTTTAGATAAGCTTTTCTTTCACAAAATATTAGTAATATTTAATAAAAAAATAAATGTAAAAAATATATTTGTGTTCTTTTACTGCTTGTAACGGAACGTCGACGACATAAATGGCTACGTTCCAGTTTTGATTATGGGCCGTAATCATATTTATGCACAATATTGAAAGTGCAATATCTTTTTATCCTCGCCTACGATTTATTTTTTATCAGGACATTTTGTATAACTTTTAATGCAAAATTATTTGAGTCATAAATGATTCCAATACATTTTACGACCTGTCAAAATGTTTGACAGGTCTCTTCTTCTTTACATTTTATCCGATATCAAACATTATGCCATCTGCATGCCACAACATAATTTTTTTGTCTTATATTGATGGTCCCTCCTTATGAGGTGTCCCCTCTGTCAAAACATATACTTTAAAAATAAATAATAATATATCGTGGGAGAGCCATGCTTCGGCACGAATTGGGCCGGCTCGACCGGAGTGATACCACGGCCTCACAGAAAACCGGCGTAAAATAGCGCTTGCGCTGTGTTCTCCTCTGGTGTTGCGGGTGTCCATGGGCAACGGTTATCGTTTACCATCAATATTTATTTTTTATATTTTATTTATAGGGTCAATTTTGAGTCAGGTAATGTGCAATTCCACGCATTTCTAATCAAAAAGGTGTCCCTGTATTACAACAGTCAAAACCCGAGATCTCCGATCATTTTATCACTTGTACTCCCCATATCCCTAAATGCCGACTAACATACTCCGATTTCTATTAGGCAGGTAACACCATCACACCAACATTTAATTTAAATATAACGACTCAAAATGTCAGATGGCATTTCCGAGTTTCTTTCAAAAAGAAAAATTTCTACGATAGGTAGTCGCAGAGATTACTAATCTACTGTGCGAGCTTCAAAAATGACGATCCGGCTCGAAGGACCGATGTACAACCTTTCCTGTACTTGTATGGGGCGATGAAAATTCAACACATTAAACTGCTCTGGTGACTAAGGACTTAAATAAAAAAACCACTTAGTCTGTACTACTTATAATGTGTATTAATATCGCACTAAAAACATTTCTTTTTCCTCGCGGGAGGACGCAGTGACTCCTCATAAGGGGCGCGCCACCACAGTGGTCGTCTTAATAACCCCTTGACGACCTCACACCTGATACCACCCGCGCCCGGTCTACGGCGGGTGGTTATGTTGGACTCTAGCAGAAAGCCAGCCTACCAACTAAACACTGCCTAATGCTTTTGGCCGGACAGAAAGCCTGGGGCCCTATCGGCTTTATCTGAGCGCTCGCCCTCTCAGAGGAGGGGGCGATGTAGCGCAGCCCTTATTGGTGCATACGCTTTATAGAGCGATCCTGGTCCCAGAGTGGGCCGGTCGAATCATAATATGGCAAGAGTTGTGTACGGAAGGTACTTAGTGACCCGTGGTGGGCGGCGGCGCAGATGCTGCCTCCAGCAGGCTTATGAGAGCTTGGTGGTGATGCGATCGGGAGGGTCAGTGAGCGTGTTTTTAGGGCGACGCTACGCCGGGGAGGCTTCTCGGACTAGCAGGTTGGGGTGTACAGATGCAGCTTTGAAGAAGCGCTCCGAGAACGTTTTGATGAGTTGTTGGATCGTGGGGAGGTCCACGTCTCTATGAAGATCGTGTCGTCTAATGTAGTAGGGAGGAGCGCCGGTGGCTCTTGCTAGAAATTTGTTTTGGACAATTTGTAATTTGTGGAGGATGGTTGGTTTTGCGTGGGCAAAGGCGGGTGACGCGTACGTAAGAACCGGACGGATGCATACTTTGTATAGGGTGCGTTTGTTACGAAGTGACATTTTTGAGTGTTTTCCTATCATATCACCTAATCGGTATAGATAGTATTGGGCGTTTTCGGTGACCCTATCTATGTGGGGGACACTAAAATCTCGCAACTTTCATCTCAGTCTACCTTTTAGGTTAACTGGGTAACCGATCAGGGTGTTCATCCCTCTACGGTGGTCTCATTCGCCGCCCGTGATAACGGGCGGGTCATCAGGTTGGCCATTCTAGCCTTGGCTTCGATTTATTTCGCAGATATCACCATGCACCTGTTATTATTTTTTTTTTGAAGTACCTTCTGTACTGTTGTTTTTTTTTTTATTTCTGTCGAGGGTATGTGTGCGCTCAATCATGGCAAACCGGTTTGTGATTTCGTCTTGTTTACGTCGTCTTGGTGTTATTATTTTTCTTGACGTTTTTTGAGTGTTTCATATTGGCCTATGTGTTACTAAGACTGTTTCGGTGTCGCGAATGTGTAGGTGTTGTGTTTTCGCGACCCGCTGGTAAATTGTGGTTGCTAGTTGTTTAACGAAGTCCTTTATTTCGGTTGTTCTCAGGTCTCGACGTATCACGTCGTTACACAGCGGACATAGCGAGGGGCCTTCGGACACTAAAAACTTTTTTTTTTCCCTCAGGAGAGGAAGGCTGAGAATCCTCACAAGGAGCACGAAACGTACCCAGGATACCCCGCAACGGCTAGTGTCACGGAGGTTGTGTCGGACTCCACGCGACCGGAACGGTCCAGCCACGTGACCTACCGACTAAACTCAGCCTGGCCCAGGTTCTAAAACCATATAGGCAAATCGTGAGGGCGACCGCCCCTCAGGAGAGAGGCGATGCAGCAAAAATTACGAACTTATATACTAAAGATGGATACAAATGTAACTGCGTTTTAACTTTTCCACTAGCGCCATCTCTTGATGAGTAGACTAATTACAACTACGTTATAACGATCATGGACAATATTTGCTTTATAAATCAATTAGGACAATATCATAACATTACTATACATCACTATTGTTATTTCATTTTTTTTTTTTTTTTTTTTTTTTTATAGCATAGGGCAGCAAACGAGCAAACGGATCACCTGATGGTAAGCGATAACCGTTGCCCATGGACACCCGCAACACCGGAGGAGTCACAGATGCGTTGCCGGCCTTTTAAAAGGTAATAGGGGGAATAAGGGGAATAGAGGGGAATAAGGGTTGGGCCTCCGGTACCCTCACTCACTCGGCGAAACACAGCGCAAGCGCTATTTTACGCCGGTTTTTGTGAGGCCGTGGTATCACTCCGGTCGAGCCGGCCCAATTCGTGCCGAAGCATGGCTCTCCCACGGTAAATTTCTGACCACTACATGTTGCAGGTTGAGAGAACAGGCACAGACGAGACCAGTTTATCGCGTGCTCTTATGACGGCTGCGGCAATAGTGGCCCTTGATGGGCGGCCATACAAAGCTGCGACGTCTATCCGCGCTCCTACACCGTCGCAGGCGCAGATGATATGCGCTCGTCTCGCCTCTATGAAGCTGTTGCTCTTAGAACCCAAGCCGTCTGAACCAAAATTATTGTTAAATGTGAGCACTGATGACGTCCACTATGCTACGAGGGAAATTACAGTTATATGATTTTGTTGATAGACAGGAGGTTAATTAAAGAAATGCAGAATTGTGTAACCAATGTATTGTATGAGCTTATTTGTTGGTGACTTGTCACCTGTGTTCTAAGTACTTTTTTTTTCAATCAATTTTATATGTATAATGGTACAGTCTGTTTTATTAAGTTTTTAGGATGTGGATACAAATCCTCGTCACATTTCATTCAATGAACTATGAAGTAAATTTCTACATACAATGGAGCGCAGAGCGCAAACAAAATACTAACTTATTTTTCATTGCAAACGACGAATAGCTATTTACCTGCTTCGTTATTGTTTAGTATGTAAGTAATATGGTTAACTTTAACCGTTTAGTCTTAAAAATGCCTACAAATGTGCCTAATTATAAATTTGTCCGCCCTACTGTCTTATAATAGCATGAATGGAAATTATTTTTTTAAATAAAATATTAAAATAATATTTGCGTGTTATTTATTGTTTTTATAGAATACATATACATATAAAGAAAAAAAAATTATGCCGAATCGCCGACTTGTAGAATTTTAATCAGTGCCTCAATGTTATCCTCCTTCACAGCTTTTCTGCTAGCAGCCACCACTGCCTTACTATATTTGCCAACTGAAAATATAATCGTGGAGTTATAAAATACAGTTCTATGTTTGCGAGAAAGTGAATCATCCACAATACAGTCGGGTCTGTTATTATTAAAAATATAGTCCTTAAGTATATCTATTGTTACCTCTCAATCTAGCAGCATGCTGTAAAATTGTATGTAAACTCTTCAAAGACGTTACTGCTTGTTCTTGTGTCGCTCGGCGGATATGACACCCAGTCAGTAACTCTTCGTTGAGCATTATAACTTCCTTATAACGACTCAACATTTCCTTCCTAAAAACAATCTGCATTATTTACTTACTGAATAGAGTCTTCATTACAGCTCAAATATGAGTACGTTTATACATACATGATTAAGTCGAAAAACACTGGTACCATCAGCGACACGCTAAACTACATTTTTACCTTGCAACTCTTATGCCGCTAGTAATACGAGTGGTATTCAGTGTACAAAATTAAAATAACGATGACAGGCGTCGATTAGGTCGGAATTGAGACAAAAACGAGAGATGTAATAGTGAAGTCTCGCTCAGTCTAATGCGGAGGATCTTTTATTTATGTATAGTAAAACACGGTGAATCTTTCTCGTTTTTAATCTTTTCTATTGAAATGCAATAAAATTGTAGCAGTTTCCGCAGTTTTTTCTATTCACCCCATACTTTCTGGATGAGCTTGATATGTTTTTCACATCACTCACTGTAAACGTTGCTTTCAAATAGCCGGCGTTAACCTACTATACCACCGAAAATCATTATAGAAATCAACCAAGCCATATTCAAAGAAATTATAGTAATCTTACGTACAAATCATACGATGCTGCATCTTGAGCCGCAGGAAGTAGCGCAGTAATAAGCTGTGCTCTTTCCGCTGTCTCAGCTGCTAAGCGAGACCTAATTTCACCCACTTGCGAGGCCATATCCATTTCTATTCTGAGTTTTTTCTCCGTTTCTGGGAATTGTGCTACAGACTGAAATACGAGACAGTGATGAAAGTGACCGATGCAGTAATTTTATTATAAAAAGTATATTATTTACTTATAAAAAACTTGTTTGATTTATTCACTGACTTTTATTGCCTTATATTAATAGCAAAAATTGGCTGTGTGATGCTAAGTTTACTTTGCTTTGTATGACTCTTTGTTAATCTGTGTAGTCAATAGCAGCGCGTCCTGTCAATGTCAATTTGTCGGCGACGCAGCGTGAGCATACGATCATTCGATTCCTTTTCCATATAATTTTGATAAATTTCTAGGCCAATTTATTAGTGAAAAATGGTTGAAAATAATGAAATGGAGTTATCAGAAGCTGAAGCAGAACAATACGATCGTCAAATTCGTCTTTGGGGCTTAGAATCACAAAAAAGATTACGTACCTCCAAAGTTTTAATCATCGGATTGTCTGGACTTGGTGCAGAAACCGCAAAAAACATTATATTATCTGGTGTGAAGAGTGTATGTTTACTCGACAATGAAAGGTTAAAGGAAATAGATCTATATTCGCAATTCTTAGCTCCCCCAGATAAAATTGGTCAAAACAGAGCGGAAGCTTCATTGACAAGAGCACGGGCGTTAAATCCCATGGTAGACGTAACTGCAGAGATAAAGGCCGTAGATGAATTGCCTGATAGGTTTTTTACAACATTTGATATTGTTTGCGCAACTGGACTTAAACAAGAGCAGTTGGAACGTATAAATAACGTTTGTCGGGACAGTAATAAGAAGTTCCTATGTGGTGATGTCTGGGGAACGTACGGATACATGTTTGCAGATCTCGTTGATCATGAGTACTCTGAAGAAATTGTGCAACATAAAGCTGTTAAACGCGGCCCTGATGACAATCAGAAATCTGAGAGAGAAACTGTATCCATTACTGTAAAACGTCGCGCAATTTATGTTCCCCTGCAAAATGCTCTTTCAGCTGATTGGTCGAAACCTGAATTACGCTCAAGACTGCGCCGCGGTGACCCTTCCTATTTCGTTTTAAAAATTCTACTAAGGTTCAGAGATGAGTATAATCGTAACCCAGACCCGAGTAAAAGAAAAGCAGATACAGAAATATTACTGAACATGAGAAATGAACTAGTAAAAGAGCTATCTCTGCCTGCCGGGTTCGTAAGTGATGCACTTTTGACTGATGTCTATGGTACTATGGCAGGAGCGGCTGCTGTCGTAGGTGGAGTAATGGGCCAGGAGGTGGTGAAAGCAGTGAGTCAACGAGAGCCCCCACACAACAACATGTTCTTCTTTAATCCAGTGAAATGTGTTGGATTTGTAGAACTTTATGGTCAATAACTTAATTTGTAATAATATTAAGTTCTATTAATTGGAATACAAAAAATAAAAATATTCACTAGTTTTTATACTCTTTACCACTTTCCATTGACTTTCTACTGCTAAATCTGCTGTAATTATACAGTAATGAATTTTAAAGATATATTTATTTTGTATATTACCTGTAAATCACTCAAGTTTAAGAAGACAGCAAGACTCTGTATTAGATTCCCAGCTAGTCTTATGTCAGTAGTATAGAATTTTACATTGCCATCGGCACCAAATTCCATATCCAACAATGACTGATCTCTCAAACAAAAGAGTCTTAGATGAAGTTCTTTCATCTCCTCATTCTGGAGTTCCACCTCTTCATCCAAAAGAAAGTTCTGGTTGATCCATATACATATTCTCTGTACTCGTTCAGTGATGCGAAAAGACACAACACTATCACTTTTGGTGCATACTGAGCTTGGTAAAGCTTTAGTATACATAGAGAACCTTGGCAATTGCTTTGTCAATTCAAATATGTGGAACTGCTCACTGCCTGAGTATCCTACCAGAGCCTGTCAGGTAAATGCAAAATGAGAAATTTTCTTATATATTATAGTATAAGATGTATTTATAACTTATTTAACATAATTTGATCTAATAAATCATCATAATCGTTAATCTAGGCTGTTTGTACTATGTAAAAAGGCATAAGCAGCATTTACCTATTCCTATACAATATTTAATTAAATATACCTATATCATGAGAAGTTATTTACTATTATAGTGATTACATTAGGTACCTTAATTTTACATGATTCTATAAAAATATACCTGTTTTATTTTTTGGGATCTATTTACATTATTAAATATTGTTTACATTTCTCTTAGATTTTTATAAAAAACATTTTTTATTCATGTCGACCGTTTATTTTGAAAGTGGTGTGAATCCATTTTCTTTTTTTTTTTGAGATAATTAAAGGTTACTACTATATTTGTTTAGTTAAAAATACAGGCAAATCATATGAGGTCTGGCGTTGTTTCTATTGTACAAAACATGGGATTTTTTTGAGAAATTAAACACAGGCTAGTTATATATAAAAATATTACATTAAATTAATCATGAATTACGTGATAGCTCATTTTTCTCAAAAATGGACTTACACCACTTGCAAAATAAACGGTCCATATTATAAAAATGTACACTTATTGTGTTATAATTAAAATAGCAAATTTGACATAGATTAACAGAATGATATATTGATAATAACATTTTTTGTGGCCTATTATTGTTAGGGTCCTTAAGTCTTGCTTCCAAACACAACAAGGTGAATTCTATCAGCTCGGCAGTACCCCGCGTTGTTTGGGCCAACCTGGGTTAGCACAACTCAATTTGCTGCTTCAGTCTAAGACTCTTGACTTTATTGTGTTGTGGAAGGTGGGGAGATGTGTGCATAAGGAGTCTAAGGGTGTAGTCTAGTATTTAGCACAGAGAGCATATCCGGTCTTTGCTCACTTGTTCTGCAAGTGCAATGTTTGAATACAATCATGGGTTGTTTCTAATGTGTATTCAAAACTAAATTAGAGGTTTGAGGGAAATGTTAAATGGTGAGTGTCAAGTGATCGTGAAGGACAGTAAATAATAGTACTTGACCTTTATATGCACATCTACTGGGACATCCCTCGGAGGTTTCAGTGATATTTGCAGTATTGACCGCAACTGTGCGGGATGCGGATGCCGTGCCAGAGTCTCGCCCGTCTCAAATATACCCTCAGCTAGCACAAGCGCCGCTCGCACTATAGTGTCGTTATTCGTCGAGATAGTGAGCTCCAAACATTGCTAACAACGATAATAATTCCTTAATAACGAGACTATCCTTGCTATTTACTTATTGCTGCATTGATTGACTGATTACATTGGGACTTTCATAATTAAGGAAAATTTTCGAATCAAATATGTATGAAAACATTGTACAGCGCCCCTAGCGGAACGTAATTATACTATTCTTTCATATTAAACTGACATTACTTTTGTAATGTATACGTGAAATACCTACTAAAAACAATACCAAACTCGTGGTACGGTCACTGATAATAATTTTTTAGTAATGATAATAAGAAAATTAATGAAGAACTATAAAAATAATATATAGAATAATTTTTTTTTTCCTCAGGAGAGGAGGCTGAGAATCCATCATGGATACCAACGCAACAGACAAGCAGGGATGCGTTGATTATGTCGGACTCCTGGTGCTGTCGAGGCGGCTTGACCAAACAGACCTACCGACTAAACTCAGCCTAGCCTTGGCCCTAATGGCTCTACGGCTTGAATGGAATGGTAATTCGGACGGCCTGTGCATCGCATTTTGTAGTAATTATGCAGTATTATTTATTGTTTTTATTAAAATAAGATAATAAATTCATGGTTAAAAAATATAACATATATTTATTTCTCATCCCATTCCCATCAAATATAATATTTATTCCTCATAAAGTAACATTTATTGTGGTATAAATTTTATTTATGAATACTATGGTAGATAGAACAGTCACAGTCAACTTGAAGCGATTTTCGTAGTTTTTTTCGTTTAGAATAAGATTTTTTTTCTATATTAAATTAATAATATATCAAAATTCCGAGGCCGCTACGAACTATATGACTATACAAGAGATAAAATTATCATTTTTTAATTTCATTTATGTAGAACAGTAGTTCAATCCAGGAGCTCAAAAAAGTGCCTTCGCGCATTTTATGAAAATCTTTCTCTACAATTTTGGGTTTTGTTAAAAAGTTAAGCAACATTTATAAAAAGCGAGGCCGCTACGAACTATGTCAATAGCTACTCTGCATTATTCATTAAGTCAAAATTGATAATGTATCTTTGTTTCTGCGATCGAGAACGCCAAAATTGACCATTTTACGCAGAAATCGGGTTCGAGATGTAATTTGGCTCTTAACAGCTCTCTGATTATGTATATCTATTGCTATGCATTTTTTATTAAGATTCAAAGTGACGATTATCTTCAGTAAAATATGATAGCAACACAATTTCATAATCAGCCTACTGGTGTTGTGGATACGAAAAAAAAATCAGTAGGTAGGTTATTTGTTTAAATCTTTTTTTCTTGCATTTATTTACAATTTACAGTTGATTTCATTTGCAATCTCATATTTATTTAATTAAATCTTTCTTGCACAATTAAAAATAAAGTACAAGAAGCGGACTTAAAACAATAATGTGTGTCTGTAAAGCACGGCAACTTTGCTTGCGGCAATAGCGCGTTTGCGCGCCTCATTCCTCCTGTAGGCGACCAGCGGGGGCCTGGCTCGGGAAGGCCGGTCCCTGCTATTCAAAGGTCGCCTTCAATCGACGATCCCCCGGCTGTCCCGGGGGATTGGGTCTCCCCCAGCACGGGGGGGGGGGGGGCGAGAGAGGTCGGCCCGCACGATGCGACCCTGACGAGATCATGGAAGTATTCTCGCGAGTTCCTATGACCTTGTCACGCCGCGATGCAACTCTCCTCGGCGTGTCCCCCCCTCATCTGATGGGGGGAGGACACGTCGACGGTCGATGCTCTCGCGGCAAGGCGTCAGTGAGGGGCATTGTCAGGTATTTAGTCGGTAGGCCGCGCGCTTGGCTAGGTCCACTCGACCCCCAGGCGCCCGGACAGTCCGACATAACCCCGCGGTTTTCCCGAGCCGCGGGGTATGCGTAATCCATTTTCTGGACTAAAAAAAAATAAGGACTATAACTGAAAATCAACTATTTTTGCTCGTGTCAAATATTGACGCTAAACTATGGATTTTTTCGTGCTGTTACTGCAACACACATGTACATCAATTATGCTGTATAGTGGACGGGTTTGTTTTGCTGTTCCTACATAAATTTGTTTATTTTTTATATCTTTTTTAATTTAAGAATAATTGTTGTGTGTGTGCCTGTAGACCAAACAAAATTATTATCTATCTATCAAAGCTTTTTTACCAGTCAACCGAGTTACCAGTGACAAAGAATAATATACAAATACTTCATTGAACATAACAATAAAATTACATAGTCAGTATAGATAAAAATAACTTGGCTCGAAGGCGGGCTTATCTCTAAGAAATAGAGATACTTCGAACCAACCTTAGATGTTACATGAAAATACTGGTTTAAAATAATATTTATATCAAACTGTTAGTAAAATATAATTTTCAAAGAGCGTAATGTAATTATCAAACTAGATTTAATATACAATCGATATAAAACCATTCATACATATACTCGATCCTTTTTCCATTTACTACGATTTAAACACTTCCCTAGCTCCGTAATATATTCATGCAAGTTCATCGGTTACGGGAACTCTTGCCCTGAACTATTAATATATTACCTATTTAGCCCAAGTATGTTCGTCTATGTTGTCTCCTACCAACTGACCCACTATGTGTCCAAACCATCAAAATATAAAAAGTTCTTGATAAATTTTAAAGATAGTAGAATTGAAACTAGCAATCTTATATATAAAAATGAATCGCAAAATGTGTTGGTAAGCTCATAACTCAACAACGCCTGGACCAATTTGGCCAATTATTTTTTGTTAATGTTCGTTGAAGTTCAGGGAGGGTTTTTACAATGAGGAAAATTCGAATAATTATCGGAAATACCCTAAAAACAGCCCTTTTATTTTCCCATGCAAACGTTTCCTAACTAAAACGTAACAGTCGAATTGAGCTTTATTGTTATTGTATAAAGTTCATATTGCAAGCACTCACTGTTGTCTAAGCAATGAAGGTGTGTTCCTAACATCAAAGAGTCAATTTGCGCTTTATTAACGCTACATATAGTTGAAATTCAATCATATCTATCAAAACAGTGTGCGTGTGTGCGTTGGAGCACAGAATACATCGTTGGAGGATTTAATGTCACGTTCCAAAATTGAATAGTCACAAAATGTAATAGGTAATTTAGACATTTTTTGCGATTTGGTTGGCTATGCGACATTATCTATAAAATAATTAGGAACAAATCTGCCACTGTACAAATCTTTTTGACAGGACGAAGTCTGTCGGGTCCGCTAGTATATCTATAAATTTGGAGATCTTTCGTATACAAGTGGTAGAGATAAAAAAAAATCGATTTGTTTATGAACGTGGAGAAGAGAGTGTACATAAAAATTTATGAGGGTTATACTCCGTACTCACACGCAGTAAGCTGCGTTTGAGTACGGAGGAACTCAGACTTTATTACCATATAGTTTGGTAACTCTCTTTCCAGTTACTGATGGTTTGCCTTTGAAGTAGTTAATAATCTTACATCCTCGGGAGACGCGTTGACAGCGACCTGCAATCGGGTATTCGTCGGCATGGCCGTTGATGGCCTTTCGCCCTCGTCCAAGCTGAAGACACTACTCGCTGCATTGGCTTCATAGTGCTGTAGTTCCATCAATAAAGCTTGCTTTTTGTTGAACAATTCTGTTATTGCTTGTCTATCTTCTTCTGAAGGTAGCGTTTTTGCTGTACTAAATCCTGTATTCTCTTGATATGGTGGGTATCCCATAACTAAAGAACAGATTATATATGTAATGTAACGACTATTGGTTATCAATTAACATTTATTTCATGGACGTTGAAATCTTTGAAAGAATAGTTTTCTTTATTTAGTGAAAATATTTGTGTACATAAACATATATATTAAAATGGGGACACACTTTTTAAGGTTCTTCAAAGATCAGCTTAATACTAAGTTATCAAAATTTTATTACAAACCTTCGCCTTTATCGGAAACGCAAACCAAGTCAGGAGCTCCAACTGATCTATAATCGGCTAGCAACATGGCTGCTGCACTCGTCCGCATTTGTACTCGTCTTAGCACTCTTCCGGAAGTGCCGTCTCGCCAATCCACGCGGCCATTATTCCAGCAACATGCCAGTGTTTCTCCAGACCATTGAAGAGCCAATGCATTTTGTTTTGACTAAGTAATAACGAAGCTGTTGTAGTTGCAGATTTTAATTTATTTAAAATAGACAAACTAAATAATACAAACCTTTACTCTCCACAAACGAATACCTTCTTCGTATATACCGATAGTACCGTTGGCTAGGCCATAAGAAAATCTGACCTCAGTAACCGGCGACAAACACAATATTGGCCCTGTTTCTGGTATTTCCACAATGAACTGATTGTTCTTCAGTACTCTTATGTAAGAATCTTCACATCCGACAAGAAGCTACAAATAATATGACCTAGAAGAATGATTTGTTTTTTCCGACACTATTTAAGGTTACCAACTTACCTCATTCTCTCCATCCTTATCAAAATCGAAGGTAATCATTGCGGATACTTTTCCGCCAACAACATTCCAAAATATTTCATTCCCTTGCCAGTTGAGCGCCTGTACTGAACTGTTGCCTCCTACAAAGGCTAAAGGCTCGTCATATTTCCCAAAGTTATCGACAGTAATCACATTTACACCATCTGGCGCGTCCCGGAAGAAGAGATCTGTGTTCTCATGAACATCATATGCTAAAAGGTAAAACGATCAAACATGATCTAAAGACAAAGAAAACATGTGCCGTTCAATTTCAGGAAAATTGGTGCCATTTCATTTAGTCGCGCAGTAATAGCGGGAAAATGAAGACGTTGTCCCTCGCTTGATTCTATGTTTGGTCAGTGCAACTCTCTCTTCGTCCCGTATTATCTGTATGGCCTGTTTCATTTATTAATAATTTCGTGAAAGTAAAAGATAATTAAGTAGTACATGCAAGCGAATCAGTTTTAATTAAACATCATGAATGCTGATTACAAGTGGGTATCGAATCAGATAGGATTGCACTAGTTACATATATCATAGGAGCGAGAAACGACGTCTTCATTCTCTCGCATTACTATAAGATTTAATGTAATTACATCAATTGCCTCAATTTCAGCGCCATCTATAGTAAAATATTATTGGAACGAAGCATAGAAGCATTTTTGCTTCATTATTACTTCACTTAGGTTTGCTTGCATAGAAACTTAATTATCTATCCATTGGTTCCGATTCCATACAGATATATCTCGTGGATCTACACATAATGGATAGAACAAGGCATATAAGACCAGTCATATAAATCTTTGACATGTAATTTAGAATTATGTGAAATTATTTTCTAAAATAAATGAAATGAACAGAATGTGAAACGTAAAACTACAGTACGTGCCAGTAGCAAGATTAAGATAAACGTCATAAGATGAAAAAGTATAATTTGATTTGTCTCTACTTATACTATGGCATTCATACGAAATGAGAACTATCTTAATCGTTTTGAATAATGTCGTTCAGTATATTTAGTATATGAAAATATATGCGTTGTCGATTATTATAGATCAGCTTATATGTATAAGAAATAATAGGAAAAATATGGGTCTACGGTTTAAATATACTTAAGTGTTGGGTACCTAAAATTTGCGACGGCGATCCAATGAGCAGCATGTCTCTGGCAGCATCGGGCTTTAGAGGCCCCGCGGCGAGGGCTATCACAGCTTGACTAAGGTTCAACTCAGATACTTCTCCGTGCGCCTGCGAACGTTGCGCACGGCCGCTCACCATGCTACCATGAGGGTGGTGGATTATTATCTTGAAACAACAAAACACCATTCAAATTCTATATCTGTACTCCCTAAGTAAGTTACTAGCATTAAGCATCTTAACCTATAACAGACTAACTAGACATCTTTATAGTCGGATTGAATATCAGGTGTATATAATCTGAAAAATTTTCATAGTCACACAGAACAAACTTTTTATAAACGAACGTCTACTATGTACTTTATTTACTGCTCCATTACTTTCCACCAGGCTTGATTTTGAACAAACGCATTATATTTATATAAAATATGTTTTGCTTTGATATTTATTTCTACCAATAGCTTGATAGTGAAAAGTCTCAACCAACGGCTTAAGAGGCTCTCACTTGAGCGATAGTGAGAGGTGATTCTTGTCTATCGTCCGGCAGTTTATGGTATGGTCTTGCTTTAAGACATATAAAGCTTAAATATTTTTTATAATGATTTATGTTAAAAATAAACAAAAAAGATTAATAAATAATAAGAGCATCATATAGTGACATATAAAAATACACATTTTTAACAATTTTCGTGAGTGTGTACAGACGAATGCTGCTCACCATATGCCTCGTCTGTGTTCTTTTATGAGTCATGTCTTTATCATTGGATGCTCAAGTAAATTACTAGCTCATCATCATGTCAGTGAGGCATGTATGCAGGTGTTAAGTAAATCATAACTTAGATTTGTCTTTTTTATAATTAGATTAACTTGATAAATTGTTGTGTGATGCGTGTACATACTTTACTTTAGATATTTACTTTATCATATCCAGCACATGCGGTAAGGCAAGCATGAGTCCCGTCAAATTTTGCAATAGTCACAATCCCAGGAGTTACTTTGTGATTTAACTCCAATTTAAAAACAGGCTGCGCTGAAGAAATTTGCATTTTAAATTGTTTAAAACAACAAGTATTTTCGATATATTTATTTTTAAATATCGAATAGTGTTGCTATGGTAACCGTAGTAACATAACAAAAGTCAGTACTATATTGCTTCATTGCTTGCCACTGCTACTATTGTAGTAATAGAAAAACTATCAATGGTATTACTCATCTGTGAAAGTGTGAATGGTATCAAAATGTGAAATCACGTAGCATTGTTAATTTTAGTACTGTACTTTAACGGAGTGAAATTACAAAAATAAATTAATTAAAATTTCAGATGTATTTCTACTTATTCTCCAGGTAATTGATGTAATAATTATTATATCAATTACTTACCAGGAGGGTTCTAATTCTCGTATTGTATTCATTGTTTTAAAAATCTTTCTATGAAAAAATAAAAGTTGTAGCTGAATGTATGAATGCCTTTGCTTTATGCTATTAAATTATATATAGACATTTGACACCAACAGACAGCTGACAATGACATAACACAAAAATATTTATCAATTTTTGCACATTGTATGATTGGTTTTGAACAGGACGTCGTCATTGATAAGGCCTTTGTGAGATATACCTAATAATACGCACTACTACTGTATCAATAATAACGTACTGTTGCTATGATATGCACTTTATGATTTAACTGTGGTCAAATGGCTAGTGATTTGGATGCCCCAACTTCAGGAGCCAGGTACGTGCTTCGTCATAGAACACATTTCATTTACCACATTATACTATTGCGCAATGCTTAATTTTCATTGTATTCTCATTCACTTTCATTTTGTGTAGATGTTTTCATGTTTTAGGAACACCTCATTTTATTTGTTATGCCAAGATTTCGCGTCTCATGCCTTATTTGGACTAATGTTGTTATACCACTCATATACCACTTCATTGCCGGCATTCTCAGGTAAACTTTACCACTTCACTTTAAATATGCTATGCATATATAAATTATATTCACATCTTTCTTTCTTTTATTTATTTAAAATCATGTAAATAAATAAATACACATTAATACTTCTAGATAATGTATTGTTGGTATTTAATTATATATAATATTTGTGTAATTTTTTAGACTATCTTTAGAATAAGTTTTACTTAATGAACTAAAAAATTGTTATTAATTACTTCTTGCTCTCTCAATGTATATGAACCACATTGGTAAGATTCCCCTTTGAGGAGTTTGAGGTTTTCTCTGGAAAATACAGTTGATTTTTTTTTCAAAAGAGAGTAAATCAGTTTTTTATGGGTTGGAAATATGATTGTGATGCTTATGTTGTTGCTGGTATCCATAGATAACGGTGATTGCTTACCATCAGGCAGGCAGGCAATAATTGAAAAATTTTGAATATTTGTACATGGATAATGAAATGAATCTAACTATATGTCATTTAATAAATTGTAATTTTTTTTTATTGGATAATATAATATGCCTATTGTGCATTACTATTTGATTGGAAAAGAATCTCACTCTAATGATATGTTAGATCATTTGTAGTACTAGAAAACAATACAAATGCAATACCCATGATGAGTTTTGTTATTTAGAGTTCTGATGGATATTAAAAGTGCACATTAAAACTGCTATTGCACATGTATATCATGTTACTGGATGGTATTTCAGTTTACCAATTGTCTTAGAAAATGTTAAACAGTAGCTAAAGAAATAGTAATCATATGGAAAAATATTAACCTACATCTTTGATTATCTAAAAACATTTCATTGTTGGTCTGGTTAGGTTTTTACCCCAATTTGTATAATACAAGTATAGAAAAGGATACATTACAAAATAAAATACCCTAAGCTCTTTTTCATGTGAACTATAGCTATACTTGAATGTCGTAAATTACATATCCAACTTTGCATTATCTGTTGGTAAAAATAATCAATGTCATCTTGAATAAATTAGCATCATAATAAATCTTAAGTTAATCTTTATACACTAGAAAGCTTTACAAAACATGAAATCTATATCACAACCAGACGTCATCACAATTCACTCAACAACTCAAAAGTTATTTTGAATAATTGAAATGAAACCAAGGGACGGACTAAATATAAATATATGATTTTACATTTTTACAGATTCTTTTAAGAAATAGCACCAATGGGACTTGACAAGCAAGTTTTTTGTAACAATCCCAATGTTTTATATGTTGCTTATTGTTGTCTTGTACTGCATGTCTGATATATATTTAGATTTTTATGTTTGTTAGTCTGTCTGTAAATTACAGACCTACTAAAGTTTTGAAACATTTTTTATATGAATAAAAAATTAAAATGTATGTTTAATGTAAATTTGATTAAAAAATCAGAGTGACAATAAACCTAAACCAACATTGTGTATAAAAACCTTATGTCTTGGTGTGTCCTAACATGTTGATGGTGTTTGTTTCACAATTTTAATCATCTTTGTATTTCACCTTCTTAACTGTGTAATTTTCCCAATTTCAGTTTAGTCAGCCGATCATGGATTGGAAGTTTTATAACTATTGTTTGGAAGTAAGATTTGTTCAAAGATTTCAAAATGTTTTGTAGTTTATGTTGCATATTTTATGTTAATAACATTTTCTAAAATAATTAGTAAAAAGATGAAGGCCTGAGCAAAGGCTTGCATAGTTTTGGTGAATCATATCTCACAATCATGTCATCAACATCTATGACTAATGTGGGTCCAAGTTTATTATTCACCAAAATGAACAGTGACAGCTTTCCTAACTACCTCATCTTAAAGTAAATGTTTGAGTAATTTTATTGAAGATTCAATAAATTTAAGCAGAATTTTTAATTTTTTTTTATTATTAATTGTAAATATCTAGCTTAAAACTCTTTAGATGTACGGCTTTATTTGACAATATATAAAAAAATATGTTTAATGAAATCTTTACTTACATAAATTATTTACCTAATCAATATTGAGACAGATTGTTTGAGTAGTTAAAACACATATTTTTTGTAGTTGGATTTTTATTATATTTTTTGTTTTTTTATATTTTCAATGTTTAGTTTTCCTTTTTTCTTTTTATTTGTTAGTAGTGCAATGATTTTCTTTTTCTTTTGTGTATTCTTTGACAGAAATGTAGGTACCACATTCCAGTGCCTTTTAAACTAAATTGTGAAAGCTCCCACAGGACAGGCATAGCCTAGTGTGGGGGTTTTCGTTAAATATTAAATTGTACATCTGTTTGAAAATAAAGTATGTATTATTATTATTTGTCTGCATAAGGTATTCATTATACCAAAATTTACATAGATTCTATATATTACCTTCTAAGTATCTTTCTTGTAAGAGAAGAATTAATAATACCACTTTTGCTGTTGAAACACAACCAAATATGTATTTATAATTTGGAATAATTTATAAGAATTGAGAATTTTTATATATTTTTATAATACTTATTATTTTATAGGCTTTGTTTCACTAGCTTTAGAGCTTATTGTAATCAGTTTAAGTTTTTTTTTATTAGACTCATAGTTTTTAATGTAAAAGATAGGTATATTCGTTTATTTCAGTTGGACTGGTCGGTGGCTCAGTTGGACAAGTCAGTCAGATGAAATGCTACGAAATGTTGAAAAACAAATATTGTCATGTAAGTTCGTCAAATCAATTTTTATATATTTATGAATATTTTTTGTGTACTTTTTTAAAAGGCTGTTGCAGATATGTTTGCTAAATACTAAGTATTTATTTTTAAATCAATAAATATTAATTGTCGACCCTGTCATATATAATGTATTTTTCAATTTTAGAATGTCATATTAACATTTATCTGACCCTCGTACGGTGAAAGAAAAAAATGTAAAGCATTCTGCATAAACCAGTGAAGAAATTTCGTAGAAAGATCGAGATCCTCACTGTGCCAGCGCGATTGGCTAAGGCTTAAGTATAGAGAAGAATTGAGGTTTACCCTCATGATACATGATGAGGGAGCATAATTTTATCTATAAAACTGTATGCTTCGCCATCATGATTGCCTACATAGTTCTTAGAATTTAGGCATAAAGATGAGTTTAGTCGGTAGATCAAATCAGTCGTACTGCTCCGGCTGGCAGTCCAACAGAATCACCATGGCACTTGTTACATGGCACACCGTGGCACTTGCCATATGGCACACCATGATGGATGGATTATGAGGATTTTCAACCTCATTCACCTGAGAAAAACAAATCACCTCGTTACCAATGTTTAGTTGGTAAGTGTTTAGCCTTGACCGGGTGTCCCAGTGAGACATGAGTCATCAAACTATTGAACTTCGTCGCGTGTTGTTACCACACAAAGTTTATTATTGAAGATAAGATCACTTTATCAGTAAAATACATATCGTTCGATCAACAACGAAAATGTAATATGGAGTACGAAAGGATTTGTCAGTTTTCAAAAGTACCTACTGAAATTAAATTATTAGGAAGACAACTACAAACAACATTATTGTTATTTTTTGTTATAACAAAGAGTAAAAGTAATAAATGAACCTGTTAGTCAATTAGTCGATAGCAAAATTTCGTTTCTGTACTCAGTATAGATTGTTCAATAGAGTTCCATAGGTATTACGGAATTAAACTTCCGCGTTCGTTTGCTGCAGCAGTTAGCAGGTTGTATTATTTTTTGTACGTATTGCGACAATAAAACAAAAATGCAAAATAAATTAATATATAACACAATTTTAAATAAAATGCAAGGTCACAACATGTACATTGCAACATAATGTTTTATGATGATGACGATCCAGTTGATGATTAATTAATTAAGGAAAATTTCCATCCTGAGACAATCATTAAAATAAATATATACTAATATATTTTATATTATATACACTACCGACTCGCAAACAGTTCAGTCTCAAATAGTTATAATATAACATATTTTTATTCCTTACAGACGTAAAAATCACTACCAATCGCAAAATTATTTTACAATATAATTTGATTACAAATAACATAATACAACTTCATTACTAAAAATCGAAAAATATTTTGCTATGCGTACTATTTTGCTATTTTTTCACAAGTCTACTTAAAGGCAATAGTCAGAAGACTCAATACAGAATATGACCTATTTAAATACATCTATAATTATTTTTTAATATATTTCTAAAAGAACATGATAAATTGTCAGCGATGTTTTTACGATGCCTTTTTTACGCTCCTAATATATAACTAAAATTGTCTACACTTTGGAAATTATTATTATAATTAAGGCAGGTACTCAGTTAAAAATGTGTTACTAGCATAATTAGTAAACACATCTATAATGACACCATTTATATAGTAATGTATAATGCCTGAAACCAAAAAGGTTACATACTTACCTACACATGGTAAAAATGTAGAATAATTGACCAATGTCATTTGTAGAGTAAGTAACATTATGCTACCTTAATGTACTCTGTGTGTAATCAGCTGTTTAACGGTACATGATGTTGAATTCTACTGGCTCGTTTTATTACGGGTTTCTCCATGTCACTTCTCGTGTCCCCTTTTTTTTTTTTTTTTTTTTTTTTTTTTTTTTTTTTTTTTTTTTTTTTTTTTTTTTTTTGTTCCCTGAGGAAAATGCATTAAATTGCATACCCCGGCTGTGGCGAGCCGGGTTTATGTGGGGCTCTCCTCCCCAGAAGGGGGAGGCCTACCCACTAAAAACCTCAGGGATGGCCTTCCTCAGGCATGTAGGGAGCCCTGGGAACAGAAGCTTCTTCGGGAACCCCCAGCCTCCGCTCCCCCGTCGACACAGGGGAGCCCTCCTCGGGGGAGGCTTACTACCTCCCCCGGTCTCCTCCACCGACGACGCCCCCGGCCACGGAAGGGGCGTGGTACATCCCGGGTCGCCGTAGCAGTCGCGACTTACTCGCGCCCGCCGGCGACCCGCGGCGGCGCCGCAGCTGTGCTACCGAGCCCGGCGCCGCCTTCTTCGAGCGGGATCGGCCATCTCCCGACCCCGCTCGGCGGCCTCCTTCTGGAGCATCACTGCTTCACAGAAGGAGGCCACAGCCCTCCAACCTCCCTCGTCCGCCAGCATTGCCGCAATCAATGCCGGCGGAGACAGATCTCGCCCGATCTCTGCGACCAAGACTCGGCGCTCGGAGGCCCGCGGGGCACTCCGCCAGCGTGTGCTGGGCCGAGTCGAGGTCGGATGCGCAGTGGTGACAATGTGTCGATCCCTCCCGTCCTATTCGACACAGATACTCACCGAAGCAGCCGTGCCCGGTGAGTATCTGAGTCAATCGGTAGGTGACCTCCTCCTTCCCGTGGAGCCAAGCTTCGAGGTTCGGGAGTACGGCACCGACGGCCCGCTGGCGCGCGCAGATCCGTAATTCGAGCTGCGCACGCCAGGCCGCCACAATCCGTCGGTGCCACTCCCGCTTAGGCACTTCGTGCGCGGGTTCCAGGGCGCTCCCCCCATCGCTCCCCCCGGTCGACACGCCGCGACGCATACGTCGCCGCGTACATGTCGGCCAGGATGTCGAATGGGGGGGAGCGTCCCAGAACCGTCGCCGCCTCGTACGAGATTGTACGGTAGCCTCGTACGATCCGTATGGCCATTATCCGCTGCAGGCTCCGTAGCAGAGCTCTGCAGCGGGGGGACCTCGCGCAGTCTTGCGACCACACGGGAGCCCCATACATGGCCACGGATCGCACGACGCCCTCGTACAGGCGGCGAACTCCATCCCTCGGTCCCCCGAGATTGGGCAGCAGGCGATGCAATGCGCCCGCCACCCTTTTGGCTCGGGGGACCAACCGCACGAAATGCTCCTCGAAGCTCCAGCGGCGGTCCAGGGTGAGGCCCAGGTACTTGATGTACGGCCCCACCGGGACCACCGCGTCACCCACCCGGATCCGGCAGCTGGGTGGTTCCCGGCGCCTCGGAAGGCCGTGGAACCATAGCGCCTCGGTTTTGTGAGGCGCTATTTCTAAGCCCAGCGGCGGATCGCCCGCACGACACATGCCACCCCAAGCTCGGCAAGCCTGAGCACCGGCCCGAAGTCGGCCCCAGTCGTCACGACGAGAGTGTCGTCAGCGTAGCAGACGACACTCACGCCGCGAGGAAGGCTGGTGCGAAGGACCGCGTCGTATGCGAGGTTCCATAGCAGGGGTCCCAACACCGACCCCTGCGGAACGCCGCATTCGACCCTCCTCGACGTTTCCATCCCGTCCCGTCCCATCACGCCGATCGTCCTGTCGCGCAGATAGTCCCCGACCACGGCCCGCAGGTAGGGAGGCAGCTCGTGGTATACGAGCGCCTCCCTAATAGCCTGCCAGGGGAGGGTGCCGAAAGCGTTGACGATGTCTAACGACACCGCCAACGCCACCCCCCCGATCGGACTGCAGACTCCGACAGGGAACGAACACGCTGGATGGCGTCCAGCGTTGATCGCCCCCGCCGGAATCCAAATTGGCAGTCCGATAGGTCGGGACCCGCGCGACAGGTGCTCGCTGATACGAGCGGAGATAACCCTCTCGAAGAGTTTCCCCGCCTCGTTCAGCAAGCAGATCGGACGGAACGAAGATGGAGCGTCGCCAGTCCTTCCCTCCTTCCTGAGGAGCACCAACCTGGCCGACTTCCAGTCGACGGGAAACACGCCCTCGCGGAGACAGCTCGTGAAGAGCTGCCTCACCGTGCTCCCGAACGCCCTGAGCGCCAGCGCTAGCACCTTTCCCGGGACCCCATCCGGTCCCGGGGCAGTGTTGCGCGCAGAGAGCCGCGAAACGGCCCTGGCGAGCTCGCTCTCCGTCACCCGGAGGTCGTCCGACCAAGGGCCGGGCGACGGGGCGGCGGGGGGACTGTCCCGGACCCTCGGGAAGAGCGTATCCACCGCTCTTCCCACGACGAGAGGGTCCAGGGTCTCCGTCAGCGGAGGGACCCACGGTCGGAGCTTGCCCAGTACCATCCGGTACGGGCGCCCCCATGGGTCCCTCTCCAGTCCCCCAGCAGCTCGCGCCAGGACCGCGCCTTGGCGTCGGCGATGGCGACGCCGAGCGCCTTGGCCGCGGCTCCGTACGCGCTTCTGGCGCTCAGGACTTCGTCGACTGAGGCTTGCCGTCTTCGACGGGCCCTGAGGTACTGGCGGCGCGCGGCTACTACAACGACCCGTAGCCGCGCGATCTCCTCGTTCCACCAGTACGCAGAGCGCCGCCGGGGCGGCCTGACTCGGGGCATGGAGACGTCGCAGATCGACGTCATCGTGCCCCGGAGCCAGGCGGCCCGCGCATGCACATCGAGGTCGGGCGAAATCCGTGCCTCCTCCGCCCAGTCCGCGACGTGGGCAGCGGCTAGAGCCGCATCCCGGTCCAGCCGCTTGATGGACCAACGTCGCGGACGGCTGTCCTCCTGGAGTGTGCGGGAAGGGCGGCGGTGGGCCACCGACACGTCGAACACGATGTGCCGGTGGTCGGAGAGTGTAACCACCTCCGCCGCCACCCTCCAACCTGACACCATCCGGTGAGCAGAGGGAGTCGCCCATGACAGGTCGACGATCGACTCCCCCCCACCGCACGCAGGTGCTGACCGACCCCCGGTTTAAAAGCCGGAGGTCCAGTCCCGCCGCCCACTCCAGGAGTGTCTCCCCTCTTACGTCGTCCGGGTGTCGCCCCACTCTCGCGAGTGGGCGTTGAAATCACCCAGGACGAAGACTGGACGGGGAGCGCAACAGCGAACGCAGTTCGCTACCCCGTCCAGAAATGCCTCGAATGCGGCGAGGCCGCAGTTCGGGGAGATGTAACAGCCTATCGTGGCCGTGGACCCCCATTCCACGGCCACGTAACCCGGCCCCGTAGCGAGCAGGGTGCAGTGCGGTCGGTCGGTCGCCCAATAAATGGCGACCAAGCCCTGGTCGTCCCCAAACCACCTTGGGTGGTTCGGGACAGAGTAGGGCTCTGCGACGACCGCCAGGGCAACCTCACCCTCCGCGAGCGTTTGGATCATAAGATCCTGCGCTGCGCGGCAGTGATTGAGGTTGCCCTGGAGCACCCTGCACCCTGTGCTTTGGACGTCCATGTTAAGATTGGACGTCCATCGCTACGCTCGCCCCCGGGGCCGGGGCGGGAGGTTGGGCGACCCCCCCCTTTCTTTTGGGTGGGCAGCATCTCCTGCTGCCCACCCGGTGGCCTGCCGGTCTGCCCAGGTCCTTGCAGACCGGGCAGGAGGGAGCACTCGCGGTGCAGAGACGGGCAATATGCCCCGGCTCTCCGCACCGGTAGCACAGAGTGCTCCGATCCACCTGACGGTTAGGGCAATTAACTCTAACGTGTCCCCTCTCGAAGCACCCGAAGCACTGCTGGGGGCGTGCCTCGAGTGCCTGCACCTTGACCGAGGACCACCCGACCAGGAGCCGCCCCGCCGTCAGTTTCCTGACGGCCGCAAGCGGACACCTGACCCAGGCGGTCCCCAGACGGGCGTGCCCGGCGCGTATTTCCCCGACCTTAACGTCGGCTGGGGAACACTCGCCGGCAGCGGATATGGCTTCTGCCACATCAGCTTGGGCGATAGACTCGTCGAGGTCCATCACCCGCACGTCCGCCATCTTGCACGGGCGCGTGATTTTCGCGCCCGTGCCTTGTAGGGCCTCCCTCATGCGCTCCGCCAGGGCGTCAGCCTTTGCGGAACTCTCCGGGCCCGGCACCTCTAATAAGAGGGCCCCGGTTGCCGCCCTCCTGGTCCGTACGCCGCCGGTGATCCCTAGGGCCGCCAAGCTAATTTTTGCTTTGGCGGTCCCCATGACGGCGGCGTACGTGGTCCCAGAATCCGGAGGCACCGTAACAACCACCGCCGCGCAGGCCGGTGGTTTGGGTAGCCTCCGGGGACCGGGCTCCACCACTTTAATTTTCGGGGCCACTTTTAGGGCCGCGGCCCTCTCGGGGGCAGCCTTCTTCGGGCGTCTCGTCACGGTGGCCCAGGTGGTCACCCCGGGGATCTCGGGCGCCGGCGCTGAAAGTGTCGCCGGCGGGGCCATCGCGACGGGCCTGGGAGGAGGGGGAGCCGCCTTCTTCTTCTTCTTCCCCCCCCTCTTCTTCTTCCTTTTCCCGCCCCCTTCCTGCGCGGCAGGCGGGCCGGGACGAGCCTCCTCTGGCTGACGGCGCTCATGTGCCAGCGGGGGCCGTCTTCCCATCTCGGGGAAGAACCGGCTCATAAGGTCGGCCTGAAAACGGGCGAACTCTCTCTCCATTACAGAGGAGAGCTCTGCCCAGGCCGGCCTCGCCGGTTCCTCCTGGGGCGACTGGGATGTTGCGGGAGCGGGCGTTCCCTTCTGCCCTCCTCCCTGTCGCCTTTCCCTTCTTACGCTGCGCCGCAGCAGCCACTGGGGAAGCCGCGCTCCCCGGGGACGGCTCCGGTGGTCCGGCCTGGAGGCTCTTTTTTAGAGCCTCGTTCTCCCTTTTTAGGGAGGCCACCTCCTCGGCTAGGGCCAGGACTCGAGCGGAGAGCTGCTCCATAGTGGAGGTGACCTGGGAGTTCTCCAGGTCTCTCCTCTTCGTCCGCTCGCACAGCTCGGTCGTCCCGGTCTTGAGGGTGGTGAGCGCGGTTCTCATTGCGCCCACCACCTCCGCCTTCGTGCTCCTCGCCTTTTCCACGGTCTTTTCGACATCGGAGAGGCATGCCAACATGCCCACCCCGATGTCCGTTGTGGTGGAGGCCTCCCCCTCCGCGGTAGCGTCTTTAGAGGGGACGTCTTCGTCCCCATCTGCCCGTCCCTTCTTCCCCCTGCCATTCAGAGGACGCAGCGACTTGCGCTTACGCGCTACCCGCCGCTGCGTCTCGCTGTCAGTGGTCACGACCGACATACAGCTATCGCTGTCGTCGTCGCCCGCAACCACCGCCACCGATGTCCTGGCTAAGGACTGTTTTGGCCGCGGCGTGTCCGGTCGTAAGAACGACCGATCGATGTCCCCGCCGCGGCCAGTTTCCCTAAGGCCTGAGGTGGAACCCCGTGAAGGGGATCGCGACCTCCCACTCTCCTCCGTCCGGTGCAAGGACCGGACACGTCGTCTCCTGGCGGGATCATCGGCTACGGCCGAGGCCGTCGCCGGAACTTCCGCCACTTCCACCTCAGCAGGCACTTCCCCTGCGCCCTCCTCCTTCTCCTCGGTTTTTTGGTTGGATTTGATAACATTCATAATGAATCCCACGAGTGTGGGGGATGAGATAGTCCACCCGGGCGGTGCCCCCTGCGCCCGGGTAACCCTATATACACTGGGGGGTCGGGAGGTACCCCAGGTTGGCGCTAGCTGGTGGACTGTACGCCGCCCACCACCCGAAGGCCCCTGCTGCCGCGGTCTCCAACAGCAGGGAATTGCGGTTTTTTAACGTGGTTTTCTCCACTCGGCCCGGCCGGTTAAGGCAGGGCCCCTACACACTCCGATCGGCCGCGAGACATGATCCACGACACCGACCGGAGCGCACAGGACGACCTAATCGGCAGCCACACCCGTGGCCGCCGACCCCGCCGCGCCGCGGACCTTGAAGGTCCGCCATCCCACGCCACCCGAAGGTGGCCACTGCCCCGAGAGGAGCCCCACAAATGGTGCCATCGCACCAAGGCGCGAACGCGCCTCCTGTCACGCCGCCGGCAGAACGGCGGCCGCCGAGTAAAACTCGGCCAACCCGCGACCCGAACGGGTCCAAGGAGCGAGGTCTCCGACCCCCTCTCAGCAAAGAGGGGGGATCTCAGACCCTCCGCCTGAAGCGGCTGGCCGCATGAAAGCGGCCCGCTGGGTAGCACCCGGCCATCCCACGACCCATGAAGGGTCCAAAGAACGAGAGCTCCACCCCCTCTTAAGAAAGAGGGGGGACTTCGCCCCTTCCCCGCCGTTTTTGGCTCGCGCCGGCCGAAGCCGGTACCCCCATATCTGGGGGGCGTTCCCCTATCCACCACCTGGGGACGCGCCTGGTATGGGACGGCAATACCCACGCAGGTCTCGTGTCCCTAGGCCGCGCGGAGTAATTGCTTGTGTCCCCCGGCGTTTACTACACTCACGAAACAAGCGGAAATTGGTTTAGCTACTAATGGTTATGTACAGTGATTTAATCTTAAATTTTAAATCTTAATCTTACATAAGTAGATTTTTCTGTTTCATACGAATTAATTACGTGATTTAATCACGACAAATTTATAGCTAGTCACGGTGATTAATATTTGTCCACATACATTATCAGCGTATACATGTCATGATGTGCAAATTATATAGACTATTATATTGAATCTAGATTCCGAAATGCTACGCTGGGGCTGCCATATGTCCGGATTTAGTGTGACATATCAGGTTATTTCCTACTGTCTTGTCAGGCTCATAATAGGCTTTTTTTTTCCGTGGTGTGGGTGATGGTTATTAACTCATCCATACTAATATCATAAATGGGAAAGTGTGTCTGTCTGTTTGTCCGTCTTTCACGGCAAAACGGAGCGACGAATTGACGTGATTTTTTACGTAGATAGTTGAAGAGATGAAGAGTAACATAGGCTACTTTTTATCCACTTCTCTTCTTTAAAGGCTTCGCTCAAAAACTACTGCACAGATTTTCATGCGGTTTTCATCAATAGATAGAGTGTTTCTTGAGCAACGTCTTGCGGTATTTTTATCTCGGAAAAACGGATAGTCCCACGGAAAGCGCGATAAAACCTTTGCGCCATAAACCGACTTCCGCGCATATGTAGCCGTGGGCAAAAGCTATGTCATCATAAAAGCTATGTCATGTATGTCTATCCTAGTTACCCTAGAGCCCATAACACAAGCCTTATAGTGCTTACTTTGGGGGGGCTATGACAACCTACAAGGGGGTCTACGTCAGTGAAAAAAGAAATTGGGTGTCCACGATAATGGATCTCAACACACACTGATAGTACCTATTTACTTATATTTTTACTATCTTCTAATATAGTATGTATATATATATATATTACTGATAAAACTATATACGTAGTAAAAAAATGTTATATATGTTTATATATAAGTTCCCGCGGGTCGCCGGAGGGCGCGAGGAAATCGCGCCCGCGGATACGCCGACCCGGAAGGGAACACGCCCCTTCCGTGGCCGGGGGCGTCGTCGATGGTGGAGATTGGGGCCTCCCCCGAGGAGGGCTCCCCTGTATCAGCAGGGGAGCGGAGGCTAGGGGTTCCCGGAAGTAGCTTGGCGTTCCCGGGGGCCCCCTACATGCCTGAGGAAGGCCATCCCTGAGGTTTTTAGTGGGTAGGAGAGCCCCACATATCCGCCGGCTCGCCACAGCCGGGGTATGCAACTTAATGCATTTTCATCAGGGGAAAAAAAGGATGTTGGTGTTAATGCATTTTCATCAGGGGAAAAAAAGGATGTTGGTGTTCAATATCAGGTAAGTAGGGGGTCTACCCAAGAACGAAAACACGGCAAACTGTCTACGTCACAAAAAAGTTTGAGAACCTCTGGGCTAGGCTATAATTTATCGTCTCTACGCAGGCCTGAAGACAGCGTACAAACGTTTCTACGTGGACATAGGGTCAGTGGTGGGGCAGAGCGACAAGATATGGACGATTTCGTTGAACGACGAGGCTGCACGCGAGCCGCTCGTCATGCTGCACGGCATGGGTGCGGGTGTTGCGCTCTGGTGCCCCAACCTTGATGCGCTGGCTGCCTCGAGACCGGTCTACGCATTTGACCTGCTCGGTGAGTATGATTTTAATTTCCATCCCTAATCTTATTTTCGGTTAGCAATATTAGGGATGATCTGTCAAACAGACGCGGTCTTCTGTTTGAAATAGTCATAGTAGTTAGTGGTGAGGATTTTTTAGTAATGAATCTTCGGTCTCACTAGTTGGTGGCAGAAAACCTGGTCAAGTATCATAATGGCCCCTTTTAAATTTCATGGATATAAAGGATAAATATATCCATAAACGAGGCCGTATATCTTCACAAATATGCTCACGGACCCGTAGGGATCCGCAGGCCACAAGTTTAAGAAACTTGGGTCTAACCGATCTCTTGCAAGAATTTGCCTTGAAGTGCCATCTCTCTACCCCTTCGCCATATTGAAAGGTTATTTAACCGGCAACTGAAGTAACATGTCATCCCGGCAGGTTTCGGGCGTAGCTCGAGGCCGAAGTTCGCGTCGGACGCGGCCAAAGTGGAGGCACAGTGGGTTGAATCGGTGGAGGAGTGGCGGCGCGAGGTCAATCTGGGCCAGTTCATCCTGCTGGGGCACAGCCTCGGCGGATACATCGCCACCGCCTACGCTATGAAGTACCCGGAGAGGTATAGAAAACGGTGTCTACCTGGTTGAGAACACCGGATGTTAATCGAACTACTGTGTAATGCCCACCGGAGCAAACTTTTCTCCTCGCTATGGTTACTGATAGAATTTATAAATTCGTCTGATTACCTTCAACCGTCTTACCTTGTAACAATGTTAATAGTATACTTATCTCACCATTTTCTTAACCAATTCCTTAAATGTTGAAGCTGGCTTTACTATTATTATCTACCTATCTTCACACATGAATGCAAACATTTGTGTCTCATGGTTGTTAATATATATTGTTATCATAATATTTGTAGAATATATGTATGTCTATCTGTTATCCTAGATATCATAACACAAACTCTACAGTTCTTAGTTTGGAGTAGGCTAATTGTTGTGAGTACTAGTAAATAAAACTAACTAACTACTAACGCTCAGGATTTTTCCCCCATAAATAGATTGCAATATCAGTATATTGCCTCATTTCAGAGTAGCGACTTCGACATTCATATCTTTTGTAACAGTCTGTACAGTTACAAAAAAAACGTAGTTGAATCTTTCGCGCACCTTTGAACCGCCTGTGTACATGTAGTTCCTATAAATTATATTTAATTTCTTATGTTTTATGTTCCGTTTTCGTTTTCATTTAATTTTAATTGCATTTGCTCTAGTTAGTTGCTGCACGTGACCAACTGTACGAAGTACAGTGATTAGCTTCAAACATTCCGCGCGATCAGCGTTATTGCTCAATTTAATGTAATTAATTAGTTCACGATCGGACACCAATCGCGCCGCGTGTGCTCATTACCACACATTACCATTTTTACCAATATATTCTATTTTAACCAAATCTGTGTTTATTACCATTTACCAGTATATTTTATATTTGTAGGACTTACACCCTACATAATTTTGGTCCTTCGAACCTTAGGAAAGGTGGGATCTGCCGCGTTGTAAGTAAACTTTGAACGTGACGTGTCAGTGACTATCGTTCTATGTAACCAGTGTTGAGATTTTTTTGAGTTATCAATTAACCATTTTCGTTGAGATTTACCTGCGGGAGTTACCAGTGAACCATTTCTGTTAAAATTTACCAGAGAAAGTTACCAGTGAAAAATTTGTGTTGGAATTACGCAACACCACCACCGCACCAGCCGGGACCTTTGTATTTTCTTGACAGTAACCAGCTATTCAAGTAAGATCGTTCTTTTTCCTTGCTAATCATTATGAGTACTATTACTGATTTATTTACTGCTCAACGAGAGATCATGGAGAACATGAACAAACTTTATGTTAACTTCAAAAAAGAAGGGAAAGGCAGGAGAACTGCAGAAAGCGTTAAACGCCGTCTGCAGTCTTTAGAAACATTTTGGGAAAATTTCTTACGTCATCATGAAAAATTAGAGCAAACGTGCGACCCAAATGCCGATGACTCTTATTTTGAAGACGAATGTTTCACCAATACGAAAAAATTTTATGATAATGTGAAAGCTCAATTTTTAAAAATATTGCAGGAAATTTCTCTTAGCACTCCATCTACATCAGCTGTGATGTGTGATAATAACCAAACTCATTTATCATCAGATCAGCCTAACGCACCAACACCAACCATTTCAAAAAAGTTTGCTTTTCCAAAATTTGTTTTCAATGACGTTGATAACAGTTCTAAAATTGACGAGATGATGAGGAAACAACAGAGCAATTTTAAAGCCCTAGCTCGAACAATTTCAAAAATTAATTTTAATGTTTTAACTGAAAAGTGGGAATTTCAAGATATTTTAAAAAATATAGAGTCAAGATGGGCTGCTATTGACTCCCTTCACTGGGAAATTGACAGCTGCTTAGATTTTGAAGATAGTAAATATAATGAGACATTTAGTTGCTATGAGAATGAGTATAATGATATCAAAAGAGCATTAAATAGTAGAATGTGGGATGCAAATTATAAAGATAAATCAACTCCTAAGATAGAAATACCAATATTTAGTGGCAACTACCAGCAATGGATATCATTTAAAGATCTTTTTGTGGAGTGTATTCATAATAATAATTCAATTTCCAAAGCACAGAAAATGCAGTTCTTAAAAAGTAAATTACGCGGAGAGGCCGAAAAGCTTATACAGCATATTCACATCAGTTCGGAAAATTACCAATCCTGCTGGGACATACTTAACCAAAGATATAATAATAAAAAATTACTTTTTAATTCACACATGAATGTACTTATGTCTCTTCCAAATATACAGCAACAATCAGCAACTAACATAAAAAAGCTTCATGACGTAACAAATGAATGCTTAAATGCCATAAAAAATCTAGGAGTGGACATCTCCACCTGGGATCCAATTATAGTATACCTCGTCTCCCAAAAACTTGACCCGGAAACGTACAGCGATTATATTAATTCATTAGTGGAACCACGAGATTTACCATTTTTACAAGACTTTTTATCTTACTTGGAAGGAAAGTTTATAGCGCTCGAGACCGCCCGGAGAAAAAGTGAGATAACCAAATATTCTTCACCATCCAGTAACCAATTACAATATAACCAGCATTTTAATAGTACAAACCAGTATAAAAAACCAGAAAAAGGATATTCCAAATCAAATTTCAAAAATAAATATACCGATGTTAAACCATTTATTAATCATTCTTCTACCAAGTTTGAACAAATACACCAAAAATGCTTATTATGCAATGAAAAGCATGCGCTGTTTCTATGCTCTAAATTTCGCCAATTAAATCACCAAGACAAACAGAAATTCATATTGCAAAATAACATATGCAAAAATTGTTTAATTAATCACCAAGACAAAGAATGCAATTCAGTAAAAACATGTCGTCATTGTCACGAAAAGCATAACTCACTTTTACATAATGTTTACGTTGACACAAACCAAAATAGGTCAACTAAGTGTGTCACACATGTTTCAAAAAATTGCATGACTGACATATTGTTAGCGACGGCTCGTGTCTATGTTTTGGGGGCTAATGGGATATATCAAAATATGAGAGCTTTGATCGACCAAGGGTCACAAACCTCTATCATATCTGAGAGTGCCGCACAGCAACTGGGCCTCCCTCGTCAGAGGTGCAAAGGGGTAGTTTTTGGCATTGGTGCTAAAGAAAACAATTGCAGAGGTGTTATTACCATTCAGATAAGCTCATTAGATAACGACTTTACCATGAACGTAGACACATTTGTAATGAAAAATTTAATTAAAAAGTTGCCAAGTCAGTCATTCACAAAACCATCCTGGCCATATCTTTCTAACATTCAACTTGCTGATCCTAATTTTAACCAAAGCAGCCCGATTGACCTCTTACTAGGCGCAGATGTATATTCTGAAATTATTATGCATGGCATCATCCGAGAAGATAAATGCCAACCGATAGCCCAACAAACAAAATTGGGGTGGATTTTATGCGGAAATATAAAATCCTATTACTGCAACGTCGTGTTGAACAACTATGACGAAATACAAAAATTTTGGGAAATTGAAGATTTGACTGAAGACAATGATCACCATTCCACTGAAGACTTATTTTGTTTACAACAGTACCAAAATGAAACCATACGCCAGCCAGATGGTCGTTATGTCGTACGATTACCATTGAAGCCCAACTTAAAAAAAATTAGGAGAAAGCAGAAATAAAGCTATTGCCCAATTTTACCAATTAGAAAGAAAACTTATTAAAAATAGCAAAACTGCAATCGACTACAAACAATTTATGAATGACTATTTTACCATGGGTCATATGAAATTAAGTCTTAATACACAACCAATAGAGTACTTTTTGCCACACCATTGTGTCTTACGCGCCGATTCTACTACATCCGCAATCCGAGTTGTGTTCAACGGGTCAGCAAAAACATCGTCTGGTTATAGTATTAACGACCTTATGTACAGTGGACCGAACTTACAACATGACTTATTATCGATAATAATTAAATGGAGACAATATAAAATTGGTTATGTTGCTGATGCTGAAAAAATGTATCGGCAGGTATTGGTAAATGAAAATGACCAGCCCTACCAAAAAATTTTGTGGAGAAACTCGCCATCTGAACCTCTTCAAGAATACCAATTGACTACAGTAACATACGGAACCAAAGCAGCACCATTTTTAGCATTAATGACTATGAAGCAGCTAGCGAAAGACGAAACACATAGATATCCTGAAGCAGCAAAAGCATTAGAAAATAATATATATATGGACGACGTTTTGCATGGTCAGCATGATTACTCTCGAGCTATGAAACTAAAACACGAATTAATAGCATTGTGCAAAGCAGGCGGATTTAATTTACGTAAATGGAAGTCGAATGATCAAAGATTATCAGACACCATTAAATACTATCGAACAAACATTTGAATTTAGGCAACAAGAGTCAACTAAAACCCTTGGATTAAAATGGATACCAATTAAGGATCAGTTCAGTTTTGATATAAAAATTTTACCAACACCAACAGTACAAATAAATAAACGACAGCTTTTATCTGAAATATCTAAAGTTTATGATCCTTTGGGATGGCTTTCACCTGTAACAGTAAGACTAAAATTTTTATTTCAAACTATTTGGCAATTAAATCTTACCTGGGATGATATTTTACCAAACCATGTTAACCAAGAGTGGAATTTATGTAAAACAGACCTGCAACATATTAATAATGTCAGCATACCAAGATGGTTAGGGTGCGTTCAAGATGATAACATCGAATTACATGGGTTTTGTGACGCATCCACCAAGGCATATGCCTGTGTCATCTACTGTAAAACTAAAAATTCCGTAGTAATTATAGCTGCAAAGTCACGCCTTGTACCGACCAAAAAGACAGTCACTTTACCAAGACTGGAACTATGTGCTGCTCAACTACTGACCAAATTAATGAAAACTGTACAGTCGTGTCTTTCCGAACATAATATTAAAATATATGCATGGTCAGACTCCACAGCTGTTTTAGGGTGGATTAACGGTGAACCAAATCGATGGAAGCTATTTGTGGCAAATCGTGTTGAAAAAATTATAAATATTATACCACCAAAAAATTGGAATTATATTAAGTCAGACCAAAATCCAGCAGATTGTGCAACTAGAGGGATAACATCAGAGCAACTTCTCAAGCATCCGATTTGGTGGACTGGACCTACATGGCTTTACACATTTAATGAGACTTTCTTACCAACGAACCCTTCATACACCACTCTAGAAGAAATCAAAAAATATTACCAAGTAAATATTGTTACCAAACCATATGAGAATGACGTCATCGGTGACCTGATTAGTCACTATAGTAGTTTCACGCGAGCGTCTCGAGTCCTTGCGTGGATACTACGCGTCTTCTCACGTGACCAAAACAAACCATCGTACTTGACACTTGCAGAATTAAATAGAGCAACCAATATTTTAGTCAAGCATGTGCAACATACAGAATTCATAGACGACATAACCAACATTAAATATAAAAATAAAATCAACCAAAAAAGTAGATTATTATCATTAAGTCCGTATTTAGATTCAAATGAAATTCTACGAGTTCGTGGCAGAATAAACCATGCCAACATAAGTGATGAAATGAAACACCCAATAATATTACCAAAAAATAACCATTTTACAGATATTATTATTGACCATGCTCATTCCTTAACATTCCATGGTGGACCTCGGTTAACATTAGCGTGGCTGAGAAAAAAGTTTTGGATTGTAGGTGGAAATAATGCCGTAAAAAAACGCTTAAGACAATGTGTAAAATGCCGACGAGCGAAATTTGAAACACAAAACCAAATGATGGGTGACTTACCTGCAGCACGGACGAATTTAATACGACCTTTTTACCATACGGGTGTAGATTTCACTGGCTATGTAGACGTGAAAACTAACAAAGGTCGTGGAGTTAAATGTACTAAGGGTTACATAGCAGTTTTTATATGTTTAACAACAAAAGCAGTGCACTTGGAACTCGTCTCTGATTTAACATCATCAACGTTTATAGCTGCTTTAAGGAGAATGTCTGCAAGAAAAGGAACCCCGCGACATATATACAGTGACAATGGCACTAACTTTGTCGGAGCTAATAACACTATACAAAAAGAATATTTAAACCTGAAACAAAAATTTGATGATTATACTTACCAAAATCTTACCGACCTGCAAATAGAGTGGCATTTCAATGCTCCATCTTGGCCAAATGCGGGTGGCATCTGGGAGGCTGCTGTCAAGAGCCTAAAATATCACCTTCGTAGGGTGCTAGGTGACCAAAAATTAACCTACGAAGAATTTACCACCTTGTTGTCTCAATTGGAAGGCTGTTTGAACACACGACCATTGTGTGCTATTTCCGAAGACCCAGATGACTTAGATTTCTTAACACCATCACACTTCCTCCCTAGTGGACCTATACTAACATTAATTGAAACGGAGAAAGACGAACGTACCAGGTGGCATTTGATACAAAAAATTTACAATGATGTATGGAAACGTTGGAAGTCTGAATATTTGACACAAATTAACCTAAGATCCCATTGGCATCAAACACGAGAGAATATAAAAGTAAATGACATAGTGATCTTACAAGATGTGTTCACATCACCAGGTAAATGGGCTTTAGGGCGAGTGGTTGAGACTCACCCCGGTAATGACGGTCTTGTGAGAGTTGTCACATTAAAGACTAAAGGAGGTTTATTGAAAAGACCAGTCAATAAGTTATCAAAACTTCCAATTCACTATGATAAAACCCTCACCACTATTGCATGTTGTCAAAGTAATCAAGAACAAAACGAAATCAAAAATCCACCACCACTTCATAAAATAAAGAAAAGAAAATCATTTAACTTTCTAACAATGGCTCTTCTATTTTTTATGTTTTTAATATCACCAGCATTATGTAACTTCAATGTAACCAATATAAAAAATAACCAAAGCATATATTTTGATAAGATCAGTAATATGAGACAGATAAGAGACGAATGGAAACTTGTTGTATTTTTTGATATGAATGCTTATTGGGAAGGTACTACATTAGTTAATAAATATATAGATTATTTAGATAATTATGCAGCAAAATACAGAAAACGCACTGCCAACTTGTCTTAATGCATCTTCACCATAACAAAGCTGAGTTAGAACACTACAACCAAATGTTAAACAGTCATGACCAATTACCAAGAAACCATTTTCGTCGACGTCGTGGTCTCATCAATGGCATCGGCTCGATAGCACACAGTCTATTTGGAGTTCTTGACGATGAATTTGCTCAGCAATATCAACAAGACATAAAAATCCTAAGAAATAACCAAAAATATTTAAATGAATTATTAAAAAACCAAACCTCAATATTAGAGTCAGAATATAATGTCATAAAACGCATGGAGAATACTATTACACTACAACATAAAACTTTCAACCAACATTTAAATAAAATAGATAAAATGGTAAATACCATGGAAATACAAATACAAGAAAATGCATATACCAATGAATTTGCTTTAGCGTCTATCACTGCAAACGGGATACTAATGAATTTAAGAGATATTCAACAAATGCTATTAAATACAATCACCGATATTTTTCATGGAAAATTTAATATTCATTTATTACAACCAGACCAATTAGCTAAAGAACTTTATTTGATATCTGGTCAAATATCTAAAGAATTGTCCTTACCAATTGACAACATTCAAACAGATTTAACCAACATTTACCATTTATTAACTGTTAAAACCAGATTTACCAATGAATTATTAATATTTGAAATAAAAATACCATTACTGGGAAGAGACAGCTTTGAGATTTTTAAACTGATTCCTATACCTATTCAAATCGGAGAAAAGATGCATGAAATTATACTATCAGCAGATTTATTGGCAATAAATATTCAAAAAGATTTACAAATAACATTAACTGACCTACAATTCCAAAAATGTATCAATTATGACTCATACACCTTACTCTGTGCGCATCAATTACCTATGTTGATAAGCAAACTTAACCAAAATTACTGTGCTAAAGAAAATCACTCCTTAAACTGTAAAACAGTAGAGCTAAATTGCAAAAATGTCTGGCTGCAATTGCACACGCTAAACAATTACTTGTATTCATGTTGCGGGCAATGCTCAATTCAAATCATATGTGATTATCAGGTTACGGTCGAACGATTAAACAAGGTCGGGATAATCGCCTTAGGAAGTGGATGCGTCATCAAGGACGACGGAGTAACCTTACTATCACATAAACAATCGACAAGCAGTTTAAGTGTGAAACCTGATATCTTGCACATTGAAATTCCGTCGATCAATGATATTATGAATGTTACTATAGTACCAACTGTTTATGAAATGCACTTAAACCAATCAAATATACACAGAGAACTAAAAGAAATACATAAAAAAATAGATCTAGTAAAAAACCATACCAGATACGATTTAGATGAAGAAACATCTATTAATTACCATCATATACACCACTATATAGTAATTTACGTGCTAGCAAGTGTTATTATTATAATATTTCTAACGCTTTCCATGCGGAAGATCCGCGCCCGAGTCCAGTGGCGAGTGCCGCCGACAACAGAACGCGTGATTGAACCTAGAGCTCGCGATGCACCTCACCAGAGTCACAATGAAAGTATTCAGTGCTCTTCTAACGCTAGTGATCAGTGTAACAGACCAATACCCCACTCACTTAGTAATCAAGTTAATACCAGTGAAGGTGTAGTGTATGCTAAAGTGAACAGAGTAAAACTACCAAATAAATTTAATTTTAGTGTTGTGGAATAGAGACACTACTAGTAAATAATTTTTATAAGATTTTTGTTACTATCATCTTGTTAATTGCACTATTTATGTGAAATCATCTTGTATCACCTTGCACCATCACTTATCTTTCCTCCCTCGGGAATATGTACGAAGTACAGTGATTAGCTTCAAACATTCCGCGCGATCAGCGTTATTGCTCAATTTAATGTAATTAGTTAGTTCACGATCGGACACCAATCGCGCCGCGTGTGCTCATTACCACACATTACCATTTTTACCAATATATTCTATTTTAACAAAATCTGTGTTTATTACCATTTACCAGTATATTTTATATTTGTAGGACTTACACCCTACAATTAAGATAGCTATTATAGCCCTTAATTAAGATAGCTTAGTACAGTTTTAAGTATTATAGTATCCATGAACATTGTGTTGTGTATGTCTTGTTGGTTGTCCTAAATAAATAAAATAGAAAAAATAAAAAATAAAACTGACAATTTGTGGGCAATCCCTTTACTGTGTACCGCTGAATATGATTGTGAACGTTCGTCTCGAAGGGTACGCCACCTAATCCTGGCCGACCCGTGGGGCTTTCCGGAGAAGCCGTCGAACGTGTACGAGAAGTACCAGGTGCCGCTGTGGCTGCGCGCGGTGGCGACGGCGCTGCAGCCGCTGAACCCGCTGTGGGCCGTGCGCGCCGCCGGGCCCGCCGGCCGCTGGCTGGTGTCGCGCACGCGGCCCGACCTGCCGCGCAAGTACCGCGCGCTGCTGCCGCACGCCGACACGCTCATCCCCGACTACATCTACCAGTGCAACGCGCAGACGCCCAGGTACGCAACACGCACGCGGCCCGACCTGCCGCGCAAGTACCGCGCGCTGCTGCCGCACGCCGACACGCTCATCCCCGACTACATCTACCAGTGCAACGCGCAGACGCCCAGGTACGCAACACGCACGCGGCCCGACCTGCCGCGCAAGTACCGCGCGCTGCTGCCGCACGCCGACACGCTCATCCCCGACTACATCTACCAGTGCAACGCGCAGACGCCCAGGTACGCAACACGCACGCGGCCCGACCTGCCGCGCAAGTACCGCGCGCTGCTGCCGCACGCCGACACGCTCATCCCCGACTACATCTACCAGTGCAACGCGCAGACGCCCAGGTACGCAACACGCACGCGCCCGACCTGCCGCGCAAGTACCGCGCGCTGCTGCCGCACGTCGACACGCTCATCCCCGACTACATCTACCAGTGCAACGCGCAGACGCCCAGGTACGCAACACGCACGCGGCCGACCTGCCGCGCAAGTGCCGCGCGCTGCTGCCGCACGCCGACACGCTCATCCCCGACTACATCTACCAGTGCAACGCGCAGACGCCCAGGTACGCAACACGCACGCGGCCCGACCTGCCGCGCAAGTACCGCGCGCTGCTGCCGCACGCCGACACGCTCATCCCCGACTACATCTACCAGTGCAACGCGCAGACGCCCGAGCCTCGCCAAAGCTGGCCATTAATTTTTTTATCCGTTGTCATTAATTAACATAGTTAACAATTCTATTAACGCATATTCTTTTACAATATTCTTTAAAGGAGTTTGTACGTTTACCATTAATATAGTATCAATATGATATGTAATATTTATCGATATATGTAATGGACCGATGTCAAAAATTCTCTTATCAGTCTCTCTGATTAATGTACGCTATAATATAATTTTTACCGAGGGAAAATATCTGTCATCCATCCGTTTCTCATCATCTGCACTTAAAATTTTTACAAATTTTTTGCAAGTTACTTATTTACTTCTTATATAATCTTATTTAGTTTTTTAGAGAAAATGCAAAATGATAAACACAAATACATATATCCGTTTGCCCCAGCGGGGAGAGCGCGTTCCACACGCTGATGCACGGGTTCGGGTGGGCGAAGAACCCGATGGTGAACCGCCTGGAGCGGCTGCCGGCCGCGCTGCCCGTGACCGTGCTGTACGGCTCGCGCTCCTGGGTGGACAACGCCTCCGGGCAGCTCTTGTCCGAGAGCCGCCCTAGCGCCTCCACTTACGTGCAGGTTAGTGCGTTGTAGCGACTGCAGCGACATAGCACTCCAACTGCACTTATTATTTTACCAATTCAATTTCAAATATCTTATTTTAGAAGAACAGTACTTTAGGACATATACAAAATCGTATTACACACGATCATATTTTAACGAGACAAATGATAAAAAGACAGAAATCAACCATTAACAACTTTTATGGCAAAAGGACCTCGCAATATAAAATTCCAGATCTTAGCAATCAAATATCAACCTAGTGTCATTGAATGTAATACGAGGGCTACCTTTTAAGTTGTGTCGTTTGAAATAAGTATAGATAATCTAATAGATTATTACTATTTATTGTTTTTCAAAGAAATCTCCGCGATATTTAACACACTTTGGCATGCGTTCAAACCAGTCAAAATGGCCGATTTGTATGCATCAACAGCTTCATCGGGTGAGCTGAAACGTTGACCACGAACATTTTGCGTAATTTTGGGGAACGTAAACAATAATCGTTGGGTGCTCAAAGACGTCTTTGTTTGGCGGGCGGTGTGCGAACTTGCATTGTCATGGTGCAGTATCATATGACGTCTTGGATGTTTTTTCCAAATTCGGTGATGACTTGTGGTAAATAAACAGTGGTATACCGTCAGCGTTATGCGACTTTCGATCTTCTAGTACAATATTGGCGACGTGACCACCCTTTGCCACAAAAGACCCAACCATTATTTTTGAAGTGCTCCGTGACCGTATGACTGTGGTTGATTTTGGCTGATCCTGGAAGACCTAGACAATAGACTGCTGCTTAGAATCTGGATCGTAAGCATATTTTCAAGACTCATCACCTCTAACCATATAGATATGCTTGGACTCTTCTCGATTGAATCGCTGCAGAGTTTTGCGACACCAACTAACACGGACTTTTTGGTCGTCGCTAAACAAATGTGGTATCCATCTGATCTTGAGTTATTATTTTATTGTGATTAGTGCCTGGATTGTAAATATAAACTAATTTTTAGAGTATAACGCAGTTTTATTAATCACAAGACTCGGCGGAAGAGAAAGCATAGATATAACAAATCAATCATTTTTTTTTTTTACGCCACAGATTATCTAGACATTTTTACTTAACACCCTCTCCTAATTTTCAAAAATTAACAATTTATTATACTTGAAGATAACTAAAAAGATAACTAAACAATTTTTGAAAATTACACATCAGTAAATTTTACATATTTTCCTTTTTTTAACTACAATATTCAAACACAAATTTAACAATTTTTTTTAATTATCTAATCTTATACATTACTTATATTTTAATCCAAACTTGAACTCAAAAAAAAATGTTACTTGTATTATTTTTAAGTTTATAAAGAACATTATAATACCCGCTTACTTATTTAAACTAAACATGTTTTCTTTTTATCTAAAAAAAATAATTACAAAATTAAATCAATTTTTTAATTTGCAATTTTAAGTTACAGTTACATACAAAATACATTTTTTTTTTTTTTATAGTGTAATAAGAATGAATAGTTTATTACAACATATTTTTAGCTTTACTTCTACATTTTAAATATAACAAACAATGAAACTCACAATCACAATTACAATTTTTTTACTAAGCAATTCTTATGTTTATTAAATTTAATTTTATCTAATGATTTCGTTAACAAATCTGCTGTTTGACAATCTGTAGGACAATACTGTATAGTAAATTCATTTTTAAGGTACAAATCATGAATATAGTGAAATCTGACATCTATATGCTTTGATCTTTTATTAAATACACCATTTTTAATTAAATGAATGGCACTTTGGTTGTCAATTCTGTATACAACATCGATTTTAGTGCTGAGGTCGAGAAGCAAGGATTTCAGGAACATAGTTTCTTTGCAGCATTCAGCAGCAGATATAAACTCAGCCTCCGTTGAGGATAAAGCAATAATAGGTTGCTTCCTGGAACACCAAGCTACTGGTCCCTCTCCCAACATGATCACGTATCCTGTTGTACTGCGTCTGGTCTCTTGATCACCGGCATAATCTGCATCACAAAAGACTGACATTTTTAAATCAATGTTTTTCTTGTAATATAGACCCTCTCCTAAGGTTCCCTTTAAATATCTAAAGATCCTCTTCACAGCTATTACATCCTTGTATTCTGGATTTTCCATTTTCCGACTAGCAATACTTACTGCATATGCTATGTCAGGGCGCGTTCTAGTTGATAAATAAAGTAGACTTCCTATCGCTTCTCTATAAGGATACTTAAGTTTTTCTTGTTCTTTAGAATGATTTTCATCTTGGCTTTGACACGGTGTTAGAACTGGTTTGCAATTTTCCATGTTATACTTTTGTAAAATAAATTTTGTATATGCTGTTTGAGTTAAATATATTCCTTCACTGTTTTCTTTTATTTCCATTCCTAAAAATGAACTTGGTTTTTCAGTAATTTTAACTTGAAATACGTCATTTAATTTTAACAAGAACTTTCTTATATCTTCTCTATTCTTCCCTATTATCAAACCGTCATCAACGTATATAGCCAATATTATAGAACAATCTTCGTTCTTGAGAATACATGGTTCATTACGTGTTTGAGTCAAACCACATTGTAACATTATACTTAAAAACTTCTCATTCCATCTTTTTGGTGATTGTTTTAATCCATACATTGATTTTATTAATTTGCATACTTTATTCTTCTCTTCTTTTACTCCTAATGGTATTTGCATGTAAATTTCTTCATTTTCTTGTAACTGTCCATAAAGAAATGCAGTCTTGATGTCAAATGTCATAATATTATAATTTTTAGCAGTAGCCAAAGCAAATAATGATTTTATAGCACTTTGAGATGCTACTGGACTGAATATTTCATCAAAGTCTGTTTCAGATTGCTCGTTACCACGTACTACCAATCTCGCTTTATGTGTTCCATCATCCTTAACACGAAACACCCATCTATTTGACAATATTCTATGACCATCGGCTTCACTTTTATTTACCAATTTCCACACTTTATTTTCTTTCATTGATTCCAACTCTTCATTTATTGCTTTCTTCCATTTTTCTTTTTCAGGTGTCAAAATTACTTCTTCATAGGTAAGTAGCCCATAGTCTTTATACTTCTCTGGTAGCTTAACCATTCTGCCGCTTCTAGTTCTACAATTATCTGTAAGTATATTTTCTGCCACATCTAATGTACTATTTTCACTGCAACTTTGTGTTAATTCTTCTCTTTCTGTTTCAGGTTCTTCACACTGGAGTTCAAAAGTATCTTCAGCATCAATCTCCAAGGACTCCTGAAGTTCTTCATCACTTTCCATACTGTAGTTAGAGTTTTCATCTACTGTAATGTCTTTTTTAGTACTAATCAATTTTTCACATTGAATATCTTGTGTTTTATTTTGAAATATTACATCACGCATAACTACAACTTTCCTTTTTACATAATCCCACAATCTATAACCGTTATTGGCATATCCGATCATTAAATATTTTCTACTTCTTGAATCAAGTTTTTGTAATGGCGTTAATACTTTGGAATAAGCATAACAACCAAATTCTTGTACATTTGATAGATTAGGCTTCCTTTGATTCCATAACTCGAAAGGAGTTTTATTATTTATACTTTCACTTGGTAATCTATTTATTAGATAAACACTGCAATACAAGGCTTCACCCCACATTTCCTTGTGCATATCTGCATTATAAAGTAAACATCTGACCTTTTCCATTATAGTTCGGTTAAGGCGCTCAGCCTTACCGTTATGTTGAGGTGTATATGGTACACTATAATCAAATCTAATTCCTTTTTGTTCACACCAAGACCTGAACGTGTTGCTGGTATATTCACCACCGTTATCACACCTAATCATTGAAACTTTATGATTCTTTTCTCTCTCTGCTTCTTCCACAAAACATTTTATATGGTACGGCACCTCATTTTTATTTTTTAGTGGGTAAACTTTTGTGTAATGACTATAATCATCCATAACTGTGAGAAAATAGTACTTGCCGTCCCATGTTGCCACCTCTAAAGGTCCACATACGTCTGTGTGTATAATTTCTAACAATCTATTGGCTCTCTTTCTCTCACTTTTAAATGGTAGTCTTGTCTGCTTTGCTTTAATACATATTTCACAACAATCGAGTAACTTTATTTCTTCCTCACTCATATTTTCTATTTTTATGCCATCTGCGACTGTTGTTATTATCTTCATAACATGTTTTCCAGGATGACCTAACTTTTTATGCCACATAGCAGCTGAACAATCTTTATTTTTATGAGTAAGCAACGACTCTTCATTCTCACTATTTAACAATTTTATTGTATATAACCCGGTTGATTCTTTGTTTCCTTTTATTACTGTTCCCTTGCTACAGACCTCAACACTATCACCTTTGAAGTACACAGAACCTCCATTATTAGTTATTGCTGAAACAGATAACAAATTACGTGTTAGATCTGGTACACACAGTATATCTTTTACAGTACAACTAGTTCCTATGAAATCGCCTTTACATTTTGCAATCATATTGTTATTTTGTTTAGCTATACCTATTTTAGTGCAATCACTTTGAATGTTTGTTAAAATATTTTCATTGTTTACCATGTGCACTGTGCACCCAGAATCAATAACAAATGTTTCCGATTTTAATTTTGCATCATGTAAAGATAAAAGTGCTACAGTATTTTTATTTTTTACAGTATTACTTGACTTATTTTTAAAGAAACAATTTTTATCTCTATGGTTACTTTTTTTACAAATCGAACAACAGTTTCTACAATCTCTTGCATAATGACCAGGTTTATTACATATAAAACAAACAAAAGAACTTTTAGTATTCTTAGTAAAGTTTTTAAATTGTTTACCGACTTTATTCACTGATGGTGCAGCTAGAGCGACTGGTACTGAAGTAACCTTCCTTCTATCTTCCTCGCTGATCAATCTAATCTGCAAGTTTTTCAATGTCCTATCTGTCAATGAAGTGGACTCCCATGCTGTAATGAAACTTTGATAGCTTTCATCAAGAGATGTCATTATTTTCGACTCGATCATTTTGTCATCAAATTTTATATCCAACTTCTTTAACCTGTACACTATATTTTCTAGTTTAGTGAAATTTTCTGACATTGTACAATCTTTTGTGAATTTGTAGTTGTAATATTCTTGCATCAAATGCATTTTATTCCGTTCTTCGTTTCCCTCAAACAAATCACATAATTTGTCAAACATTTCTTTTGCATTTTGGCAATTATAAAGCATTGGAATGTATTTTTTATTTATTGTTTGTAGGATAATGTTTTTTGTCATGGCGTCTTTGCGAGTTTTATCGCCATCATTTTTTTCATCAAAATTACCATTTATTATACTGGATAATCCTTTTGCATCAAACAATATAAGTAATTGAAATTTCCACATTTGAAATGACGCATTTTCGTCCAAAATCTCTATTTTGGACAATGATTCTTTGAATTCGTCGGCCATTATCCACGCGTCTTACACTTTTTTTGCTCAACACGCCTAACAATTTTTATGGCACTTTTACTAATTTTTATGGTTATCTTACCTACTTTTCTTATGGCAAAGCTCCTGGGCCATAACCTCTGATCTTGAGTTATTATTTTATTGTGATTAGTGCCTGGATTGTAAATATAAACTAATTTTTAGAGTATAACGCAGTTTTATTAATCACAAGACTCGGCGGAAGAGAAAGCATAGATATAACAAATCAATCATTTTTTTTCTTTTTACGCCACAGATTATCTAGACATTTTTACTTAACAATCCAATGGAAGATCAACTTTCTTACGCCAAGTTCGTCGTGTAGGAACTTTTGGATAGTGGTCCCTGAAATGCCCACGGATGCCTCTATTTCACGATATGTCACATGACGATCTTCGAGGATTCGACTTCGATATTGTCTTGCGTCATGGCGGTTTTTGGACTTCCTTCACGTGACTTGTCACTGAGGCTAGACTGCCCACGTTAAAATTCCAAATACCAGCGTCGTATAGTCCTAAGACATGGTGCTGCATCACTAAATACAGAAGTGATCTCCTCAAAGTACTGAAAATTTTTCGTAGTTATTTCAAACCTTTGAATAGACGACACAATAAAACTATTAGGCCGATCTAAAAACATTAATTTGTTTCGACTTCTAAATTAAGCAACATGTTTTTATAATTGCGGCACACAACGCGAAAGAACTGCCGCTAAAGAATTGTAATTGTAAGAATTGTATTGTTGCTCAATAAGCAAAACTTGACAGCTAAGATCGACATATTCAACAAAAATCAACAATTTTGATAGATATTCTTACGAAGTGACAAGATTGGATGCTTTTTTAACATGCTCGCACACCATTTTTATTATGATTTGTTATCAGAATAGGCCTACTGGAGTTCACAATGCTTTTTATAAAATTTTGATAGCAAAATCCATTACAGTACATATCGCTAGTTTGTAGAATGCATTGTCAGACGCGGCGCAGCTGTTACACAATTTTAAGATGTTAGTGAATTAGGTTTTGACCATTGTACCATTTAACCCAAAGTACATTTTTGTGTATTTTTTTTTATTTGTTGGTGTACAATAAAGAGTAAATAGATATATTACAATGCAGGTGATCAACGGAGCGGGACACCACGTGTATCTAGACAAACCGGATTTATTTAACAAGTATGTGGCGGAAGCGTGCGCACGCGCCGACGAATACGACCCCCGCACTGACCTCAGCTCTAGCTCTGCCAGCAAACAAAACACCGAGAACGATCACATACAAAAAGACTCCAACACGACACAAATAGCACCCTCCCAGACTACCCCAGCATCTTGATAGTGGTAGCTTTAAATGAACCTCTTCAAAGTTAAACCCTATATCCTCAGAAGTTATATACCTTAGTCGAGGGACCTTAAGAGTAACAAAAATCGACGAAACTGTTATTCTTAGATGTCGCAACAAACATAGCCTTGATTATATTGCAATGTCTAGTGCGTAACGTAAAAAAAATAACATTATTTAGTCACCTGCACTATTATCAATACTAAATTATAAAATGGGTGCTGTGTCTATTAAAATTTAATTTAAGTTCGTAATTATACCAATTTTATAAAAATGTTAATTACACGACATTGGAGTACTATCGATGATATAAAGGCACTAATAATAATATAATTTGTCTATGGTCTTTCGAATATGGAAAGAACTGTCAAAAGTGACAGAAAGTAGTCAATTTTTTTACGGCTGTGTATACAGATTTCAACAAACAAATTTGTAAAGGATGTTCGATGAAATTTCTTAGGTTTAATGGATTGAAAGTTTGTTGGAGATATTCGCGTTAAAATTAAGTACCTGCTGGATTGATTCGATCGATCGGCTTGTGAACATGATGAAGTGTATCAATATAAAACAATGTATGCTTACTTCTAATGAGAAATTGTTTTAATTTTTACCGACGTGTTTTTTGAAAATCCCTATCTTTTATAAGCTTTGTTAAATAAAATGTTTTGACTGTATGTGTTAAAATGTGAAGTTATGATAATAACGGCTTGTATTACAATTGTGGAAAAATTGTTATTGCTAGTAAAATTGTCTAAAATTCGTTTTCTTTCTTAATAATAATTTAAAATTGTAATAAAAAATGCAAATGTTAAATCTCGTTGCATCCTGTTTATGTGTTTAAAGTTAACAAGGAAATTGCATAGAAATAATTAAGTTTGATTCATTGACAAATTAAAAGAACCTCGATTGTCTTTTATTTAATGTTGACAATTATTCGTTATTATATGTATATATACACATAAGTGTTCGTAAACAATGCCACAAAAAGTTCCTATAGCCGGTGATTTTAGTATCCAAGTGATTCGGACAAAATAGTTCTTAAATTAAAGGGAACAGAATACATGGTGTTAACATTCGAAATGATGTCAATTCTATATTCCATATACTGTAAACCTTATTCGTGTTATTCCATACATTAATATCGTAAGAATGGGCACACGTTACAACAATACTGTCATCTATATTGGAAAATCCTACATTTGTCAGTCTACGATGATACAGTGTTCTCAGCAACGTACATAGAGACTATAAAATAATTATAACGTTGGCAGAATTGTGGCTTCACTTTTAAAGGAAACTGTCGAATGCTTATATCTCTGTCTTTTTCATCACTTTTTATTGTAGACTACGTAAGACTTTATGAGGACCCCGATTGGTTAACCCTCTGCGATCTCTTTTGTATGTATAACTAGCAAAGTGCTTCTAGAAGTAGTGAACTACAATTACGGGTAAATTTTTATCCAATCAACTCGTGGTAGACACACTGTTTCGCTGCTACACAGACAACTTTGGGAAATATAAATTGCTAGTACCTATAAGAACTTTTTGTAGCGTTCGAACAATATATCTATTCCTTTGGACTTTATATATAAGTTAGCGTACGTTACGGGTTGATTTGTTAATTTTTGATAAATTTAACAGTTGTTGTTATGGTTTAGATTTTAATATTTTGTAATTGTCAGGTAATTACATATTTATTACAGTATTAATCTTTGTATTTTATGATAGTAACTTCCATTTGGTACCAAAAATTTTGTCAATATGACAGCAAAATTTAGTCATATTTGGAATGACATTCTAATTTTCGAAGCTTTTAAAGATGTTCTAATTACTTTTTATATCACACAATATGAACGAGCCGTGTGCAAAAAGTTGAGAACCGCGTGTACACGTTCTATTTACATAACATTATTTCCTCAGCCATTAAGCAAAAATAGGTTTTGCAAGAGACTGCGTGCTATTTATAATAGCTAACGGTTTTAATACGACGCTATTCCCTATTGATCTGTTGGCATTATAATTGTTCCTTTTTTACACTGTACATGTCTTTGTGCGTCGCCGCGCTCAGTTCTCAACTGGTCGCGCATGGTTAGTAATTACTAACTATATCTTACTATAAACTCAATATTCAACGAAACCAGTAGGAAGGACTAATACCGCTTAAACCTATTTTCTACAACAAACTGTATGAACATCTTGGAGTATGTATCCACTGCAAACGGCATTCACTTAACTAGAACCACGAACTGTATATGTCGCAGCCAACTGGTTAAAATAGCCGTTCAATCAAACAGAATGTCATTCAATCACACGACTATACGTCGTTTAGCCGACTTGTTGATTGCAACGTTCAACATTACAGCTAGGCGACGCTTAGCCAACTGGTTAAGTGGCAAATTAACTAAGGTGACCATCAGTTTAGTACTTAAGAGTTTAAGAAGTGACCAAAAGTTTGATGAAATAAGTAAAAATGAAAAACAAATTATTAATCATAATATTGTTTATGGCACCAAGCAAAAAATTACATACTCAAAAATTTACGAAGCAAGAATCATTTCATAATCCCGTAATTTCTCCATGAATATTTGTTTAAATTTTGATCCACTCGTATCACTCGTAAGTGACCTCTTAATTTCTGTGTCTTTAATAACACGTGTAACGTATATTTACTACTTACTTACCAAAAAATATCTTGAAACAATCACAAACCACGGCTCGTTGACGCCATATTGAAAACAAAACGCACCTAGCGCTGCGGTGGTGAGCGCCGAACTAATTCAATTAGACGGCGGCTTTTGAATCAGCTGTAGTGTTGAACGGTCAGAGCGACTCAAATATTCAATTAATAAGCTAGACGTTGTCGTCGTCGTCGACGTCGGTTGAATGGCGTTGTTCGTTCAAAGGGCTAGCTGTTTGTTTGAACGGCTATTTTAACCAGATGGCTGCGACATATATCTTACAGTTTTCAGTGACAAAATTAAAGGTATTTAAATTATCTATATCAAAAAAGTATTTAATCCAAATACTCGAGCTTGGCGAAATCCTACGAGAGTACTGCCATCTATCCTAAAAGAATTATCTATATCCTATATGTTTACGAAATGTTCCTTTATAAGCAAATGTATATCGCTCTAGTTGTATAATCTAGGTAATTGAGTATAAATATTTGTAATAAAGTATTTTGACGTGTCTAATTAAACGAAAAGTGAATGTTTAAAACATTTTAGTAAACAGATATGGTAACCACTAGTTAGTTGGTCTTACAACCTAATTTTAATGCGTTATACATAACTCTTTTGAACGGTTAGTGTTTGCATACAATTTTTAACCAACATCTTACCGTTAATATAGTATTATCGTCCACAACACGGCGTATAACAGTATATATATAACGTGCTCATAAAATCTTATGAGCCCACAAATTAGATAACATTCTGTAGCGACATACAATCTGTTTTAGGTAATCTATTCCTGTAAAACTTTCGTCCCCTGTAGACTAGAGGATCGTAGTGCCACAATCTGTTCCATGTGTTTCCCTTTTATAACTCTCGATAACCTACTAGGGCACTAATGCTAGGCAAGCCAATCTGCTTAGTGTGAATTTAAGCCAGTTTTCCATGCCCCCTTTAGGTAGGTAGGAGTGATTTAAGATCAATATTGTATATTGATTTTATAATTTTTACTCGTAATACGTTTATGATTTATTACTGCATCATTAGAGTTAATACTGGACCTGTTACAATATATTTGATTGTAATGTTTAGCTTACGATTTTTGATATAAAAATTACTTTTATGTAAATAAACGTGATTTATTGTTTTTTTTTATATATGTATATATTCTCAATATCCATTAGAATTTCCAATATCATTAAAACTGTTTATAATTAATACATACTTTATTCAGTATCAAATCTTATAATTTAAATGAGAGCGAGACAAATGATTTCAGGTACAACCTATTTTTTATGTGATCGTTTTTTTATTGTCCACTAGTTTAGGCTAATCAATAACCTGTATAGTATAAATTCAGCATTCATTTTCAGAATCACATTGAAATTGGAAACATATGCTGGTAAACAAACATATAAAAATAGTATGTTTCTAGATCAGCACAAATTAAAAAAAAAAACTTCCTTAAATCTAGTATTATACAGCGTTCCAAATCTAACACAGCCTCACGTGAGTAGTGCTCACGACTGTAACTTTGCCTTCGTCTTGCAAATCTCTCAGCGCTTCGTCTAGCAGCTCTCGGGACACGGTCTGAAACAATAACCCTTGTTAGCGATTATGGTTCCGTACTGAACTGTTTATAGTTTTTTATCTACTATCATGCTATTAATCCTCTATAAAAGAACCTATAACAATTAGCTTATTGCCAAAATTAAAACACTCAATGATATTATGATCATTATATCATCCAAACGCGTGATATTATGAATTTCAAAAAAGGACATTCTCATGCAATGACATTTTCACCATCAGATCGCTAAAATTTTGAAAAAAAAAACAATAAACTTTAGACTAATTCGTAATTTCGAATTCTCGTCTTTTCGTGTTATTTCCCGCCATTTTTTTCACTCCTATATTGGAAATCGCAAACAAACAATTACTGTGTGCGTTGTTTACAAAAATGAGTGATTCTAGATTTAATGACACACCACCAGATATTTCTAAAGCAGCAGTTTCGCAATTAGACTTTTCTTGAATTTACATAGTTCTTGTACTGTTGTACAGTGTTGTAAGAACTATGTAAATTTATACACTATGGTATGAGAATCTTTTATAGAGGATTCACATCATGATTGTAGATAAAGTTTTGTATGCAACTGTTATAATTAGGTATTAAAACACTCATGTGATACTATTATCCCAATAAACCCACAATCTTGTTTTAATACCCCTGATTATACAACAGTTGCATAAATAACTATTACTTTCATGACAATGTATATATTTATGTGTGTAGCTAGAAATTTGGTGTCTATGCTCAGTGTACTCTTTTCTGTTAGTGCTGTTATAGTACATTACGATATTAGTGCGTTATGATGGCTCGGCTCAATTACGCCCTCGCCTTTGGCTCGGGCTGAATTTCCGCCTCGCATGTTATAACCAATACGCACGTATATCGTACATTTTTAACACATTTGCGATGAAACAGAAAAAAAAAAACATTTAATTAAACTCAATCTGTGAATGCACACTGTTGCTTTCCCGCCATTTTACTACTGACTGGCGCCGCGCGGCGAGTAGTTCGAAATTTGAATAGCAATAGCGCGCGAAATGGCAAATAGTTCTGTTATGGAATTTGTATGGACTATAATTTTATTGTATTTGGATATATTAATTTTAAAATGTATTTAACCAAAAATAATTCAATTTCATTAATTTTGTATAAAACTGTAGCAATTTTATTATTATTCCTTTTTGTATGTATATAATATTTTGTGTAATGAATGATCCATGTTGGTCGAAAATAAAATTATTTGATTAGATTTGATATAACGTAACTGTTTGTTTTGGTAACACACGCGTTTTTTATGACCTGCTTTACATATTTAAAACCGGTGGAATTACATCAGTTTTACGAGCAAAGGTGTTAAAATAGTACATTACGATGTTAGTGCGTTATGATGGTTATAGCATGCGAGACGGAATTTCAGCCCGAGCCGAAGGCGAGGGCGTAATTGAGCCGAGCATGTTATAACCAATACGCACACGTATATCGTACGTCGTTTTTTAACATATTTATTTGCAAAAAATTCCCGCCATTTTACTATTGACTGGCGCCGGGTGATTAGTCCGAAATTTGAATAGCAACAGCGCGCGAAATGGCAAATAATACTGTTATGGAATTTGTATGGACTATAACGTAACCATTTGCTTTAGTAACACACGCGTTTTTTATGACCCGCTTCAACCGGTGTAATTACATCAGCTTTTCGAGCAAAGTTGTTAAAAAGTAAATTACAATACGAAGTTGCCTAGGAAACACTCACCAGTTGGGAATTAGCGTTGATCTCCTGTAGGAGTTTAGCGTGCGTGGTGGTGTGCGGCTTGGCCATGGGCTGTATGAGTGCCCGCAGGGCCGCCACCAGGTCGGCCCGGCGCCGCCTGGCCGCCGCGCCCAGCCCCGTGGTCAGGATGCCCACGTCTATGCGACCTGACGCCGGGTCTGTGGCCGATTGCTTCAGGGCTTCGCGGTGTAGCCTGTAGACAGATAAACTAGCAATTTGTTAACACACTCATTCATGTCACCAACATTAAATATAAATTATTTCTTTTACAAAAACAACGATTAGGTCTTCCAAAGAGGTATTCGGTAGCGGATTTCGCCATTTGAACGGCGGACTCACATTTTTCGCTCGATCTTTTACTGCTGTGATAGTATTAAAATATTTATATATTCTACTTATGTGCGTGCACGTATGTGCTTATGGGCGCGCAAAATGATTTAATTAAGTCACTATAAGACCTTTGTTATTTCCTGCTAAGAAACCCTCGGGTGGTAGCAGAATACCAGGGCTTTGCTCACATCCTGATGTGAGTAAAGGAGAATGCCCATTGTAGTATGGACTTTAGTATCGCCAAAAATGATTTTGTACCATAATGATTTTTATGATATATTGTAGATTTTTAACTATATATTCAATTATTAAAAACTATTTGACTCTATTTCGATGGGTAAAATAGAAATTAAACACCAAAGACTTTCAAGTTACGAATTTCTCCTATCATCATTTTTGATAATACCTATTTAATTGTAGAAGATTAAAACTATAAAATGATTAAGTCTATCTTATCCAATAAATATTACAACTATCCAATAATTCATATAAAATAATTAATTAATTTAAAAATAATTGTTTTAGCAACATTGATATTAGCTATCTGTATAAAGAAACTCTTAAAGCAGAATAATGACTAAAATATTAGAGAAAGCAGAAAAAGACTAAAGAAAATTAATTGTTTTGGTATTCCTTTTACCCTTTCACGAGAGGACAGTGGAATGTATCGAATATATTTTTGACCAATCGATCCGATCGTTAATATATGGCAATACCGAAGAGACTATTTATCAATGAAATTAGAATATCATCAATAACAATACACGGCGAATGAAACGGAAGTGAAATAATTACTAATTATTATGTGGATTTATCTCCGGCGAAGTTTCGGCTTGGTATATTGCAGAGTTTTGTTAAAAATTGTTACTTATTTTTTGGTATTAGTTTGGTTAAGGCACAAGGACGAGTAAAGGTGATACTACGAATGGGCATACTCCTTTCAGTCACTGAGCTACGACCCTTTTGCACTTCTGCAGTGCACACAATTTAGTTTGTTTTGTGTGATTGTCAAGTTTATATAATTTTAAGTCCTTTGTATTGTTGTGTGATGAAGTCAAGTGTAAATAAAGTTTTATCTATCTATCTATTACGTAACGCAATTTTTTAATTATTTTGACCCCCCTAAACGTTATGTGACACTCAAGTGATCATTTTTACCCTAAAGGCGCAAAAAGTTATGTTATAATTTTTATCCTTGGTATACATAAACACTAACGAATACTGACAACGAAAACAACACCAAATGACGTACAATACAATCTAGGGATTCCCCGTGAAATATAAACGAAAAGATTTGCCAAATTGCGGGAGCAAATTAAAAATGACAACCAGACTAACGAAAAGGGTTGCCAATTTGGGAGATATAATCCCCAAATTGTTTATTAAAAAAAAAAAACAATGTTACGTAACGAGTTGTAAGAAAGACCCCCTCTCGCCTCTGTAACGCATCATAACGTTTTACGAGACCCTCCCTACCCCCAAATTACGTTACGTAATACTTGAACGCCCCCTATTCTTATTTTATTTATTATAAATATAATATAATATTTGCTTATATTATATATTATTTTGCTAATAAATAATAATATTTTTTTGTCCACACGTACTGTTGTACACGTACAGCTTGAATTTGCAAATAAATGAAATAGCGAATAACCCATGACTTAAAAAAATTCAAAGCTAAATACACGAGCTTGGAAAACAAAACGAACGAACTTGAAGAACAGCTGTAACAAAAAATTTCTTAAATACAAATACCCCTTTTTTTTTAAACAAGCGATGTGAAACAAAATCAACATCACCATATTATATCACCAAAATGGAGAAAAAACAAATAATAAATATCCCTTTTACTTACACCAATTATCCTAGCCCAAAGTAAGCTCTGAAGGCTTGCGTTATGGGATTTTGGGTAACGGATAGACATATGTAAATATACATATTGACAATCGTGACTAAAATACAAATGCTCGCATTCATTACACAAATATCTGCCTTAACCGGAATTCGAACCCGGGACTTCAGAGATGGCGACACCTTGCAATCGGTGTACGCAAACCTAACCTAACCACTGAACTACGGAGGTCGTCCATGGTAGTGATGTGCCGAGTTGCCGTTTTGTTGAATCGAGTCGATTCCAGTCAGTTTATTTGGTATTCGAATCAGGACTCGATTCCCTGATTCGAGCCCATTACTCGAATTCTATATTTTGGTATTCGAATATTTCTAGACCCGAGTCTAGAAATTCGAGCCTGAAAATTCTAGTCCAGTCTAGAACTAGAGTCCGATTTTAGAACAAAAAGGAAAAATAGAAAGGAAGTAGCTTCAAACAGCGTGTAGGTTAGGTCAAGCATAATGACACAAAAATAATAATACTGTAATTTTTATTAAAAGATAATAAACATTAATAAAGACATAGAGCATAGGAGCTTATGTAAACAGTTTGCAAGTACAAGCGAGTTAACTAAACTCGAATACTAAACTCGAGTTAGCAGGCCTCTCGTATATATAGAATCAAGTTAGCGAGTACGAACCGATTCTTCCTGACTCGAGTCCGGCGTACTCGAATCATTATAAATTGGTCAATCAAAATCAAAAAATGATTCTTCTAATAGGATTTTACAATCACTTTTGAATGTCAAAGATGCTACGCCATTGGTTCACAAGTCTATGGCGGAGACCTTGTACTGGAAAGAACCTGCAAGAAAACCAGCAAGGGCAATCTTTTTTCTCCCTGTATCATTACAGAGTCTTCAGTTGGAAGCCGGCTTCAGATACACAGTCTGAGCCCAACCTCCGATACAAGTTAAAACAACAAATAAATGTAGATTTCCGTCACAAGAGTCATATCGCATTAAACAAATCTAATATGTATATGTCGTCCGGTACAAAACAAAAATATTATTTATTATAGAATCATTAAAATTATATAAGTATCGCAAAATTTACATTTAATCGTTCAGGAAATCAAATATCGTAAAAATTACATCCAAGCATTTTTTTTTTCAAGAAATCATTGACCTTGTAATACCCTTTTTCCATTAGAGTATTTTTAATATGTGCTTTAAATTCATGAAACGGTAAAGTAGTAATATTTTCTGGAAGTGTGTTATATAATAAAAAGTTACACATTTCCCTAAGAACGAAACTCTTTTTTTTTTGAGGGGTGGAAATGCCACCTTGTGAACCATGACACCGCGCTGGCAAGACGTGGCCGTGTGTGGGGCTCTCCGGTCAAGAGGACCGGCCTACCCACTAAAACCCCCCCCCGAGTTCTCTGGGCCCATACGGGGCACATGGCAGGGTGCGCTCTCGCGATTCGACCGCCATGTGTCCCGGGGCGGCTCGATCAAGAGTTGGTCAAGCCACCGCCAAAGGAGGGACTGTCCGAGAACCCCTGGACAGTCCCCCAGACAGAGAGACTTCACCACGGCGTGCGCGCCTAGCCGGACGCGCACGCAGCCTCACGGTAGGGTCACTAGGCGGGCGTGTGCCCGCCTTCGCCTACCAATCCGTCTGCGGCGGAGGGGAGCGGCCTCGACGTCCTCCTCTCGCTCCCTCTCCGAGGCGACAGCCTCCCATTCCGCCTCGCCGCGGAGCATGGCCACGACCACGCTCGGCAGCGAGAGGTCGCTGTTTCCCAGCGCAGCGGTTAGTTCGCTGCGCTGTTGTTGCCACGCCGAGCACACTGACAGTGTGTGCTCGGACGTGTCGTCGGGAGCACCGCAGTGGTGACACTGCGGCGTCATCTCCCGACGTGCGACCTAAGAACGAACCTCTAGTCTTTTGAATGAATATGAGTTTAGTGTTAGCAAAGTGAATTGTACAAAGTGGGGCAGGCTATGAACAGGCAGCAGGGCAGCGCACTCACCTGGCGGCCTCGTCCACGTCGGCCAGCTCCACGGTGGGCGCCAGCCGCGCCCGCGCCCGCGCCTCGGCCAGCCGGATGAGCGCCTCCAGCTGCCGCGGGTACGCCGAGATCTGCCCGCGCCCGCTCCCCACGCGCCTGCAACGAACACGATACCCGCGTGCCACTCATACCGCTCTCCTATAATCACCCATCATCCTTTTGCCCATTGCCCATTATCTGGGGTCGGCGCAGTAGATCTTTTCCTTCCATTCCTCTCTATCAGCCGTCATTTCCATGCTTACTCCTTTCATTCTTATATCATTCTTCACACAATCGATCCATCTTTTATTCGGCCTTCCTCTGCCCGTGTATCCCTCCACTTTCATATTCAACATTCGCTTTGTGACATGACTTTCATCCCTCCGCATCACATGTCCAAACCATGCTAATCTACTTCCTCTCACTTTTTCTACCACTGGCGCTACTTTCAGGCTTCCTCTTATGTACTCATTCCTTATCTTATCCATCCTTGTCACACCACACATCCATCGTAATATTCTCATTTCATTTGTATGCAATCTATTTTCATCCTTCTTCTTGACGACCCAGCATTCACTTCCATACATGATTCTCCTATAATCACCCACGCAAACGAATCCCTTCCGTCAGCCACCAACCGCGTCATCCCTCACGCCACACACCCACGTCTCTCGCTCACACACCGCGCTCGTCGGCGAGCGCGACGACCCGGGCTACACACTAGTGATGTGCCGAGTCGCTGTTTTGGTCGAGTCGATTCGAGTCAGTTTATACGGTAATCGAATCAGGACCTGATTCGAGCCCAGTATTCGAATTCTATGTTTGGCATTCGAATATTTCTAGACTCTAGTCTAGAAATTCGAGTGTGGAAATTCTAGTCCTGTCCATAACTAGAGTCCGATTTTAGAACAAAATCAAAACAAAAAGTTGCAGGTTCAAACTTGCTTGTAATATTAGGCCCGCGCCATTTCATTCCTTATACCCAAACTCGAATACTAGACTCGAGTTAGTAGGTCTCGTGTAAATAGAATTGAGTTAGCGAGTACGAACCGATTCTTCCTGACTCGAGTACTGGAATCGAGTCCAGCGTACTCGAATCAAAATAAATTGGTATTCGAGTAGGCGAGTCCAAAGCAGGAATCGAGTCTGACTCGAGTCAAACCGTACTCGGCACATTGCTACTACACACACCTAGTCAAACATATACCCGGTACCGTCGTGTACCGAGTAGATTTTCACCCTCCCTCCACTACACGGCAATCCTAGAGACGAATTTTTGAAACAATAGAAAACCAATTCGCATTCGAAATCGTGAGATTTAATTATTCTGTGTGAAACGGAATCTAATTAAGAATTTGTTTTTAATGACAACACTGAATTCGAGCGATTCAAAAATCTATAAAATCGTAAGCAGTAGAAAATAATTTCGCGCACGATTTGTATTCGTATTCGAATTCCAAATTCACGTGTAAAATGATTCAATAATACGTCTCCTGAGCGTTCGAGCCATTAGACGGCGTGCTCAGGTGCGAGCTTTCTTTCGATTCTAACGACTCCATCCATCCATCCATGAGGCATAGGTCCGTCCAAAAAAAAAAACATACCGCTCTCACCTTCTTAATTTGGGGACTTCACTAAATACTAATACAAATATATGATTCACAAATAAATAATTCTTAGATTTACACCAATTAACTTAGCCCAAAGGCTTATGTATGGGATCTAGGGTAAGTTAGACACACATGATCTTATATATGAAAAGGAATCGCAAAATGTGTTAGTAAGCGCATAACTCAAACAACGCCTAGACCAATTTGACCTAGACCTTTTTTAAATGTTCGTTGAAGTTCAACGATTGTTTTTACAGCGAGAGAAATATCAGAAATACCCTAAAAAACAGCCCTTATTTCTCATACAAACGTTTTATAACTAAAACGTACAGTCAATTTAAGCTATATTGTTATTGTATAAAGCTTATATTGCAAGCACTCACTGTTGTCTAAGCAATGTAGGTGTGTTCCTGACATCAAAAATTTAATTTGCGCTTTATGAACACAATATAAAGTTAAAATTCAATTATATCTATCAAAACAGTGTGCGAGTGTGCATTACACAGAATACATCGTTGGAGGATTTTTGATGTCACGTTCCAAAATTGAATAGTCACAAAATGTAATAGTTCATTTGGACCTTTATTGCAATTAATTATTTTTTATTCACAACGCCCTACCACTAGGGTGACGGTCATGTACAGGAAAATTTTTTGCCCTGACTATAAAACTTGTTCCTACTTAGGAACAAAAAACTGTAATTATTCCCCCCTCCCCCCGATTCGGACCCGGGACCATAGAGATCTGGAAACCGGTGTACTATCCAATCGACTGCGGAGGTTATTGCAAAAAAAAAAGCACGAGCGAGAACTAGTAATATGGTGGTAGATGTTATAGAAACCCGAAGTGTTCTGACCTGCCACTAGGATTTCTGTCAGACCTAGAATCCATTGCTGCTATGCTAAGATTCAATGTTGCAATGTGGATGACGTGTTTTTTTCACGTAAGCATCAACATCATCGCCAGAAGATAACTCACCTGTCTTACTATTATGGAATAAGACCCAAGAAGATGAAGAATAAGACCCAGGTTCACTAACATAGCTCGCAATTCTTCAGCCTCAATTGATAGCAGCCAGTTAAAATTTTTGTGTGAAGCAAAATGGAAGAAAATAAGACTTTTTTTTTTAAACTACGTTTATTTTATATCTAATTGTTATTACTAGGTCTGGTTACTACCAGTGTTAGTGGTAGTAAAAATAGTGTTCTCACCTCATATCCACGTAAGCGTCGATAAGTCTTTGCTGTGCAGCCTCACTGAGGACTGGGTTCACATTTTCTTTAGCAAACGCTATGTAGTCGCGCATCAGTGACATATCCTGCACAAAGTATTTTAATTAAATCCAATAAGCAATATTCTGTTAGAAAATGCAAAGGAATTATGGTCATACTATTAACAGGCCATCCACAAATTCAAATTCTTTATTACATACCATAAGTTTCATAAGTTGTCATATAAATTATTAGTACCATTATGGACCTTGATAAGGCACAGCAATTTTGGAGAGAAGCATGCACTATTTATATATAAACAATTACCCAAATCTAATGACATTCATAATTACTATATATCAACAAGAGCTATCAACCATAAACTTATTTATTTAATTAACTATCACAGAGTTTTATTATTCTTATATCTGGAAAATAAATAGAACTACATGTATGCTATTTATAAAATTTTAAATACCAAAACTATATATTTCAGTATATTTCAATTTGGAGTCTTTATAACATTTAATAATACAATTTTATTTCTAATAATTAAATTAATATATCATAAACATTTACAACTACGAGGGGAGGTCAAAAAGTTCGCGGAATGACTGGGAAAAAAGATGAAATGATACATTATGTTATTTTTCCTTTTCAATATATTCCCCCTTAACACGAATACATTTTTCGGATCTGGCATATAACTTATTAATACCGTCGAAAAAATAGGTTTTGTCTTGGGCGTCAAAATACGCCGAAATCGCCGACTTGACTTCATCATCGTCTCTAAATTTTTTTCCACGCAGCTCTTTCTTCATCTTTGGAATAAATAAAAATCGCTAGGGCCAGGTCTGGACTGTAGGGTGGATGGCGTAGTTGTTCAAAACCGCATCGATGAATGGCAGCCGTCGCAACATGACTCGTGTGAACGGGCGCGTTGTCGTGCAAAAGGAGTACACCTTTTGTCAGTTTTCCTCTTCTTTTTTCTTTAATAGCTTCTTTTAATCGGTCCAATAGGGAAGCGTAGTACTCTCCCGTTATAGAAACACCACGTTCTTTATAATCGATCAAAAGAATACCTTCAGTATCCCAAAAAATAGTCGCCATGATCTTTCCGGCCGATTGCGACACTTTAAATTTTTTAGGGGGTGGTGTGCCTTTTTTGTGCCACTGCATCGACTCCTGCTTTGACTCAGGCTCATAGTGGTGAACCCAAGTTTCATCACCGGTTACAATTCGGGCCATAATTTCTTCCCTATCTTCTCCACAGCGGTCCAAAAACTCGCGGGAACAGTTGACGCGCTCACGTTTTTGCAGCGGCGTGAGCATTCTCGGGACCCACCTTGAACACACTTTACTCATGCCAAGATGTTGATGAAGAATATTTAAAATTGTGGTTTCTGATACCCCAACTGATGCTGCAAGTTGTTTCTTCTTCAACCTTCCGTCTTCCAATACAAGTTTTTCAACTTTTTCAATGATTTCCGGCGTAGTGGCCTCAATGGGCCGTCCAGGTCGAGGATCATCTTCAATTGACTCCCTTCCTTGCTTGAAAAGGCCGTGCCATTTGTAAATCATGGTTTTACCAGGAGCAGAGTCTCCGTAAACAGCTAACATCTCTTGCAAAATAGTTTGAGGCGTTTTTCCTTGTTTGGTGAGGAACTTTACGACGGCGCGATGTTCAATTTTCTCCATAGTGGCTAGTTTGTTCCCGATTTACTTGTTTACTCGTTTGTAACTCGAAAGCTAATGACCCAATTAGGCTAGAAATTGGCATATATAGTAATTATGAGTTACTCAAGTAGCGGCTACCTGGAGGAGCGACCTCACCCCCGCCAACCCCGCCATTCCGCGAACTTTTTGACCGCCCCTCGTATATATTGTTTTATTTTATTTAAAATGTATATCTTTATTTTAAAAAACAAATTACCTCAAACAGTAAAGAAAGGGTTCTGAATTACACGTAATGGAAACCAAGACCAACCCAAAGGTATTAATAATGTTCAAATTCATGATACAGTTATTAAACATTTATTACAAGGGAGTTTAAAAAACGATAAGCCTTTTCGCAACAAGTAAAGCTCCTTTCAACAATTCCAGGCAAGACCTGAATGTTCTGATTGAATGAGCTGTTAGTAATATTACAAGGAAAAAATAATTAGAATTCTTAATATGTCAGCTCTCAGGATTCTAATGTTATAAAGAAGATCCAAAGTAAGTAAGCCATTCATAGAACACTCATTGAACAATAGGTTACATGGCATAATAGAAGTTACAGAATTCTTACAGAAGAAGCATTATGAGGCATTAAGCATATACTTGTGAAGAAACTCGAAGGTATATATTAAGTCACAGATGGTATGTAAAATCCATCCATCCATAAGGATAAGGGCCGTGAATTACTGGGTATTGTGATTTTGTCTTATGTCATAATTTGGTACTATACACTGTGACTTTTGTCACATATTGTAGATGTGACAGACTGCAAATCTCACAATAACCACATGTACTATAGGCACGATAGCGAATCTGGTGGGCAGTTTGCTTGCTTGTCAATAATAATAAATAAAAAGTAAATATATCATACCACTACATCTGGGTCGTCTTGAGATTCAACAGGGTCCTTGTAGTATAACGATACGAGATGAGAGGCCAGTTTTCTATCAAACACTTCATCTTGTGGGTCTAATATTAAAAAGATAAGATCGAATCTGAAAATGAATATTACAAAACCTGTAACATTTACTACCTCCGTTCAAAATAATTGTCGGTTTTGGTGAAAATTTTTGTTCAAAAATGATTGTCTTGTTAGTTTCAATTTCGCTTAGACAACTTTTTTTATTTATGAAATAAATATTTTATTACATATTGTGTTCTTATTTTAAATTGCTTCCAAATTAAATATTAATGTTTCTGGAAGTTGATTCTTTCTGCGCAATGCTTCTTTTCCAATATGTGCTAGTTGGTAGTTATTGTTAGATCGCACTAGAAGTGTTTGCAAAATGGCAATTCTTCTCGTTACTTAAATTTTTTGACTTTACTCCAGAATGTTGGATTTCCATAATTTAAGGCTATTTGGACCGCGTAGAAAATAGCAGCGGCTTATTTTTGTATAGCGTCAAAAATTACCAATTTCAGACACTGATGGTTGTTGGTGAAGTTATTATAAACTGAATTTTTACTTATCAAAAATTATTCTATGATTCTACTCTGCGTACGGTTCATACACAAATGTCAAATTGACAGCTTATATTGTTAAGTGGCAAAATGTTTCAAATGAGACGAATCATTTTTGAACGGAGGTAGTATAATATACAGTTAAAAAAATAATATTATAATACATAGTTAAAAATATATATTTTATATATATAATATTCATCTGTATTTAAATAATACTTTTGTATTGTTTGTAATATTGTAAGTTGATTTTTTCACTATCCAACAGGTTTCTTTTTACAAGTCAGTTTAAATAACATTCTGATAAGTTTGTTGCCATGTTTCGGTGTAAAAAAAACCCTTCCATTTTGACAATAGTGTACAATGTAATTTATTTGGCTGCTAAACAACAAATATCCATTTGCTGCCCTAAAACCAAAAAGTAAACGACAACATAAGACGTCTGGCTGCTTGCTCTCTAGTTCCTTTTGCTTTCTCAGTTAATCCTTACTAATATAAATCGGAAAGTGAGTTTGTTTGTTTGTTCCGCTTTCACGTCGTAACTACTGAACTGATTGCTTTGAAATTTTACAGACGTAAAGATAAAAGACTGGATTAAATAAATAGGCTACTTTTTATCCCAGAAAAATCGTCAGATCCCACGGGATGCACAATAAAAGCTTCGCTCAAAAACTACTGCACAGGTTTTCATCAATATATACAGTGATTCTTGAGTAAGGTTTTGCGGTATTTTTTATCTCGGAAAAACGGATGGTCCCAAGGAAAGCGCGACAAAACCTTCGCGCCATAAACCGACTTCCGCGCATATGTAGCCGTGGGCAAAAGCTATGACCCTTAACCCTGTATAGACTTTTTTTTTTGTTCCCCTGAGTAAAATGCATTAAATTGCATACCCCGGCTGTGGCGAGCCGGGGTTATGTGGGGCTCTCCTCCCCGGAAGGTGGAGGCCTACCCACTAAAAACCTCAGGGATGGCCTTCCTCAGGCATGTAGGGAGCCCCCGGGAACATCAAGCCCCTTCCGGGAACCCCCAGCCTCCGCTCCCCTATCTAGAGGGGAACCCTCCTCGGGGAGGCTACTGCCTCCCCCGGTCTCCTCCACCGACGACGCCCCCCGGCCACGGAAGGGGCGTGGTCCATCCCGGGTCGCCGTAGCAGTCGCGACTTCTCGCGCCGCGACCGCGGAGGCGCCGCAGCTGTGCTACCGAGCCCGGCGCCGCCTTCTTCGAGCGGGATCGGCCATCTCCGACCCCGCTCGGCGGACTCCTTCTGGAGCATCACTGCTTCACAGAAGGAGGCCACAGCCCTCCAACCTCCCTCGTCCGCCAGCATTGCCGCAATCAATGCCGGCGGAGACAGATCTCGCCCGATCTCTGCGACCAAGACTCGGCGCTCGGAGGCCACGCGCGGCACTCCGCCAGCGTGTGCTGGGCCGAGTCGAGTCGGATGCGCAGTGGTGGCAATGTGTCGATCCCTCCGTCCTATTCGACACAGATACTCACCGAAGCAGTCGTGCCCAGTGAGAATCTGAGTCAATCGGTAGGTGACCTCCTCCTTCTCGTGGAGCCAAGCTTCGAGGTGCGGGAGTACGGCACCGACGGCCCGCTGGCGCGCGCAGATCCGTAATTCGAGCTGCGCACGCCAGGCCGCCACAATCCGTCGGTGCCACTCCCGCTTAGGCACTTGTGCGCTCCCCCATCGCCCCCGGTCGACACGCCGCGACGCATATGTCGCCGCGTACATGTCGGCCAGGGTGTATGGGGGGGAGCGTCCCAGAACCGTCGCCGCCTCGTACGAGATTGTACGGTAGCCTCGTACGATCCGTATGGCCATTATCCGCTGCAGGCTCCGTAGCAGAGCTCTGCAGCGGGGGGACCTCGCGCAGTCTTGCGACCACACGGGAGCCCCATACATGGCCACGGATCGCACGACGCCCTCGTACAGGCGGCGGACTCCATCCCTCGGTAACCCTCTATAGACCTAGGGATTGCTATCTAGAAAAGCGGATCCGGTAATCCGGCGGATCCGGCATCATTTAATGGAAGACCGGATCCGGTGCTAGAAGTTAGTAATCATGATGGTATCTGTCATAATCATAAATACCTGTAAGACTTGTTTGTTAGCATTCTCAAATACTTTAATCATGATTTTGATCTCATTTCAGTTAATTACGTAAGGTTAATTGTATCTATTGGATATTATAGTTACTTGATTATTAATATTGTTACTTATACATTGATCTATCTGTGAAAGTGAAATCTAGAAAGACTGAGCTGCTCGTTACGTCGTAAAATTATTACTAGTTACCTACACTACTAAATTTTAATTGTTTTCTTGTTGTCTATTTGTCTTAACATTGGTTAGGAAATAAAGTCGATTTTATATATTTGAGACTTATTTTTTATAAACTACCTACATATAAGTGCAGTGACACTTGATTAACTCACATATTTTGTACTAAAAAGCGAAAATCACCTTGATTTAATCGTTGATGGGAATCCGGCCGGACTGAAAATGACGCCGGATTGCAATCACTATATAGACCCAATGCCGAAATCCAGGCGGGCGAAGTCGCGGGCAGAAAGCTAGTATAGAGTAAAAACAAACCTGGACATGAGTGTATGCGGCAGTTGCACGTTCTCGACTATGGTCTTGTTCTTGTTCCATTGCGACTCTGCCGGGTTGGCGGCGGCCAGTATCGAGGTGCGCGCGTTGAGCTGGCAGATTATTCCTGCCTTAGCAATAGACAGCGTCTGTTGTTCCATCACCTGTTGGATGTATACACGTGTCTTACTAATATTGTCTATCAACATGACAGTATACAGGTCGCACTATTCTTGAAAAAGGAAGTACAGTACATTACTGCAGCGGCCAGCAATAGAGGCATTGATGGACGAACGTGTACATGTGGGCCGAGGCGAAGCCGAGCCACACATACGTAACTCCATCAATGCCTAGTTGTGGCCAAGGCTTGTATAGTACATTACTGCAGCGGCCAGCAATAGAGGCATTGATGGACGAACGTGTACATGTGGGCCGAGGCGAAGCCGAGCCACACATACGTAACTCCATCAATGCCTAGTTGTGGCCAAGGCTTGTATAGTACATTACTGCAGCGGCCAGCAATAGAGGCATTGATGGACGAACGTGTACATGTGGGCCGAGCCACACATACGTAACTCCATCAATGCCTAGTTGTGGCCAAGGCTTGTATAGTACATTACTGCAGCGGCCAGCAATAGAGGCATTGATGGACGAACGTGTACATGTGGGCCGAGGCGAAGCCGAGCCACACATACGTAACTCCATCAATGCCTAGTTGTGGCCAAGGCTTGTATAGTACATTACTGCAGCGGCCAGCAATAGAGGCATTGATGGACGAACGTGTACATGTGGGCCGAAGCGAAGCCGAGCCACACATACGTAACTCCATCAATGCCTTTTTTCTTTTTGTTCCCCTGAGGAAAATGCATTAAGTTGCATACCCCGGCTGTGGCGAGCCGGCGGTTATATGGAGCTCTCCTCCCCAGAAGGGGGAGGCCTACCCACTAAAAACCTCAGGGATGGCCTTCCTCAGGCATGTAGGAGCCCCGGAACATCAAGCTACTTCGGGAACCCCAGTCTCCGCTCCCCTGCTAGAGGGAGCCCTCCTCGGGGTCGCTACACTACCTCCCCGGTCTCCTCCACCGACGACGCCCCTCCGCCACGGAAGGGGCGTGGTCCATCCCGGGTCGCCGTAGCGGTCGCGACTTCCTCGCGCCCGCCGGCGACCCGCGGCGGCGCCGCAGCTGTGCTACTGAGCCCGGCCCGACCCCGCTCGGCGGCCTCCTTCTGGAGCATTACTGCCTCACAGAAGGAGGCCGCAGCCCCAACCTCCCTCGTCCGCCAGCATTGCCGCAATCAATGCCGGCGGAGACAGATCTCGCCCGATCTCTGCGACCAAGAGACTCGGCGCTCGGAGGCCACGCGCGGCACTCCGCCAGCGTGTGCTGGGCCGAGTCGAGGTCGGATGCGCAGTGGTGGCAATGTGTCGATCCCTCCCGTCCTATTCGACACAGATACTCACCGAAGCAGTCGTGCCCAGTGAGAATCTGAGTCAATCGGTAGGTGACTCCTCCTTCTCGTGGAGCCAAGCTTCGAGGTGCGGGAGTACGGCACCGACGGCCCGCTGGCGCGCGCAGATCCGTAATAGGCTTGTTGCCTAAATTTCAGTAGTTAGATATTAATATACCTTGATGCCTATTCTATACAAATTAATTATTATTTTGAAAAAAAATGCTTATTTATAAGAATAATTTTGCATTTAATTAAATATTTGACATTAGTCATCAAAAACGATCATGACTGTCATGGCGTCTTGAATGACGTCACGCCGTGCAAAACACAGCTGTTTTAGTATCGGAATATTCGGTATTGTGAAGTTATTTTAAAAAATTGGATTCATCGTATTACAAGTACTGCATAGTGCCCCAGTGTACAAGCACAAGTATAAAAACGCCAAAAAAATTATTTATATACGTGCCAAACAATCAGCAGATACGTAAAAAGTGGCTGACACTCGCGAGAAGGAATGATGCCCATTCTTTTTCGCACTTCCACAAGACACTTGGGAATGACATTTTGACTTTGACGTTTCGCACGGCGTGACGTAACACTTTTTAATTGGTGTTTTCTGTCACGTGACTTATGGCTTATTTTGTGCAATTTTATTTTATAAAAATATAAATAATCAAAAGTTATTATTTTATAAAACTTTGTTTTTTCATAATTAAATGATCATCTTAATAGTTATGCAACCTAATGCATCAATTTGTTCATAGTGGATACAAGCCTATTCGAGCTGCGCACGCCAGGCCGCCACAATCCGTCGGTGCCACTCCCGCTTAGGCACTTGTGCGCTCCCCCATCGCCCCCGGTCGACACGCCGCGACGCATATGTCGCCGCGTACATGTCGGCCAGGGTGTCGAATGGGGGGGAGCGTCCCAGAACCGTCGCCGCCTCGTACGAGATTGTACGATAGCCTCGCACGATCCGTACCCACGGGAGCTCCATACATGGCCACGGATCGCACGACGCCCTCGTACAGGCGGCGAACTCCATCCCTGGTCCCCGGAGATTGGGCAGCAGGCGATGCAATGCACCCGCCATCCTTTTGGCTCGGGGACCAACCGCACGAAATGCTCCTCGAAGCTCCAGCGGCGGTCCAGGGTGAGGCCCAGGTACTTGATGTACGCCCCACCGGGACCACCGCGTCACCCACCCGATCCGGCAGCTGGGTGGTTCCCGGCGCCTCGGAAGGCCATGGAACCATAGCGCTTCAGTTTTGTGAGGCACTATTTCTAAACCCAGCCGGCGGATCGCCCGCAAACTTAATCAATGCCTAGTTGTGGCCAAGGCTTGTATAGTACTTTTCTCAAATAATGCGCGGAAATTAAAACTAACTAGTACCAAGCAGAACTTTTATTTGAAATAGTACATTTCAAACTCAATGACCGACAATGAACAAAATTTTCACGCGCCAAAGGATTCGTTTTTTTTTTTTCATTATAAAACAGGTTTTTTTTGCAAGCCAGTTCGATATTTAAATAAAACCATTTTTAAAATACACGATAAATATGAATTTACATGTATATTTATTTGGCCGCTAAAACATGACAGATATGGATTTTCATACATTTGTTGCCGGCCACTGCTCGCATGTATTTGGCCAGTACAGCAATTTCGATTTATCTCGAAGAAGGTTGTCAAAATAATGCTCAAATTTCCAAGCATGTTTGAGAAAAGTGATTTTCACTTACTTTTCAGGAGCTTAAAAAACTGTCCTATATTTTTATTATGATGTCTAGAAAAAAGTTTCAAATTGATAATCGCAGGTCACAGTTGCCTTCAACTGCGAGTATACGTGTTATTTAATTTAGGAACAGATTGATGTACTTCGAGATAATCTAAAAAAACACGGCGACTTCTTTATTCCACGAAACACATCGCATATTATATTTGCAGGGGTAACTACAATTATTGCTTTTTAGTTATGTATTTTGAAATATATGAACTAATTTAACTCTACTTACGGCTTTGTACTCTCTTATATTTCATTATAATCTAGAGTTGTAAGTATAATGAGGTTGTTATTTAACGGAAAATCCTTTCTTGTACATAGATTAAGATAAGATTTTCTTGTAAATCTTCTTTTTAAATTTACGTAAACCTAATTATAATTATAACATTATCAGCGGGATAATTCTAAAACGAATAAATTTAAATATGCATACCCCTATTTTATGCTGGAATTTTATGTTTTTAAAGTCGCAAAATTTTGCATTTATTCCTTCATTTTTGTAAATAGCTTCACGAGATTTTGACAGGTGTAAACCATGATGCTTGCTTTATTTACGTAATACATTTTCGACGCAAGTTTACTTAGGACTTTTTTACACGGGTAGTGCGAGTTGTACAGAAAAACTATTAACATTTAATCAAGTTGTATTATAATATTTAGTTGTCGATAAGTATGAATATTGCGCAACAATTTAATGAGTTCTATCACGTTTATAGTTAGCTAACATTTCTTTTGATGACTAGAGGAAACATTTTCTAAGTTTTCGTTTTTATTTTAATATTAAATACTACTAAATAAATGTATTATCATAAATAAAGCAATTAAATAATAGAGCAAACATATAATAATTTATATTATATGTATATGTCGCAGTCAACTGGTTAAAATAGCCGTTCAATCAAACAGCTAGCCTTTTGATTGAACAACGCCATTCAACCATACGTTTAGCTTTTTAATTGAATAATTTGAGTCGCTCAAAACGTTCAACACTATACAAGCTGATTCAAAAGCCGCCGTCTAATTTAATTAGTTCAGCGCTCACCACCGCAGCGCTAGGTGCGTTTTGTTTTCAATATGGCGTCAACTAGCCGTGGTTTGTGATTGTTTCAAGATATTTTTTGGTAAGTAAGTAGTAAATATACGTTACACGTGTTATTAAGACACAAAAATAATGAGGTCCCTAACGAATGAATCAAAATTGAAACAAATATTCGAGGAGAAATTACGGGATTATGAAATGATTCTTGCTTCGTACATTTTTGAAATTGTAATTTTTTGTTTGCTGTAATAAACAATATTACGATTAGTAATTTGCTTTTCATTTTTACTTATTTCATCAAACTTTTGGTCACCTCTTAAACTTAATTCAAGAATAACCTCCCAAGAAATTACAAAGTCTTCCTATTCTCTCAAATTAAGTACTAAACTAATGGTCACCTTAGTTAATTTGCCATTTAACCAGTTGGCTAAGCGTCGTCTAGCTGTAATGTTGAACGTTGCAATCAACAAGTCGGCTAAACGACGTATAGCTGTGTGATTGAATGACGTTGTTCAGTCAAAGGGCTAGCTGTTTGATTGAACGGCTATTTTAACCAGTTGGCTGCGACATATGTATATATTACCTCGTGGAGGACACTGCGTGTGGAGTCATTCATCTTGTCAAATTCATCAATACAGCATATACCATTATCTGCCAATACCAGCGCACCACTGCCAACAATGACATACACATTTATTTAGGAATAATTTTACAAAACAATTGAAAATTGAAATCTATACTGGATTAAACTATTGTTTCAGTTCTATAGTAGATCAAGCGCTTTACAGTAATCCATCCAATGTGGCAACAATGATTGTAAATAATAGTTATTTATTATACAAGAGTGGAAAGTTCCTTTTTAACCGCGTGCTCGATTTGGATGACCGAGCAAGCGAAGGATTCTAAATTAGAATCCTGAGCGTCAGCGAGGGAAACAAACGAGCACAAGGTGAAAAATCTTTCCACTCGAGTGCAATACGTAACTTTTCATCCCACCTCAGCGAGGAAATGACAAAATGAAAAAGAAAACAATTTATAATGACAAAATATATTAAGCAATAAAACGCGAAAAACTAGAATGGCGCGAAGCACGCAAATAAAACAAAGAAACCAAGAAGGTTCCAAATTTAAATTTTTTCACAATTTAAAAAGTTCTAATCATAAATTTGGCACCATAGAGGTTACATTAAATAGGTTTAATGACGTTTTGAATTTACAATTATATTGAGTACTCATTATATGTGATGTTCTAAATTCAAATCTACTTTGCCGCTCAAGCGAATAAAATAGAATTTTCCAGCCAGATTTCGAAGCGCAAAATTACACTTTCCGAGGTGGTGGGATGAAAAGACCTTTATTGGGCCCCAATTTTTTATTATTTTTCTAAATCTACCATGTGATAATTTTATGGTAAGTCGCCTTTCTGATACTGATATTTTACTTTAAAAAAATTATTTGTGTCACATACATTTTTTTTCAATTATGTATTTTAATGAGTGTCTCGCTATTTTGTTTCTCCAGAACAATTAATGCAGTCTGATAGTTGGCATGTTTTACCGCAGGTTTATTTCTTGTAAGCTTGTAGCCACCAGCTGTTACAAGTTCTTTTGCATTTTTATAAAAAAAAAAAACAAGTTACACTCCTAAGTGACACTTAATGTAGAAAGCAATGTAGAGGTTTTGGATTGCTTAATAAATATAATATTGACTATTTGTTTTTTTTAAATAATGTTTGGTCCTCTGCGGACTCCTTGGTCCGCACTCTTTTTATTTTTGTGCTAGTATTTTTTATGTCCTTATTTATTATGTACTAGCTTTCTGCCCGCGGCTTCGCCTGCGTGGATTTCGGGATTGGGTCTATAGAGGGTTAAGGGTCATAGCTTTTGCCCACGGCTACATATGCGCGGAAGTCGGTTATGGCGCGAAGGTTTTATCGCGCTTCCGTTTCTCCGAGATAAAAAATACCGCAAATCCATGCTCAAGAATCACTCTATCTATTGATGAAAACCGCATGAAAATCTGTGCAGTAGTTTTTGAGCGAAGCCTTTATTGCGCATCCCGTGGGATCTGTCGATTTTTCCGGGATAAAAGTAGCCTATGTTACTCGGGGATAATGCAGCTTTCCAAAGGTGAAAGAATTTTTGAAATCGGTCCAGTAGTTTCGGAGCCTATTCATTACAAACAAACAAACAAACAAATCTTTCCTCTTTATAATATTAGTGTAGATTTACAAGTAGCATATTGATATTGACTATATAAACATTAGTAATTTAATTATTTTCTTTTTATAGGATAGGGCAGCAAACAAGAAAAAAAAACAGCAAACATATTTGTAGGCCGAGGGGTTTAGCTTGTATACAAAAAAAAAACATCTCCATTAGACATTCATGGGTGTGGTTAGGAATCTTAAAGGAACGACATATATCATCAGATGTGCCGTATGATTGTTTATCAATATAATGTCATCAAACAACATAAATTATTCATGGTAACACTGTCTCTTCTAATAAACTAGCCTATAATAGAATTTAATTCTGCGAATTGTTGATATCTATACTAATATTATGAAGAAATAAAGTTTGTGTGTTTGTATATTTGTTAAATTGTAACGGGATCTACTAAACCGATTTTAAACATTCTTTCACCAATAGAAAGCCATATTATTGCTGAGTGTCTTAGGTTATATAAAAAACCGAAAAATAAAAATTCTTTTACGCGGTAGTCCGTTTTTCAAAGTGAAACAAAGAGAAAAAACGGTCCAATGAAAGTGTTTCTTACGAACGCTGCCTTAACTATGAAAGATATATTTTTGAGTTCTAGAGAAAAGATGTGGAGCTTGAAAATGCCTACAAAAAAGTCAACGACAGCATATGTCTAACTTTTATATTTAAGTTGCAAAAAGTAGTTTTTTTTAATATTACAGTTAGAAATTAAAACATAAGAGTCTGTACTAAAAAAGGATTATTAATATTATGCCCAACGAAGTGGGCTCGGGTCAGCTGGTTAGGGAGCGTTCAAGTATTACGTAACGCAATTTTTGAAGATTTTTGACCCCCCTCCCCCTTTGTAACGCACCGTAACGTTTTCTGTACCCAAGTAAACGTTACGTAATACTCAAGTGATCATTTTTACCCTAAAGTCGCAAAAAGTTATTATAATTTTTATCCTTGGTATACATAAACACTAACGAATACTGACAACGAAAACAACATTAAATGACGTAAAAGATTTGCCAACTTGCGGGAACAAATTAAAAATGACGACCAGACTAATACAATCGAGGGATTGCCCGTAAAACGTAAACGAAAAGGGTTGCCAATTCGAGAGTTGAAATTCCCTTATTTTTTATTAAAAAAGAAAACAATGTTACGTAACGTGTTGTAAGAAAGACCCCCTACCGCCTCTGTAACGCTTCGTAACGTTTTACGAGACCCCACCCTCCCCCCAAATTGCGTTACGTAATACTTGGAACACCCCCTTATAAATATTGTAATAATATAATTACGTATTTGGGTTCACAGTTTACGAGAGATGGCAAGTGTGATGGTGATATTGAAAGAAGAGTTTTGAAAGGGAATCAAGTAAATGGGGCACTTCATAACTTCACGAATAGCCAGAGCGCATCAAAAAGCGCGACTGGCTGTGCATGGAGCCGTGGTGATCCCCACATTGATGTATGCTGGTGAATGTTGGCTGCGGCAGAAGAAGCATCAAAGTAGGATTAATGCTGTGGAGATGAGAAGCTTGACAAGTATAATTGGAGTGAATCTGAAGGACAAAATCAGGAACAGTGTGATAAGGGAGCGATGCGGCGTAGTTGAAGATGACATGACAAAGATAGAGAAAGGGATGCTTAGATGGTTCGGCCATGTTGAAAGAACGAATGAAGGAAGATTAACGAAAGAGTGTGGACAACAAGAGATACACAAGGTAAGAATGATAGGACGAATCGGTGCAGGTCGACCTGGGCGGACATATCTCGATCAAATCGAAGATGTCCTAAAAAAAGGCCGGGCCAAGAGTACTCGCAACCGACGAGCATGCATAAGGACGCTCATGAAAGTGGAGGAAGCAAGAGAAGTGTGCCAGGATCGTAGCAAGTGGAGAGAGGTGGTCTCTGCCTACCCCATTGGGAACAAGGCGTGACATATATGTATGTATGTAATTACGTACGTTTGCAACACCAGTTGTCTTGTATCCGGGTCTTTGGTGACGTAGGCGGTAAGCCCGACAGCGGACGAACCGCGACCCGACGTGTATTGCGCCCGAGGCACCAGTCCGTGGGCCCAGCGCAGAAGCTGGGACTTGCTAGTGCCCGGATCCCCACATAAAAGAATGTTAATCTCCGATCTGTAACAGACAGTTGCATTGTATTAAAAAAAAAACGCTTGTTAAATGTATACAAAGTGAGTGTAATAATATAATCTTGCTATCATGAACCTTATTTCATTGGTAAATTTAACTTAGAAAAATTCTGTAGTGTTAGTATAATCTGGGACTTGTAATAGTTTTAAGCGAAAAGTGGTTTAGAAGGGGAACCTATACCCGACTTTGTATAGAAATTCTATAAAAAAAAACTTGTATTCAACATTTGCCTTTGGAACTTAGAAAAATTTTAAAAATATTGGACCAGTGTATAGGTATTATATTTGTAATAAATTTAAGTTATCTTTATTTTAGTGTGTTTGCATCGGTAGTGCTGCAATAAAAAAAATGGAATCTTTAATTAATATCCAAGAGGATATCAAATGAAAAATTATAAGGGCCTATACAAACTTCAAAAAATCACCTAAAGATAGATTAACTGAATCTTACCTAAACACGAGGCTAGAAAATTTAGAACAACAGTGGGATGTTTTTTTATAAAATGCATATCAAAATGATTTGTGAATGTAATAGATCTGAATTAAATAAGAACGCCCATCATCAAAATTGTACTTATGACGAGGTAGAAGATGATATATTGAATGATGATGATGAAGATATATTCAATTTAAATGTCAAATCAAAGATCTATTAGGTAAATTCATAGTATCTTCAAATTCCTCTGGTGCCGCAACAATTAGTGTTAAAGAAGCTGGTAGTCATGTTAAATTACCAGACATCAAAATACCTGTCTTTTCAGGGAAATAAATAGAGAGGCAAACGTTTAGGGATCTGTTTTTAGGTCTTGTACATAACAATAAATCTCTGGATGATGCTCAAAAATTGTACATGGTCCTTCGAGCCGGATATACATTAACAAAAAAACAATTTAAAGTTCTATTTTTTTAATTCTATGACACCTCATACACGCAGATGTTAAGGATGCGGTAAAAAATTTGCTGTTAGCACTCGTGTGAGCTCTGCATGCTAATGATTGATCAAAAATTTAGGCAATGGACAGTGTGTTAATATTTAAATTTACATAAGTGTATTTAACTGTTGCATTTAAAATGAAAGTTACAATTGTAAATCTGTAAACTAGCTTTATTCTTAACAAATTTCCGATAAAGAACTGTAGATTTCTTAGTTTAAAACCGATTGATATATAGTTAAGAGCGGAGGATCGTCCCTGTACCATTTTTGATATGCATTATTACCGCTCGATTATGTATCACTACGTATCGACTGTCCTTATTGATTTTGCGACTGCTTGTTGTTGTATATTGAATCTAAATACAATTGTCATGTGGATTTGTGGCGCAGCTATTACATCAAAAAAATTAAAGAATAGTTCTGTAATATATAAATGTGAAGTAACATATACAAAATTTCCGACTTACGACACTCAAACACAGGACTTCAACATCAACCGTGATCATAGCTTAAGCAATTTAGCTACTATCTGTGCCATATCTATTATTCATCTTCGAAAACGCGAGTCTGAGTACTGGCCAAGTCGAATATTTTGTTTGAGTTTCTTTTTTAATATTTAAACATACATATATTTAACATTTAAAAAATCAAAATCATTCTAAAATTGAAAGTATAGAAAATTAAGGATGAAAAGCAAGTAGAGAATATATAGTATTATTTAATAGATTACATTCTGGACATTATCCATCCAACAAGTTTGGATATTTAACGAAAAAAATAGAATATCCTTACTATGAAATTTGTGGTACTATGGCAGATGTCCAGCACTTGTTGGTGTAATGTGCCCGTTATCAAGATGCTAGGAGAGATTTAATTAACAGATTAAAAATAATATTATGGATGTTGGTATGTTCCACAGTATTTTGGCGCAGCCAACTTCCAAAGAGGTCCGTATGTTATACAATGTACTGTGCCCGCCGCGACTACTTTGAGATTAACTATGATTGTGTATGTTCCGTATTATGTATGATAATGTATATGTTCCTATAGGACTGACATATCCATATAGATAAAAGTCCTTTTTAAATAAAGAGGAAAAAACTACAATTTTAAAAATGGAGACAAACCTACTAAACAGAAGATTAACCTAATCAACTTTGTAATAGTGAGAATTGTATACCTGAAATGTGTTCTTCCAGCTGCATTGAATTCTTTCTTGGTGCCCCCGAGCAGTTGTAATAGCACCCCTTTCTTTATGTCGAGGTTTTCATAGATGGAGGGTGCGATGGCCCGCGCTAGGCGCTCGTAGCAGTCCTGTTGCGACGCCAATTCTTTGAATAACTCGATACGTTCTGGAGTGAAGCGTTGTTCTTTTCTGTAAAGATATTTACTTCATATTACTTTGTTTTTTATTAGTAAATGTTATTTTTCTTTTTGATAAAATTACAAACTTCTTACAGCTTTTAACAGTAAATGAATAGATGTGACCTGTCAACAGTGCTAAGTGAAGGAATCTCAAAATTACAATAAGCTTGTATAAATAAAGTTTCTGCAAATGACCAACGTATGTATATTTAATATCAGTGATGGCAATAACACCTGTTTTGTAATAATGAATAACACTGTTATGTTATTTTCCTAGAACTGTAATTGTAAACTGTTGTCTGTTATCCTGTTATATTGCTGTTTTGACAAATGTTGTTGAGTACGATTGTTATTGTTATTATAGCTAGCTTAGTTATTCTTAACAATGATATGGCTTAGGACTGTCAGAATATTAGGCAGTAATTTAAAACTAATTACCTAATCAATATAATTTTCTGGCGTATTTAAAAGTTCATTGATCTGTACATAATTTGTTATTTACATTCAATATTTACATTATTTACATTCAATGTTTACATTATTTACTTATTGCAACGAATAATTTAATTTGCATACGCGCGATCGCACAACAGCAAATAATGCGAGACAAAAAAATGACGACGGCTTAGGCACCAGCAAGCCAGCAACAGTTTACCTAATTGTTATTTCAAATCACACTGCAAATCAAAATGGGTCTAATTGTCATACGAACGAAGGTGCAAAATTGTGAATTTGGGATTAGTAAATTTACTATAAGAAATAAACAAATAGAAACTTTATTCCCTTGTGAGAAAGGTTAATTTTATAGTAATCAACAGTCAGGCAACAGAGCGAGCGCCTACGCCTGCACAACGGTTAGCTTTCTCTCGCTCATACTTGTAGCTTGTAGCACAGTCGTACTCGCTTGCTTCGTGCCGCACACGCAAGTGGCAACAACAACAATGCGACTAGGCGATAATTTTGTCAACAGCAACAGCAGGAGAACAGTATAAGCCGTTGTTAAATAACGTGTTATTCATTACGGGAAAATAATTCATTATATTATCTGTTATTGAAATAACCTCAATTACTATTTAATATGTGTAAAATGAATGACTTTGCTCTTCTAGATATATAAAAGGAATATTATATAATAAAAAAAAATGTTCAATAAATGAATTTGTCAATCATTCCATGTAGTGTGATCGTTTAAATAATATATCTACTTTATTGCCTTTGCTTGAGTGTCTCTTTGATTATCTTCTACTTTATACAAAGGCAAGCTTTGACTGTCATTGACCCCAGATATAATTTGTTAGCTGCGTTCCGATTGTGATTAATCGCTGATCGTTTGAGCCGATGATTTGGTACTGCAGCGCATCGAGATGCGTTCAATGCAACACCTTCATTGTAACTAAGCATAGTGGTTCAACTAACAATAGTTACTGAAGTGTGACTCAGCTGATTTCTATAGTTAGTGACTTCTGATCATCCCGGATTCCTCTCCATTCAAGCCGTAGGGCCCTTATGGTCAAGGCTAGGCTGAGTTTAGTCAGTAGGTCTGTTGAGTCGAGCTGCCTCGATTCACCAGGAGTCCGACATAATCACCGCATCTCTACTTGTCGTTGCGGTGGTATCCATGAGGATTCTCAGCCTCCTCTCCTGAGGAAAAAAAATCATCCCCGCAGAAAGGTTGGTAATACAGCGTATCGTGTCCGATACGCCTTCAGCGTCACTGTCACTGACCTAGATGTCACTGATCGCTGTGTATTGATTGTCACTGACGTCTGATCGCACTAATGGATAGCGTTTTGATGCAGTGTGGCTGGACACGGTACGGTGGTTCTAGTAAGAATAGTCGTTGGTCAGGACCGACCTGTGGTCGTTCCCGCCGCTGGGGCGGTAGTGCAGCGCGTCGAGGTGCGTGCGATGCAGCGCCTTGAGCGTGGCGCGCCGCGGGTTGACGGCGGCCGGTCTAGTGAGAATAGTCGTTGGTCAGGACCGACCTGTGGTCGTTCCCGCCGCTGGGGCGGTAGTGCAGCGCGTCGAGGTGCGTGCGATGCAGCGCCTTGAGCGTGGCGCGCCGCGGGTTGACGGCGGCCGGTCTAGTGAGAATAGTCGTTGGTCAGGACCGACCTGTGGTCGTTGCCGCCGCTGGGGCGGTAGTGCAGCGCGTCGAGGTGCGTGCGATGCAGCGCCTTGAGCGTGGCGCGCCGCGGGTTGACGGCGGCCGGTCTAGTGAGAATAGTCGTTGGTCAGGACCGACCTGTGGTCGTTCCCGCCGCTGGGGCGGTAGTGCAGCGCGTCGAGGTGCGTGCGATGCAGCGCCTTGAGCGTGGCGCGCCGCGGGTTGACGGCGGCCGGTCTAGTGAGAATAGTCGTTGGTCAGGACCGACCTGTGGTCGTTCCCGCCGCTGGGGCGGTAGTGCAGCGCGTCGAGGTGCGTGCGATGCAGCGCCTTGAGCGTGGCGCGCCGCGGGTTGACGGCGGCCGGTCTAGTGAGAATAGTCGTTGGTCAGGACCGACCTGTGGTCGTTCCCGCCGCTGGGGCGGTAGTGCAGCGCGTCGAGGTGCGTGCGATGCAGCGCCTTGAGCGTGGCGCGCCGCGGGTTGACGGCGGCCGTCTAGTGAGAATAGTCGTTGGTCAGGACCGACCTGTGGTCGTTCCCGCCGCTGGGGCGGTAGTGCAGCGCGTCGAGGTGCGTGCGATGCAGCGCCTTGAGCGTGGCGCGCCGCGGGTTGACGGCGGCCGGTCTAGTGAGAATAGTCGTTGGTCAGGACCGACCTGTGGTCGTTCCCGCCGCTGGGGCGGTAGTGCAGCGCGTCGAGGTGCGTGCGATGCAGCGCCTTGAGCGTGGCGCGCCGCGGGTTGACGGCGGCCGGTCTAGTGAGAATAGTCGTTGGTCAGGACCGACCTGTGGTCGTTCCCGCCGCTGGGGCGGTAGTGCAGCGCGTCGAGGTGCGTGCGATGCAGCGCCTTGAGCGTGGCGCGCCGCGGGTTGACGGCGGCCGGTCTAGTGAGAATAGTCGTTGTCAGGACCGACCTGTGGTCGTTCCCGCCGCTGGGGCGGTAGTGCAGCGCGTCGAGGTGCGTGCGATGCAGCGCCTTGAGCGTGGCGCGCCGCGGGTTGACGGCGGCCGGTCTAGTGAGAATAGTCGTTGGTCAGGACCGACCTGTGGTCGTTCCCGCCGCTGGGGCGGTAGTGCAGCGCGTCGAGGTGCGTGCGATGCAGCGCCTTGAGCGTGGCGCGCCGCGGGTTGACGGCGGCCGGTCTAGTGAGAATAGTCGTTGGTCAGGACCGACCTGTGGTCGTTCCCGCCGCTGGGGCGGTAGTGCAGCGCGTCGAGGTGCGTGCGATGCAGCGCCTTAAGCGTGGCGCGCCGCGGGTTGACGGCGGCCGGTCTAGTGAGAATAGTCGTTGGTCAGGACCGACCTGTGGTCGTTCCCGCCGCTGGGGCGGTAGTGCAGCGCGTCGAGGTGCGTGCGATGCAGCGCCTTGAGCGTGGCGCGCCGCGGGTTGACGGCGGCCGGTCTAGTGAGAATAGTCGTTGGTCAGGACCGACCTGTGGTCGTTCCCGCCGCTGGGGCGGTAGTGCAGCGCGTCGAGGTGCGTGCGATGCAGCGCCTTGAGCGTGGCGCGCCGCGGGTTGACGGCGGCCGGTCTAGTGAGAATAGTCGTTGGTCAGGACCGACCTGTGGTCGTTCCCGCCGCTGGGGCGGTAGTGCAGCGCGTCGAGGTGCGTGCGATGCAGCGCCTTGAGCGTGGCGCGCCGCGGGTTGACGGCGGCCGGTCTAGTGAGAATAGTCGTTGGTCAGGACCGACCTGTGGTCGTTCCCGCCGCTGGGGCGGTAGTGCAGCGCGTCGAGGTGCGTGCGATGCAGCGCCTTGAGCGTGGCGCGCCGCGGGTTGACGGCGGCCGGTCTAGTGAAAATAGTCGTTGGTCAGGACCGACCTGTGGTCGTTGCCGCCGCTGGGGCGGTAGTGCAGCGCGTCGAGGTGCGTGCGATGCAGCGCCTTGAGCGTGGCGCGCCGCGGGTTGACGGCGGCCGGTCTAGTGAGAATAGTCGTTGGTCAGGACCGACCTGTGGTCGTTCCCGCCGCTGGGGCGGTAGTGCAGCGCGTCGAGGTGCGTGCGATGCAGCGCCTTGAGCGTGGCGCGCCGCGGGTTGACGGCGGCCGGTCTAGTGAGAATAGTCGTTGGTCAGGACCGACCTGTGGTCGTTCCCGCCGCTGGGGCGGTAGTGCAGCGCGTCGAGGTGCGTGCGATGCAGCGCCTTGAGCGTGGCGCGCCGCGGGTTGACGGCGACCGGTCTAGTGAGAATAGTCGTTGGTCAGGACCGACCTGTGGTCGTTCCCGCCGCTGGGGCGGTAGTGCAGCGCGTCGAGGTGCGTGCGATGCAGCGCCTTGAGCGTGGCGCGCCGCGGGTTGACGGCGGCCGGTCTAGTGAGAATAGTCGTTGGTCAGGACCGACCTGTGGTCGTTCCCGCCGCTGGGGCGGTAGTGCAGCGCGTCGAGGTGCGTGCGATGCAGCGCCTTGAGCGTGGCGCGCCGCGGGTTGACGGCGGCCGGTCTAGTGAGAATAGTCGTTGGTCAGGACCGACCTGTGGTCGTTCCCGCCGCTGGGGCGGTAGTGCAGCGCGTCGAGGTGCGTGCGATGCAGCGCCTTGAGCGTGGCGCGCCGCGGGTTGACGGCGGCCGGTCTAGTGAGAATAGTCGTTGGTCAGGACCGACCTGTGGTCGTTCCCGCCGCTGGGGCGGTAGTGCAGCGCGTCGAGGTGCGTGCGATGCAGCGCCTTGAGCGTGGCGGCGCCGCGGGTTGACGGCGGCCGGTCTAGTGAGAATAGTCGTTGGTCAGGACCGACCTGTGGTCGTTCCCGCCGCTGGGGCGGTAGTGCAGCGCGTCGAGGTGCGTGCGATGCAGCGCCTTGAGCGTGGCGCGCCGCGGGTTGACGGCGGCCGGTCTAGTGAGAATAGTCGTTGGTCAGGACCGACCTGTGGTCGTTCCCGCCGCTGGGGCGGTAGTGCAGCGCGTCGAGGTGCGTGCGATGCAGCGCCTTGAGCGTGGCGCGCCGCGGGTTGACGGCGACCGGTCTAGTGAGAATAGTCGTTGGTCAGGACCGACCTGTGGTCGTTCCCGCCGCTGGGGCGGTAGTGCAGCGCGTCGAGGTGCGTGCGATGCAGCGCCTTGAGCGTGGCGCGCCGCGGGTTGACGGCGGCCGGTCTAGTGAGAATAGTCGTTGGTCAGGACCGACCTGTGGTCGTTCCCGCCGCTGGGGCGGTAGTGCAGCGCGTCGAGGTGCGTGCGATGCAGCGCCTTGAGCGTGGCGCGCCGCGGGTTGACGGCGGCCGGTCTAGTGAGAATAGTCGTTGGTCAGGACCGACCTGTGGTCGTTCCCGCCGCTGGGGCGGTAGTGCAGCGCGTCGAGGTGCGTGCGATGCAGCGCCTTGAGCGTGGCGCGCCGCGGGTTGACGGCGGCCGGTCTAGTGAGAATAGTCGTTGGTCAGGACCGACCTGTGGTCGTTCCCGCCGCTGGGGCGGTAGTGCAGCGCGTCGAGGTGCGTGCGATGCAGCGCCTTGAGCGTGGCGCGCCGCGGGTTGACGGCGGCCGGTCTAGTGAGAATAGTCGTTGGTCAGGACCGACCTGTGGTCGTTCCGCCGCTGGGGCGGTAGTGCAGCGCGTCGAGGTGCGTGCGATAACAGCGCCTTGAGCGTGGCGCGCCGCGGGTTGACGGCGGCCGGTCTAGTGAGAATAGTCGTTGGTCAGGACCGACCTGTGGTCGTTCCCGCCGCTGGGGCGGTAGTGCAGCGCGTCGAGGTGCGTGCGATGCAGCGCCTTGAGCGTGGCGCGCCGCGGGTTGACGGCGGCCGGTCTAGTGAGAATAGTCGTTGGTCAGGACCGACCTGTGGTCGTTCCCGCCGCTGGGGCGGTAGTGCAGCGCGTCGAGGTGCGTGCGATACAGCGCCTTGAGCGTGGCGCGCCGCGGGTTGACGGCGGCCGGTCTAGTGAGAATAGTCGTTGGTCAGGACCGACCTGTGGTCGTTCCCGCCGCTGGGGCGGTAGTGCAGCGCGTCGAGGTGCGTGCGATGCAGCGCCTTGAGCGTGGCGCGCCGCGGGTTGACGGCGGCCGGTCTAGTGAGAATAGTCGTTGGTCAGGACCGACCTGTGGTCGTTCCCGCCGCTGGGGCGGTAGTGCAGCGCGTCGAGGTGCGTGCGATGCAGCGCCTTGAGCGTGGCGCGCCGGGGTTGACGGCGGCCGGTCTAGTGAGAATAGTCGTTGGTCAGGACCGACCTGTGGTCGTTCCCGCCGCTGGGGCGGTAGTGCAGCGCGTCGAGGTGCGTGCGATACAGCGCCTTGAGCGTGGCGCGCCCGGGGTTGACGGCGGCCGGTCTAGTGAGAATAGTCGTTGGTCAGGACCGACCTGTGGTCGTTCCCGCCGCTGGGGCGGTAGTGCAGCGCGTCGAGGTGCGTGCGATGCAGCGCCTTGAGCGTGGCGCGCCGCGGGTTGACGGCGGCCGGCGCGGCGCGGAACACGCCGGTCACGCACACCCTCTCGCCCGCACCCACCGCCTCCACCAACGCTCCGTGGGCCACCACGCTCACGGTCGCCGGCGTGCGGCCCGCTGGCATGTCGTCTGTAACGAGCCATTTTGTTTTTTACTTTTATTACCTTTTTGTTTGATGGCATTTTGTAATCGAAACACCATGGCAATAGTCATGATGTCACAAACAACGTGATAAAGGGGGGTCAAGTCGACAATCCTACGGACATCCAATGATATCCTGATAAAAAAAGTTGGTAACTTAACTCATATAAACAGGGTGATCATCGCGTAATTAATGTTAACATAGCTAGTCTTCATTTGGAGTGTTCATCATGCTGTAGAATCCATTTCGTAGATAATTTAGGGTGTCGCGGTGCTCGGTAGAGCGTGGGTAAGGTTCTTAATCAACAATGTTCAAATGACGGTTTGCTGCTTGAGGTTGGTTTATTTAAAAATGGTAAATAAAAAAAGTACAATAAAGAAGAGTCCTACAGCATTCTGTGTAAGACTCTTATAATTGTTCTATTAAATTAATTCTTCAATATTGGCAATATGGAATACATTTTTGTAGAATTTATATATCAGATTGTTTTAGTGCGGCGGCGAAACAGTGTGTCAGCCTTTTTTTTTTTTTTGTTCTCCTGAGGAAAATGCATTAAGTTGCATACCCCGGCTGTGGCGAGCCGGCGGTTATGTGGGGCTCTCCTCCCCAGAAGGGGAAGGCCTACCCACTAAAAACCTCAGGGATGGCCTTTCTCAGGCATGTAGGGAGCCCCCGGGAACATCAAGCTACTTCCGGGAACCCCCCGCCTCCGCTCCCTGCCTAGAGGGGAGCCCTCCTCGGGGGAGGCTACACTACCTCCCCCGGTCTCCTCCACCGACGACGCCCCCCAGCCACGGAAGGGGCGTGGTCCATCCCGGGTCGCCGTAGCAGTCGCGACTTTCTCGCGCCCGCCGGCGACCCGCGGCGGCGCCGCAGCTGTGCTACCGAGCCCGGCGCCGCCTTCTTCGAGCGGGATCGGCCATCTCCCGACCCCGCTCGGCGGCCACCGTCTTGAGGATCACTGCTTCACAGAAGGAGGCCACAGCCCTCCAACCTCCCTCGTCCGCCAGCATTGCCGCAATCAATGCCGGCGGAGACAGATCTCGCCCGATCTCTGCGACCAAGACTCGGCGCTCGGAGGCCCACGCGGGGCACTCCGCCAGCGTGTGCTGGGTAGAGTCGAGGTCGGATGCGCAGTGGTGGCAATGTGTCGATCCCTCCCGTCCTATTCGACTCAGATACTCACCGAAGCAGCCGTGCCCGGTGAGTATCTGAGTCAATCGGTAGGTGACCTCCTCCTTCCCATAGTGTGTCAGCCTAGCTTATTTGCGTTGGCAGATAGATATATTTTGAATTTTGACTGACAAAGCAAAACCTAATAGACATCATAGACAATGAGTACTAACCATAGGCAACATAAGGCATGTAACAGCTGCACTGTTACAAGGTAACTAATATTCCTAGTAGTTTTTGTTTCCTTTCAGATTACGAAATTGTTTCTGATTTTTATATAACTTTATATTTTTTTTCGACCTTCAAACAACCCAAATAAACTCCTGGTCTTAAGAAAATATACTGAGCAAAAACTCATAGTTGGGCGAAAACCTGTGGGCATCACCGTCAAATTTAAAAGAATTTACTTTTTACATGTAATTTAGGATGCAGTCTCCAAAGGAGATGTCCCATATTGGTTTATAGTAACTAACTCGGGTAAATTTGATATATTTGGATAGAAGGCTCTAAAAGAAAGTAATCGCCGTAAGTCATGTTATTTTCAAGACCCCCGATTTTTAATAATTCGTATTCTAGTATAATAAAAAATGAAATATCTTTAATGCAATAATTACACATTGCTTAAAAAAAATATCAACAAGCCTTTTAAAAATCTAAATACATACATAATTGCTTTAATGAACCGAATATTTCTAATTTTGAGAAGTTTTTAACTAACAAAATATAGGGACTGCTATGTTACTTAATGTATGTTAACTAGAGCCAGAAAAAAATATTAATAAAAAATCAACTGACAAGTCAGGCACCTGCTGTCAATGTCATAACTCAACGGAAAATATCAAACATAGAGTAAGATACCGGTAGTCACAGATTAATAAAAACATCATTAAGGTGTTGCCATAATGAAATATTTCTTAAAAACATGTTTTATTTATTTAAAAATAATTGGGGGTGGTAAAAATATTTCTTTTATTTGTTTCATACTTCATATTTTTTCGGCTTTCAATTTAATGTAGTTTGGTGATTGTTAGTTAACGCTGATCACCAAAAACCAACCTCCTTGTAATAAGAGGACATCTCCTTTAGTTCGAAGTTGAAATCGTATCAAATTGAAATAAAAGTTATTCCTACTGAAGTCAACACTATTATAACAAAACTAATATTTCACATAACACAGTATATTATAAGTATTACGAAACTATCTTAGTTTCCAAATCGAAGACTATTCAATGTAATCTTGAATTAATAAAAATGAATTTGTATACACGTACCAGGCGCCTCCTGCAACTTGACGAGCTGCTTGTCGCTGAAGTGTGACCGGTTATGCACCAGCTGGAAGCAGTGGGCAGTGGAGCAGTGCGAGCAGTGCGCCGGCTCGGGCACGCGGCCGCGTTCCAACTCCGCCACCGCCGGCGCCGCGCACACCGCACACTTGAAGAACGCCTCCCTCATCTCCGGCACGATACCGGACGTGCGAATCACCATGCCAGATATTGTGACCAACTGGTCAATGTCTGTGAGATGAATGAAACGGCTAATTTAAATACATTCACATTTGGTAGTTCCAATTGGGTAGACGACAATTTTTAAAATTCTATATATAATAAGAGTACTCCTTTAACTGAGAAATATTGTACAACCAACAGTATACCTGCGCTTATTACTTTTGAAGATACGACGATATATCGACATGTTTGCGGCGCTGTCGCGGATTGTTTAAAAACGCTCCATTCTAAAAACACTGCAATCGTGACGTCATAATTAAGTAAACTCGCCTACCTGCGTGGGTTTGCCATCCCATACCAGGCGCGTCCCAAAACAGATACGGAAAACTTGCAACGTTACAAGGTGGTGGATAGGGGAACGTCCCCCTCGGATCCGGGTGGGTGACACGGTGGTCCCGGTGGGGCCGTACATCAAGTACCTGGGTCTCACCCTGGACCGCCGCTGGAGCTTCGAGGAGCATTTCGTGCGGTTGGTCTCCCGAGCCAAAAGGGTGGCGGGCGCATTGCATCGTCTGCTGCCCAATCTCGGGGGACCGAGGGATGAAGTTCGCCGCCTGTACGAGGGCGTCGTGTGATCCGTGGCCATGTATGGGGCTCCCGTGTGGTCGCAAGACTGCGCGAGGTCCCGCTGCAGAGCTCTGCTACGGAGCCTGCAGCGGATAATGGCCATACGGATCGTACGAGGCCACCGTACAATCTCGTACGAGGCGGCGACAGTTCTGGGACGCTCCCCCCATTCGACATCCTGGCCGACATGTACGCGCGACGTATGCGTCGCGCGCGTGTCGACCGGGGGAGCGATGGGGGGAGCGCCCCGGAACCCGCGCACGAAGTGCCTAAGCGGAGTGGCACCGACGGATTGTGGCGGCCTGGCGTGCGCAGCTCGAATCACGGATCTGCGCGCGCCAGCGGGCCGTCGGTGCCGTACTCCCGCACCTCGAAGCTTGGCTCCACGGGAAGGAGGAGGTCACCTACCGATTGACTCAGATACTCACCGGGCACGGCTGCTTCGGTGAGTATCTGTGTCGAATAGGACGGGAGGGATCGACACATTGCCACCACTGCGCATCCGACCTCGACTCGGCCCCGCACACGCTGGCGGAGTGCCCCGCGTGGTCTCTGCGACCAGAGCGCGACGTGGTCGTGGTCGCGCTCTTGGTCGCAGATATCGGGCGAGATCTGTCTCCGCCGGCATTGATTGCGGCAATGCGGCAGACTGCCGAGCGGGGTCGGGAGATGGCCGATCCCGCTCGAAGAAGGCGGCGCCGGGCTCGGTAGCACAGCTGCGGCGCCGCCGCGGGTCGCCGGCGGGCGCGAGGAAGTCGCGACCGCTACGGCGACCCGGGATGGACCACGCCCCTTTCGTGGCCGGGGGGCGTCGTCGGTGGAGGAGACCGGGGGAGGTAGTGAGCCTACCCCGAGGAGGGCTCCCCTGTATCGGCGGGGGAGGGAAGGCTGGGGGTTCCCGGGGGCTCCCTACATGCCTGAGGAAGGCCATCCCTGAGGTTTTTAGTGGGTAGGCCCTAGTCGTCCCTTCTGGGGAGGAGAGCCCCACATAACCGCCGGCCCGCCACAGCCGGGGTATGCAATTTAATGCATTTTCCTCAGGGGGAAAAAAAGGGGAATGCCCCCCAGATATGGGGGGTACCGGCTTCGGCCGGCGCGGGCCATAAACGGCGGGGAAAGGGCGAAGTCCCCCTCTTTCTTAAAAAACCGAGAAGCAGAAATTCTGCCGCGAAACTCATCTGCCGCGTCGTTTCCGAGTGAGTCACTGTGTCCTTTTATCTACTGCAGGGTTGCCCGGTTTGTGGCTGCAATGGCTTGGAGCGTATTATGGCACTCCAGTATAAGGACAGAGTTGAGTTGATAGTATTGTTTTGGAGGGCCTGTAAGGCCGATGCGCTATCCGAGATTATCTTTATGTTTGATTTTGTAAGACCTCTGGCCGCAATCGCCTGTGCCGCTCGGGTGATACCAATGCATTCTGCTTGGAAGATCGTATTTCGTTTACTAAGGTTATGGATAATTTGATATTTAGGTCATTTGAAAAGACGCCGGCCCCGGTTCCAGAGGTGGTCTTGAAGCCGTCGGTGTATATCCTAACTTCTTGGATGTTAGAGTAGTCTTTCCATTCTACTGTTAGTTGGATATGGTATTTCCTGTCAAAGATATGTTGATGGGTGCATCTAGAAGAGGAGTGTCTTTCGTGCTCCAGTCTAGGATTATTGTATGTGTTCGTACTTTCATGAGATATAAATTGCTCAAATCAGATAATTATAGTATAAAAACGGCCATAATCGGATGTAGTCATCTACCCGATTGTTACAATACATGTAATCATATATCATTTTTAATTTAAAAGTTCAAACTATACTTTTGGATATTTTGAAGCAATAGAGCAATTTGTTACAATTGAATCTTACAATTTATAGTAATTAAAAAAGTATTAATTTTGTACCGTCAGCACCACATAAATCTTTAGATTTGTATGATGAAGACCATCACAATTAAAAACGACATAAGAACTGTCTCAAAATCAACATGAAGTCTGACATATTGCTGTGTACATTATTGGTCATAGTAATTATAATGCTTTGTTTTGATCAATGGGTAAAGTTTCATAAAGTTGGAAAAAAACAAAAATGTCAATTTCATACTTAACCCCTATTATGTCATTTACATAGCATGTATATAATTGTTTAATAGTAATTTACAATGTATAAACACATCTCACCTTCTGGATTGAGATCCCTCATATGTCGTTGTGGTGCGTTGAACGGCCTGACTTGTATCTGATGTTCAAGCACAGCAGCAGGGTATTTCTCAAAGAACAACTCATTGACAGCTGCATCAAACGCTGGTACTACCTGAACCAAACATTACAGAAATAGGTTCATAGCATAAAACACTTCTTAAAAACTTTATATATATATATATATATATCGTAGTCCGTGCCTTTTTTAAACTGTCCTCGTTTGGATCTGCTACGTACTGTAAGTACAGCGTCATATTATCTTATAATACTATTCCGTGACTTAACATTAACGTGAGTTGCGCAGCACTTACTTATCTAATAACTATCCTAATTTATACCTACATACAACCATTTGACAACACACTTAATTTCAATACTTTATACAATAAAATTAATTAATCTAATAATTTAAAAACCTTTATAGGAACTGCGATTTATAGTTATTGTTTATGCCGAGTTTAATGATTCTAGCTTAATGAGGGATCGATCCTCTTACGTATGTCAAAACAGTAGTATAATTTGAACTGTAAGACGCCGTATCTTTAGACTGCCACAGGTTAGTATATTAGACCTGAATATTTGATATTAAATTGAATTGACCTAAGATAATATGATTCTATAAAGATCCCGTTCTTTCTCTATGAACCCATGAGCCCACGAGCCAGTACTCATCGTAATGGAACAGGTCACATGGGAGCCGCAGTTAAACCACATTCAGACTACAATGATTGTGTTCGAGAAATTACCACAAGTCTGAGACTCTTTTCGACAATAGTTCTGATCACTGCTATGAAAACCACATTAACTTGTTAGTATAGAAATCATGCATTATGATAACCTTTGTTTTTTTATATTATAAGGGCATATGGATCAGCTGATAGTAAGATATACGATAAACCGCTGCTCTTAAACAACAGCTGCACCAGAGTAGCTACAGTTGCCAGCCTTGTAAATGAGAATATTTTTTTTTTTTATAATAAGGTGGATATTGCATCGGTTTGAAAATACCGCAGACGAAGATTCCAGACCAATTCTAGACGAAGCCAAAGAGTCAAGCTGAAACTGTCAATGATTCGATATTCAAGTCGCTCTCTGTTGAATGAGGAATTTAACATGGGACCTAACCCAATCTGAGAATTTGTTTAATATTTGAGATACAAGATTATTTCAGCTAGGAAGTCGTGCCTGATCCCAGGCGTGTAATCGATCTTGCTTGTGCTGAGCCATTGAACATGGTGGGCGTTAAAATCGCCGATCGCCGAAAAGCAACAAGATTCTGCGGATGAGGTTTGTTGATGCACATAGTCTGTAGTAGTTTGGACGTGCTACATTAGTTGGTCAGTTGCAATATAACCGCTATATGACCTTTAAAAGCATAGACGCGAGGATGATCATGTTCACGGACGGATTTTATTAATTCGGATTTTTTTTATTATTAGATGCCATGACAAGAGGGTGACACAGGTATTCTAAATCCGGGTCAATGTAGATAAAATTATTATTAGAACATTCAAGACTTACCTCTTGCGGATAGGAAACTAGTTGGCGATGTAGTTTAGGGTCGAATATTTTTACATGTTCACAATCGACATCCAGGAATGGTTCTTCTAAAGTATGAATCTGAAAAATTTAATAGAAAAGAAGCATTTTTTTATTCTGACTCGACAGACTTTGTAATTGTTCTTATTATCCGTAACATGTTTATTTATGTTGCAGTTTTAACATTTTAAGATGTGGAATGAATTATATAAATTTGTCAATGCTAAATCAATTTATACAAAAAAAAAACAAATATTGTACAAAACAAAATAATTTCTTTACATTTAATCTTATTGAAATAGTTGAAATCATACAAAGTATCAATATACCCGGTATTCTAACTTACTTCCTCCAGCTTCTGTTCATAGAATGGATCGTTTGTAATAGCATTGGGTTCTACAAATCTCTGTATGAACTTGATGAACTTTTCACGACACTCGTTGATGGCGACGTCTGTACCCCAAACTACCAGCTGAGGTTCCCCGGATGCTGCATCTCCAGTACCCGGCTCCTAAACAACATTTACTTATTTATTGTACATACAGCTGCACATCCGACTATATACGTTGACCTTTAGGCTTCTTTTAGTATTGCTTCTAATAGTTCCACTATTTATATTAACATGCTTGTCGTGCAGTGTGTACACAATCTTAAACATATTAGTAAAGATTATATGGACATGACATTCTAAATCAAATTCATTCTTATTTAATTATACAATCACACAGCTGCATGATTGTATAATAAAAGATGTTGAGAATTAAATAAGTAACTGTGTTGGCAACACTGACGTAGAAACTGTTATGGCGTCGCGTCTAGTTGTTTAAGTGTCAATCAGTTAAGTGCATAATAAACGTGTCTTCTATCTGAAACAGTTTTTTCGTCTTTTACTAGTCACCTCGTTGACCCTAAAATCTCAATAGGTTATGGGCCCAGCGTCGCTTTAGACAGTAAATAGAAGTATAGAGTTGTAAAGTTCACGAAGTTGTATTACGGCGGCGGCGGCATCGAGCATCCGGCCGGCTTCAGTGAAATTACAAAAGAAACGAGGAAGACAGTGCAGAAAATGATTCACCAAATGCATCGTCAGTTAAAAAGTTCGATGGAAATCATTACGCGCAATGGAAGTTCCAAATTCAACTCGCGCTAAAAATGAAGGGGTTAGATGATTGTAATAGAAAATCAAGATGATAAAAATGACACAAAATGGCGTCAAAGAGATGCGAGTTGCATGTACATTATGACGAGTTGCATGGAATACTCGCAAATTGCGTTGGTTCAGAATTGTTTAACAGCAAAATCAATGATTGAGAAGCTAGATGCCATTTACGAAAAAAAAAGTGAGGCAACAAAGTTATTACTCCACGAACAGTTTCATAGCTACCGCATGGCGGCAAGCGACACAATTGCCATACATATCTCGAAGATTGAAAATATGGCACAACAATTGCGTGTGTGTTTACATATAATAATTATAAAACCAAAGGGGAAACAATGGATTTTTTTTTGGTTTCGATATTCACCATTAGGACCAAGTAACTAATTTTTTCATAGGGTTCTGTAGTAGGAATTTTAATTGTTCCACAGTGATAGACAGAACAACTTTTCCTGGTGAACACAAATCGTGAAGGATGTCTAGCAACACTAGACAAACATTTTTGAGGTTGAGCACAAGCTACGATGGTAATCAATATTACAATTGGGGGACCGCTCTAAAACTAAATTACTAACTATTAAACAAAATTAAAAAATTACTAATCTAAGCAACAAACATGAATTTAATTATCTGCGATTAGATAAAAGACGAGATAGGTAAGCATGTGACACTAATTAATTAAGAGCGGTCCCCCAATGCGAAGTTGTTTTTAAATATTAATACATACATATAGGTACTTTAGGATTAATTTTCTTTTATTCTGTTTTACTTTTTAAAGGTAGCTTATGTTTTTTGTCTCGGGGGTGTTTTAAATTTTAAATTTATTTTTTTATATTTAATTTGTATGTTTGTATAAAAACAAACGTTTTTGAAAAGACTTGAAGATATGTGAGTAGCTCCTAGCCCATTTTTGTGAAACTGCAATAGATAATCAATATGTCAATGTCGACACCGGGCAAGATATTATTTGGGAACCAAATTACAGTAACTGTGGAACCAGTTATTAAGATAAGTAATTCAGTTAGGAGTCCTTTAATTGCCTTAATAGAAAATAAAATATATGACAAATGCATTTTATTTGCAGTATTTACCTATTAAGTATTATTATTCATATTAATTTTATTACAGTACACACCAATAACTCTTTTGACAAAGAATTTTCTTACACGTCTAGTAGGTGTTGGTGCGGGAACATTAGGTGCCAACTGGTGTCCTCGAAGGTCAACACGTTGCCTGGCCGGGGTCATGGCTCCACGAAGCAGCGAACGCGGTGTACTGAGTGAGCTTGGTGTTCCATAATTTAAGGGAGAGCTCATGTCAATATCTGTACCTGTCAACATTTCATTCATAAGTTGTTTAATAAGCACACAAATAAAATAAATTATATTGAAAACTTCAAAATCACGGTATATTTGCATCTACAAGCCATTATCATTTATCAATCAACTAAGTCAGTGATTCCCAAAGTGTGTATATATATACCCCTAGGAGTCTATGACAATCTGAAAGGGGTCTACATCAGCGACAAAAAAATTTGGGGGTGCATGGATCTTAACATACACTGATAGTACCTATTTACTTACATTATACTATCTTCTAATTGAAAGACTAATACATTATTTATAAAAGTACCTATGAAGTAAAAAAAATATTATATATGGTTACAAAAATTTTGATGTTGTAGCATGTAGGCATTAGATATCAAGTAAGTATACGTGATAAATATGATAAATATCCTAAGCGTCTGTTTGCACCGAAGCTATGTAATACCAACGCGTACATACATACGTACAATGATTCATTTTTGGATGTGGATATTACTTCGCTATCTTCAAGTAGATACAAATCTAAGATCATGGAAATATTTCGCACAGAAACAAAATGTAGTAACTCTTAAATCTTGGTTTAGTTTCTTTTTATTTAGTAGCTCAACAGTTCAAATACATGCTTGTACATAGTACCTAAATTTACAAACATGCATTTTAATTCAATCACACATCCTTGTTTTTTTTTTTTTATTGATTTTATATTTATATTTGTCTTTTTGTTGTTTGTCAATTCTATTCGTATATATTTCATTTTTGTATATTGTGGATAACGGTACTGACTATGCAATTAACAATTTTTGTATAAATAAATACTGATTGAAGTTTATTTTTGTATGGTTGTTTGTTTGTCCCAAATAAAGAGAAATAAAAAAGTAAGTAGGGGGTCTATGTAAAACCGAAATACATGGCAAAGGGTCTACGACACAGAACAATTTGGAAACCTCTGAACTAACTTATCATTATTAGGAAGATTATATTAAATATTTAAATTCTTAAAGTATTGAAATTCTTCAAATTATTAAATATTTATGTATATTGTGCATATGTATATTAATAATCATAGATTGGAATCTTGGATGATATACTATAACAAAAATTTATATGAGTATACATAACTTGGGAATTCTGAATTGACTATTTTCATTTCTAGTACCTTGTAATTTAGCTACTATCGTATCCATTTTCTTTAAAGCCCTAACATCCAAGATTCCACAAGTACAATATAATACATACATACAGGCTTGTTCTACCCTAAAAGATTAGGCAGAACTGTAAACAAACCTTTGCATATTTTTATATATCCTAATATAATAGAAAGCAGGCTTTCTTGTTACTATCCATGTACTTTGCAGTGATAAATTTCCTCAGTCAGCCTTACAACATCTACGGTAGATAGAATGGTACTACATGTATTCCCAATCTGCTGCACTGCATATGTACACATATTTATGTAAATATAGAAATAAAAATATTTTTCAACATAAAGAGAGACAAGAAATAAAAAATTTACCAATAGGGCTAGATGGCAAGGGACGAGCTGGTGATGTACCAGGTGCATCCCTTGGGGTGCGAGGAGTTCTCCGTGGACTGCGAGGAGTACTTGGTGTTCCATCTACAATTAAAAATAATACATTGAGAACAGTAGAAAAGGATATATTGTTATTTATTCTTATTATTACCACGAGATAAACAATAGATATATTGCAAGATAAATATAGTACAATGCAAGCTTAGAAACAAACACATAGATGCCTAGTCAGCGTTCAGTATTATCAATTTCTAGCTAATCATGTGCTATGAATGTTTAGTAGCATAAATTGTTTATTGTTATTTATTTCAAGGTGTTTTGCTATAAAATGAAAATTATTGAAACAGTGTTCTGAATGAAGAAACTGTATTCAAAAACTAAAGTTAAAGAAAAGTTAAGACTATTTCTAGGCATTGTCATTAGCATACCCATTTTAAGAAGTTGTGATATTTGCAGCAACTCACATATCTATGTTTGAATAGTTGAGATCCACTCAAAATAATAATAAAATTTGGTTTCCATCAAGTTGCACAGCTCAACATGGCATAAGTGTATTCTGTATGACTCCTCGCCTTAATGAGTATCCATCAAGGCACTGAATGAATTTTTGTAAATTAAATATGTTTATTTAATTTCTGGTAAATAAAGTATATAATATCTTGTAAATCAGTGTATTAAAAAAATATTACAAAAAAAATATTAAGTTTTGTAATAATGGATTTGGTGTTAGTTTTTAAGCAAAATCCATAAAAAATTTATTCCATTTATTAATTGGCAATAAAATTTAATGTATTCTTCATTCTATCCATTTGAAAAACCTATACTCCTAGGAATATGTTTAGTCATACTTTGCAAGGAAACTACTCATAATGGTATCACAAGTAGCGAAGTTATTGTTTGTTACCTGCGCAGATATATTTGTGCAATAAGCAGATGAATACTGTTTTTGGCTTATTTTTTCAGGGGGCGTAAACTCTTGTATTTTTATTCTAATAATGCAAAATTTGTTGTGAATTAATAGCCGGGTTGATAATATTAATATAAAAGTTGAAATCTGAAAGCAATTTTATATAAATATTTTCAAATTAAGTCAATTATATTTACCTTTAGCTGGAGTGCCGGATGAACGTTGAGGAGTTTCAGGTACAACAACTTGTTGAGACGAACGAGTTACTCGAGATGGTGTTGCAGCATCGGATGACGCTCGTGATGACGGCCTTTTCGATGGAGTGGACATATTAACAGATAACTAGAGTATAATTATGATCTATCTTGTTGAGTCAAAAGTCGTAAAACTTAAAAATCACGCAATTTTTAATATAAACAAACAAGACAACTTCTTCGAGGTTACTTCGCAGTTCAGCCGGTTTCTTTTTGATCTTTCGTTGTTATTGGCGCGAATTTTGACGGTAAATGTCATAAAACAAAGACAAATAAAAAAAACTACGTAGCTATCATACAGCCTATAACTTACCTAGATTTTAAGTAGACATATTTAAAAGAATCTTTCTTAGACAATCAACAAATAATAGTTTTAGTTATAGATTTAAAATTCATTACCGTTTTTATATTATTGTAGAGAAGACATAGTGCTTAAAGGATCTAGCGGGCTAAGCAGGTGAAAATTTCACTCGCGTCTTATGAAATGTTCTTACGTTGATTTTATTGCTTTTCATATAAAATAGCCATACATTTAATTTCACACCCCTAACCCCTATAGTAAGGGAATAATAGGGGTAACAATCCTGAACGTAATTTTTTTTCTCAGTACCTATTGAAGATATCTTCATGAAATTGAAACTGTACATGTCTATTAATAAACTAATTATAATATATTTTTTTAGAATTTCCGCAATATTAAAAACTGTAAAAAACGAGAAGTTTATTTTTTGAGGGGTGGTTTTTTATACCACCCCCAAAGTGACCACTACGAAAGCAATATATCTTGTTTGTTAATTAGTTAGCTATTACATATGTCCGATCCTTCCAATCCGATCAATCCGATCCTTTTGTGACTTGAATATTCAACATAGCTAAAAGAATAAAAATCAATTACAGTTATGTATTTTAACGAAATAGTGTATTATACAATTCAATCATACAAAATACAAACATATTTCCGGATAACGTCATTATACTGATTATTCACTCATCGTCATTGTTTTCTTCAACAGTAGTAGTTAGATCAGTCGCATCAAACATGAAAGTCAATATTTAAACTGGATTTATATTTTTTTTTTGTTGTAAAGTTGATTTGTAACGAGCATGCGATAAGTAGTAGGTAAATAACAGCCACTATATGAGAGCAACAGCCTACTGTTCTGTTCCCATTCTCTTCTGCAAATAGTCTAATGGATTTTCCAGAATTAAGTGAAACTGAACTTACTATAGGGGTTAGGGGTGTGAGATTAAATGTATGGCTATTTTATATGAAAATCAATAAAATCAAGGTAAGAACCCTTCATAAGACACGAGTGCAATTTTCATATGCTTGGCCCGCTAGATCCTTTATACGGATCGATCTCATCAACAAGCTACCAAAAAATATATTTTTTATGAAAGTTCTAGCTGAAAATATCAGGCTCTAAAGCAATGCCTGTCCTTATTACGTGACGTGACACATTATTGTCACAGGGCTCATTCTATAAATAACGAACTTTTCACAATAAACATAAAACTTTATGACCTCAAACTCTTATGCTTTTCGAAAATAGTAAATCTTTAAAAATTGTTAAAACTCGCAACAAATGTCAGTTTGCTCTATAATACTCTTTGGTCTCTGCTTTGTCCATAGACAAAGTTTATAATCATTGATCGTTCATTCACCGCTGATGTTTTCAGTGTTATTTTGTGATAAATAAATAAATATCGGCGAATATCGCTAATAATAAGCAAGAGTGACGGTCACCGATATTGAAGATTTGTACAATATAATTGTACGAATCGATTTATAGGTGACTAACATTCCTGGTCATCCAAAGGACTAAATATCTGTGCAATCTACCTGCATCGTCGGGCATTGATATTTTCATGTGTAATTATTGGTGACAGGACAAATAGATTTTGTAATTTGAATGAACTCTTAAAATAAAGTTACAATGCGCATTCGTAATGCTTAGTAGTAGGAATAATCCTGAGGCTCGAGCTATTTTTGGTAAGTATACTGTATAGTTCATATTAACAGTAATGAATCATATCATTACCAACGTCCATTTCCATTGTTGAAATCTTCGCAGTTGTTTATTAAATGTCATCAGTTTTTACCGAGGATGTATTCAACATAATGAGCAATTTGCGAATATATTAAGTTAATTAATTATGTTCAAAATGTATGGAAGATGTGAGGTAGTTTAAATATTACTAATGTCTTAATAATTCCAAACTAAAAATTTGTGTTTTAGGTATGCTGGTATAACATTTTATTAAAGCTATTTTAGCCTAATTGTATTAGGCGAAACTACTTTTAAAGTCATAATATGAAAAAAAAATATGAATATGTTATATATTAAAATTGAAAATAAAGCAGAAGATAAGTGCTATTTAATGTGGTAAAATTTAAGATTAACAAATGGCTTCCTTATAAAGGTGTTTTAATGCCTTAAAGACTTCAATTCATACTTTAACTTTTATAAAACTAATGTCAAAAATTAATCAGTGCTTTGTATTATCAATGAGTAGAGGAAACTAGGATTATTGAGATGTATCTCAACCTGACAGTGCAAAAGTTCTTGAAAGGTCTTTACTAGGCATACAATAAATACAAATTGTTTTATATTGGAGTTTAACATTATTCTTAAGGATAAGTCCAATGAAGAAGCTACTATAAATGACTTCACATCAACTTCACCTGTTACCATTGGTCCTTAAAACTAGTTACATATCTATATAGATGCAGTGAGTCAAAGCACAGCTTGTGAAAGTGCAAAAGTTCTTGAAAGGTCTTTACTAGGCGTACAATAAATATAAATTCTTTTATATTCGAGTTTAACATTATTTTTAAGGATAAGTCTAATGAAGAATTTATATATATTTTGAAACTAACAAGTGCCTGTAAAAGCCAATAATTATTTTATTTTATTAATAATCAAAAGATTTAAGGTATCATCATTAGGGTGATAAGGTATGCTATTTGGTACAGTTTTAACCATTTGCAGGATCAAAATGTAGGTTTTTAGTTGTTAAGTGACTATGAAGTGGACTATTATTATCTACATAAAATACTATTATCTATCTTGTGCACTATGAACTCAAAGTATCCAAGCATAGCAGCCAGAATAAGAACTTGAGTTGTGTCAACCCTTGTCAAATAGCTAAAAATCTCTGGTGACTACTTTGCCACAGGGAAACATTTGTAGTGAAGCTGTTTGAACAAAGCACATGTTCTTTGCTGGGTGTGTGGACTCTACAATGTTCATATCTTCATCAAATAATTTCGGGAGTGGTGGATCATTGATAAAAAAAATATCTATAGTCTGAGAGAAATGATTGGGAAATTGGTAATCTGGGTCCAGCCAGACCTTACACTCCGTATTTCGATTAAACCTTGTGAAAATTCTAAACTGCTGTCAGTCTTATCACAAAATGTGATGGCACTAATCACATATAATATGCGATTTATATAATTTAGATAATTTATCTGTAAGAGAATGGGCCTTAGGTCAACAAAGTAGATCATCTACCTATGCAGATCTGTATTGACAGGTCCTGCAATTTCATGGTCTCCAATTAGGATCCCAACAGTCCTAGATTTCGATGTGTGAGTTGTCACTCAATGATGACTTGAAGTACTGTAGTGTGGTGACTTGCGTCTATGCAGATTTAGCCAGACACGTCCGGGTTTTTACGGTTGTGTCCAGCCTGTCCGGCTTTTGATAGAACTTTTTTGTCTATGATCAATTGTGCTACACTCACAACGACCAAGTCTGTGGTGCTTGTGATAGTGTTCCCCGCCCCTGCAGGTTTAGCTCATTTGCCTAGTAAAGATTTTGTTCATTGCTAATATATATACATATCATTTTTGCACTAAAGTTATAAGCCTGCATGGCAAGTAATATTCGTTATACATAGTCTTTAGCTATGAAATTGTTGTTTATTTTTCGTTCGCACATCTAACTTTATATATACTTTAAATGTAAGACCTATAGATATTATTTATTATTCCATTGCATTTAACCTTATGCTGCAATATTTAACGATTCTCGTATCTCTACAATGCTTTCTTGATTAAATTAGTTCCTAAATTATTATCAAATAGATATTAATTAAACATTGTTAGTCTTAAGGAATAGATAGAACATAGATATCGATGAGTCTACGACTGTGAGGGACAAGACCATCTGTCCCCACAAAACGGAGAACAACATCTTTCTTCTGATCGACAAATGATATGTTACTTGTAGAATAAATAATATATAAGGAAATGTAAATACTAACACAAAAAAAAAAGAGTGCAGACCAAAGAGTCACCGCAAAAAAACCAAAAAGAGCTCGAAAAAAAAAATATTATCATAATTTTTTTTTTACTTTAGTGGCTGAAACTGTCATATTTTCGTACCTTTAAATTCAGTTTAATTTCTATTGACACGTGTTTCAAAGTTTGTTATCTTAATTTTTTTAAAGAAATAAGAAAAACGTTACCGTGGAAGCAGTAACAATATTCTTAAAACATCTCGTATAACGTAGATTCGTTAATCGCTAGGCTTCGTTTTTAATGTGTGTGTACTTTATTAAAGAAATTGGTTATAGCAATATTTAAGAAAACAAATTGTATAATTTGTTTTTCAATTGTAAAGTTTCTAAACATATAACCTAGCTAACTAGGAATCGGAGAATTGTCACGAGGATGATTCTCAGAAAACTCGCGTTAAGATTTAATTTTTGAAACCTACCCTCACTATAATATCACCACGTCAAAATCCCAAACGATACGCAACTGTATACGAGAAACTGTTGCTATTTCATATACCTCGGGAAGTCTATTCAGTTAAACAGTAAATTCACTAACAGTGACGTCATCGTCGAGACATAATTTTGCAAAGCACGAAATATTTATTTTTTTGAATATAGTAATTACGGTCATAAAATTCTTAGAAAATTAAAAAGGCCATTTATAGAATTTAACAAATTTAATTAATTATGTTAGCAATATTAAAAAAAATATTAATAATTTTTTATTATTGCTACAATCAAACCCATATTTCCATTTGTCCTAATCAAAACAAAATTAGTTTCATTTACTGGCAATACTTACGAATCGACATTAACAAAATTGTCGAATAAGATAAAAGTTACGGAATAAAAAAGAAATAAATACTCTTTTTGAGGCACTAGATAATACAAAAATATGCTGCGTTATTTCCCGAACGCTGGAACTCTTTCTGGAAGTAAGACCTACCTAAATAATCGACAAGAAATGTCAGTGCATAGCTTGTATTTTTACAATTGTGGTGCTACATGGAACTCGATAATTTTCGCTCTGCCCATGTTCATTTCAAGACCCACTTGTTGGGAAACTTTGTTGGCGTTTTTAGGCAATTGTGACTCTTTTATAATCACAGCCATACCTACAATATCATCCGTAAAACAAAGGTCATATTCTTGTCCTCGACATTGATGCCTTTCTTCTCCAGCACTAAAGCTTATACATTCTCCTACGCAGCTATGATTTAGTATTTATGATGATAATCATAAAACAGCACAGGAACTCTAAGTGATCGCAAAGGCACTTTAAAAGCATAAAAAATTATATCTAAAGGTAAACATTGTTTGCTTAAATATGGTTTTATGTTGTCTTTCAATAAGTATACGATAAAGACGGTACCAAATTGGCAACAGAAGTTTTCCAATCTGACATATTGCAAATATTCTAGAGCTAATCAAAGTGTACACATATTATGTTTCAGGTAGTTCTAATTTAAATCAAAACTGGAATCTCCCGAATCTCACCTTAAATCCATGTTCCGCTATTGTTTACATTTTTCTCCTTGTGCACATTTTATAAAAACGTTTTTCGCTAGATATTTTGTTTACGCGGAAATAGTACCAGTGCTTCTCGAGGAATATTGTCACGCAGTAGAAATTGTATATTATGTATTACAAAAAACCCAGTTTTTTATTTTCTTTATCTCGTAAACGAACCATAATAAATAGTTATTATCCAACAAAAGCTGTTTATTACACTCAATAACAGAATCACACAGATCTCTGCTCACAAACCCAAGACTTATCTTCTAATTTCTTCATTGAAGAACACAATAAACTACAAAAGAATTAAATTGCAAAGTTAAAGCGAAACTGAGCCGTTGAGTGGAACCAATCAGATCCGTCAATTAGAAGCTAATCAAACGTTTGGAAGACAATCGACCCGCTCAGAGTGGTGGAATGCATTGTATTATCCATTTGCTCGTGGTATCTTCTGAACTCCCAACACTTGTTGAATCTACATTTTGAATACGTTATCATTATTCCAAAGCACGTTTTACGTTTAGTTTAACGGAAGCTTAACTTTGGTAAAGCTAAGCTTTTACATAAAAAACGATAAACTTAACCATAGGCAGATTTTTATATTTTTATAAAATGTATGTAATATGACAAAATGACATTAAATTTTTGTGTTCAGTGTGGTTAGTTTAGGGTCGTGCTAAACTAAGCTCTCTATACATATAACCTAACCGAACAGACAGGTAACCTAAACGCAATAATGAAGTTAAAAGTTAATTTACTTATTACAATTTTCATTTCTATGAATAGTTATATTATCATAAAATACAACTAGCTTATGTCCCTGAACTTTATTTCTTGTAGGCTTTTATTTTCATCACTTTCTTATTCATAATAAAAAAAAATATCTTAAATTTTCGCCCTTATTCTTTATCTTTGTCTTGACCTCAGTATTTACTGAATTTGGAAGTAGTTTGGCAATTAAAGCTGTCTACTATATTGTGTTCTTCTGCACCAAAAAACTGTATTTGGAAATTCCTAGTACAGAATAAACTTTGATGAAATTCATTTTTAACGAAAATAGTGCGTAGTGTGATTGTTTTTATCGTTACTTGCCTTGATAAGGTTAATCCAATTTTTTCAAATAACCTGTATACATTGTGTATATAAATAATAGGCTATTTGACAATGCGAAAAATAAAGTGTCAATTACTGTTAACAGTATAAATTAAGAGTTAAAAAATGATTATTTATTAACGTAAGTTGAAAATAATGATTAATTTATTTTAAAATCCGTAAATAAAAATTGCATTTTTTAAACGTTTGTCACGTGACACAAAACGCTCCTGATTGGTCGAATTTATCATGACGTCACTTGCTTGTAAACTTCGTTTGCCTACTTGTGTTGCGCCTAGTTGTGGTAGATTATCTCCGTTATATTAAGATTTTCTTTATTATGCATTGTTTTTTTTTTGTTTATTTGCACTATTTTACAAGTATTTTCAACCATGGACAACGATTTTTTAAAAGTAGACAGCCGAAACCTGCCGCAAGTCGACGCAATCATGGTCGGATTATTTTTCAAAAATAATTCTGACTTTTATGCTTCGGAGCTAAAAAATGTAAAAACAGCAACAAGTAAGTATAATTACACTTTACTGGTAACTTAAATTATATCATAAGAAAGTGAAATAATGATGAACTTCCACAAGAACTTATATAGGTTATAAATAATTAAGTTTGTTTGGCACAATTTCGTGAACATAAACGATAATTTGTTCACGTTACGTCGGTTATTGAATGTCTTCACATTGTGTAACAAGTTCCATTCTTTGCTGTTTGGGAAATGCAGATCGGGAAGTACCAGCATCACACATTCTTTTAATGCGATCTGGCTGGCAATGAAATTTAAAAGGCAGAACTTTATCTTTTAAAATTATTTTCTGACTGAAACCCATTTTGTACTGATAGTAATTTGCCATGTCATTTTCCATCTGTAACGAACAAACAAGTTTTAGTCGGGATCTTTTAGTGTACTGCTTATTGAAATCATAGGACTCTGTAGATACAAATTTTAACAAATATTATGGAAAACAGCGGAAATATTCGAAGTGAGTTGCAAGAGACATTCTGTTAAAAACATTTGAGGTATTATAACCTCAAATCAATAACGAAAATATTAACATTCTGAATGTAATTAATTATTACAAAATATAAATATTATGTTTACATACATCGAAATGGTCTTCACAAAAGAAAATACTATTCGCTATGTCATTATGATCCCTCCGAGAAAGTAGCAACCACTTTCGACGCACTTCAATATTCTTTGGAATACTTACAAATAGTTTTTCCGGAGTTTTTAACGACGTATTTGTACATTTTGGAACTGCACACCATTTGTAACTCATTTTATTACATAAATCACTGATAAAAAGTAAATCCAATCGCACTTTCGTTTTTTGTTTACAACAAACAAACAAACAAATATATATGCCAATTGTCACAGATCAGAATACAGGCAAGTGACGTCACCGACCTCATTGCAGCGCCATATTGTCAAAGTAGCGTTTTGGCACACTATTCAAATATTGAATTTTTAATTCGATGTTTTTCAGCTAATATATACCAGAATTAAAAATAACAACTTTTACTGGGTTCCTTAGACTCTACTGCATAATATAAAATGGATTTTAAAAACCTGTCAAATAGCCTATTGCCTACCTATATGGAAACAATCTGGCTAAAGTGACGTACATAACTTTTGATAGGAAAGTTTTCTACCAAGTTTTAGTGCCTTGACCCAATCCAAAAAATAAGTTTCTTACAAACTTTGAAACGTCGTAGCATTCTGTATAAAGCAAATTTTCGAATTTATCGCCTTTTAGACTATGTATATCTACTCGTATATTATAAGACTCATTTATTGCACAATAAAGTTTCTTAGATATCCAGTCACTTTGGCCCTGGCGACTTAGTTACTCCTTTCTTTATAAGATAACCAAGAACAATTAATCGTATTTGCTAAACGCTGATAATATTATTGATTTAATATAATACATTGATAATAATTGAAGTTGGAGAACGTCTGGCGAATTGTCTGCTAGGTGTCCACGAAAGTTTAATGACACACGCAAACGCTGTGCTTAGGTTCTTCCTTGTAGTCTAGACTAGGTTGCAGTCTGCAGCTGATCGATTAGAGTTTGTCTAGACCGGTGCCTAAGCGTGGAGGCTAACCAACTTGCCTAAGGCTTCGTACGATTGTTGCGGTTCAGTGGTGACATGTTAAGTAGGAAATATGCATTTCATCCCATTTATCTCATCATTTATTTTTAAAGATATATTTTTATAAGTGTGTTTGAATTTGGAATTCTAAATACTCTTCAAAAATGTCAACTAAAGAGATAGGTACAAATACGTATAAAATTAATGCATCATTTCGCATATGTGTGGCGCAACTGTAGTTAACAAGTTCAATAATTTATTGTTTTATATAAGTTCCATTTTATGTCGCACATACAAATATATTTTTTCCAACAATTAATCTTGGCTGTAACAGTATCGGCCTGTGATGTTGTGCCAAAAACAATTTTTTTCTTTGTGTTGAAATTAAATACGGCTATTGTTAATATACTTTATGTAAATAAATTTAAATATGAGATCAAACAATAATGAGAAAGAGATTTCAACGAAAATTGAAAAATAGACACATTTAACGTAATTACAACTTATCGTCGGCCTCAAAAATAACAAATAGCTATTTAAATATTAGACAACCCAGGGAAAGGAAATTATAAGAAATGTATTTATTTATTATAAGTAATATGAATTTCTGAATCCCGCCATAACCCGCTGTTGACAGCTCGCTTCTGTTTATTGACTGTCGAGGCTTCACGAAGTTCGCTGGGAAGGACAGCATTTCATTTCAACCCTACAGTGCAATTGATTTGTCTTGAATCCTCACAATTTGTTTATTTAAATAAAAGATAAATCAATCTCGTAAATATCAAATATTTTTCCTTTCAATTTTGGTACCTTATTGGCTGAAAACATAGGCTTCACGAAGTTCGCTGGGAGCGATAGCTAGTTTAATATGTATTTATATGAATATTTGAAATATTTATTTTTGTATTTCAAATTAAGCCTTAAGTAAAAATTTGTATTAATATTTGTCTTGCTGTAACAGTAGCGAGTAAGGAAAGTAAGAAAATAAATAATAAATTTATTGAAAATAAACATTCACAATAATTACTAACAACCTAATAGGTATAACTTAAGTCGAGATGAACTTAACATTCTTTGCCGCACAATTATATTTTTATGTTTTCGTCTGTGCTGAAAAGCAAACGCATCTAGAGCTATACAGCCACTTTAAGTACAAATTATAGGTAAATTTATATTTGAGATCTAAACTCAAATGCCACCACAACAAGCCGGAATCGGAAATCTGTTTGACATTTTAAAATCATGCCGACAATCGATTTTACTTATTTGTGTACGTAAATGCGATATTTCGAGTGTTCTTTTTTCGAATATGATGGCAAGATTTCTGCAATTGTTTCAGAAAACACATTATTATCATGACCGTTGAAGGATACATTTTTGTAATACGTTTTAAAAGTTTATTCAAAAATAGTGCATCCATGCAAGCAATTAAGCACATTTGCTAATAGAATTTATTTGTCTAATTAAGAAATATAAAAATATAACTTTATTATAATATACCCCAAAATAGGGAACAGGGCAAGAGAAAGAAGATACAAACCCAGACTAGAAGTTATAGCATCCAATAAGAAAATTGTATTAGTACACGGGTTCGGAAGCTAATCGTACATACATTTCAATGATAATGTTTATTTATATAGATATCCAATAATTCTATTTACAAATGTTGCAAATATTTAATGTTAAATGGTCCATTAATTAATCTTCAAATATTTACTCTGTGCACGGTCATAGGTTAAGTTCAATCTCACGGTAGACCTCGTTCGGTATCTGGTTCACGCATGACCAGATTCTGTCTAATTCATATTATTATTTTAATTCATAATTAGATATTTCTCAAAGGTATAACAATTAGATGTATCAAATATAAATTAAAGACAGTCGTTTCGTAACAAATCATAATAATATGATATAGACAGAAATAGAGGTTGTCAGATCGAACTGTAAGCGAAATTAATCCTTGTCTGTATGACTTTCAACGTGGTAGTTCAATTTATTATATAAAAGAAGATCCAATAGAAAAAAATATCAGATCAAGCTACTTATATCTCCCATACAAAATACATAAATATTTTTTGTTATTTTGAGTATCGATATAGGACATAGGACTCTATGTCAACGTTCAAGGAATGCTATGCAACAATCTATTGAACCTGAATACGATTGCATCCACAGATAGCTAACACTTCTTTTGTGATAACAGATGACTAGGTCAGCTCTTATGGCGCTTGTATCTCCAAAGCACTAACGGCGCGATAATCCTATTTGAAAGTTGTAGAAAATTATTACACGAAAATTTTCCTTACATATTTCCATTTCCGACTTGTCACCTTTAATAGACGATGCAATAAAACTATTTGGCCTATCTAGAAACATTCTTATGATTTCAAATTCTAAATTCAAAAAGATGAAAAACCAATATATATTTTTTTTATAATTACGGAAGGTTGGCAAACGACACAACTTAAAAGGCAGTCCTCGTACAAGCAGCAGTATTGTTGATTGTACCTAATATAGTTTGTCGCACTTTCGTTAGTAGTATTCTTTGTTTTTTCGTTTATCGCAGATAATTGTGTATTATCCCGCAGGAAAAATAACCCAAACTATGAAGCGAACACTTCTTGGAAGATAAGTTTAATTTGACATTTAATTACGACGTTTGAAATAAGTTTAAGCGCAAGCGGTAAATACAAACAAGAAAGGAACAATCAGCTACAAATAAGTTGGGTACTTTCATATATTCAAAATATTTCATATATTCATATATATTCAAAGAGTCATGTTATTAGTTTCAAGAGTAAATTAGATACATATAAACTTTTAAATAGTTTTTACCCTACAAAGAATAGAATTTCTAAAAGCCTTTCTTCGCCATTGTTATAAAAGGTATTAACTGGGGGTATTTTTCCCCTTATGGCATTTATTAATTATGCCAGCGTCAAGTGAAAGATAAATACGAAACTAAATATTGTGAAAAAGTAATTTTGAAAGAATTGTACACTATTACCAAACTACTAATTACTAACAAATATAACTATATACAAAATAACTTACAGCTTAATATTATTTTTAATAATAAAATCACCAATAATACTGACTAAGAATGAATTCAATGATGTTAGCAATTAACTGGGTTTTCTTACGCCTGTGACGCTTATGTGCCATTGACATTACAATGCGTTGTTTTACGAAGCGTTATGTCAAATAGTTACAATTTTTAATACATTAAAATAATTATTTTCGGTTATAGCTTACCGCCATGTATACTAAGCATTGAGTGTCACTTCGGTAAATGGTTTTTTTTATACTGTACTAGCTGTGCCCGCGACTTCGTCCGCGTGAAATAGTTAGGCTCTAGGCTCAAGGCTCAAGGCTCTGTGCTATCTCCAACACTGTTTCTGCTGCATATCAATGATATGCTGTCGCTTGGCGGCATCCATTGCTATGCGGACGACAGCACTGGAGATGCTGTTTACACGGGCCGTGCAAATACCCCTCGTTCCTTTGTGGAGGAAAGTCGTGAACAACTTGTGTCTGAAATCGAGAGTACACTAACCAGAGTCTCCGATTGGGGGCGGGACAATTTAGTCCGATTTAACCCCTCTAAGACACAAGTTTGTGCGTTCACCGCTAAAAAAGCCCCATTCACTGTAGCCCCACAATTCCAGAACACAACCTTGAACATCTCGAATAGTATTGGGATCCTCGGTGTCAACATCTCCAGTGACGTTCAATTCCGAAGTCACTTAGATGACAAGGTCAAGTTGGCTTCTAAAAACTAGGTGTGCTTAACAGAGCTAAGCGGTACTTCCTTCCGAGGCAACGACTGCTATTATACAAATCGCAAGTCAGGCCCCATATGGAGTACTGCTGTCACCTGTGGGCGGGAGCACCTCGATACCAACTTGATCCTTTTGATTCGGTCCAAAGACGCGCTGAGCGTATCGTTGACGATCCCATTCTCACATGCGGTATTGAGCCCTTAAGTCTGAGAAGAGACTGTGCCTCTTTGTGTGTTTTCTATCGCTTATACAACGGGTTGTGTTCCAAAGAATTGTTCGACGTGGTGCCCACGGCCACATTCTACCATCGCACCGCTCGCCATCGGCAGGGTGTTCATCCTCACATGCTGGAGCCTAAATGGTCACGCACAGTGCGGTTTCAACGTAATTTCCTTCCGCGCACGCTCCGATTGTGGAACGAGCTCCCTGCTGAGGCTTTCCCGGGGGATTACAGTATGGGGTTCTTCAAAAAGGGAGTAAATAGGTTTTTAAAAAAAAGGTCGGCAAAGCGTTTGTGATGCCCCTAGTGTTGCAAGCGTCCATAGGCGACGGTGACTGCTTACCATCAGGCAGGCCGTAAGCCTTTTTGCTACCGTTGTAGTATACAAAAAAAAAAGTTATTTTTTACCGTGGGAGAGCCATGCTTCGGCACGAATTGGGCCGGCTCGACCGGAGTGATACCACGGCCTCACAGAAAACCGGCGTAAAATAGCGCTTGCGCTGTGTTTCGCCGAGTGAGTGAGGGTACCGGAGGCCCAACCCCCCTTATTCCCCTTATTCCCCCTATTCCCCTTATTCCCCCTATTCCCTTTTAAAAGGCCGGCAACGCATCTGTGACTCCTCTGGTGTTGCGGGTGTCCATGGGCAACGGTTATCGCTTACCATCAGGTGATCCGTTTGCTCGTTTGCTGGCCTATCCTATAAAAAAAAAAAAAAAAAAAAAAATCATATTTATTTTTGCTAACAACCACCTCAGCTGTTACCCACGACTTTGTCCGCGGCAATTTCTGTTATTATCTCAGACAAGTTAGTTTTAAGTTTTTAAAAGAACATAATTATTTTAAAGTACTTCTGTGTAAATGAAATATATTATATTTTTAGTTGCCACGTGCCACAAGAAAGCCAGCCAGAAGAACATACACTTCTCATCAAAAAAATCGAAACACTTCCGTTTTCATTGTTTCTGTCCGAATTTAACACAAAAAAGAATTCATACGATGAAAAAAAAACATAAATGTATAGCTGGCAGTTTGGCCATTACAGTAATAAGCGAAAATTCTAAATTCAAAATTAGAATTTCATTTGTTTATCTTATAAACGAAATAAATCACTGTTTTGAGACAAATGTGTGTTTAGGGTTGGAGTACATTTAGCGTTTAAAAACTAAAAATTGGCGCCTATCCTTAAACTTTTTGTTTTTTATTTCAATACTGTGACTTTGGGACGTCTGAAAAAAGGTTATTTTTCTAAAACGTATGGATACTTCGCCCACAGAAGCCGCCCAAGTTGTGGCATTGCTGGATTCTGGCCTTAGTCAGCGTGTTGTGGCTGCAAGACTGCATCTAAGCCTGTCATCTGTTCATAGAGTCTATAAACGTTATCGGGAGACTGGTTTGTTCACGCGCCGTTCAGGATCTGGCAGGAATCGGGTCACTTCTGAGCGAGATGATCGATTTATTGTAACAACTTGTTTAAGAAATCGACGCCTTAACGCTTTTCAACTGCAGCAGCGGCTTCGTGTTGTACGAAGGGTGGCTGTAAGTGACTCTACAATTAGAAGAAGGTTGAAGGATCGTGGACTGGTACCGCATAAGCCAGCAAATGGGCCGAAATTAACTGCAGACCATCGAAGAGCGCGCCTTAACTTTGCACGTGAGCACCTAAATTGGTCATACCTACAGTGGAGCAAAGTTCTCTTTTCTGATGAGTGTAAAATTATACTGTATGGTAACGACGGAAGGAACAAGGTCTACAGAAGAGACGGAGAACGCTATGCAGAATGCTGCATTGAAGAAAAGGTCAGCTATGGTGGCGGTTCGTGGACGGTTTGGGGAGGAATCAGCGCCGACGGTAAGACAGAGCTTGCTTTTGTGTCTGGGCCACGTCTGCCTGCACTAAACTGTCATCGGTACGTCGAAGAGTGTCTCGAGCCTCATGTGATGCCCTATGCACATTTTATTGGCAACGGCTTCATATTCATGCACGACAATGCTAGGGCTCACACCGCGGGCGTCGTACGAGATTATCTTAACGAAGTCGATATCTCTATTATGGAATGGCAGCAAGAAGCCCGGACATGAATCCCATTGAACATCTGTGGGATGAATAAAAGAGACGAATTCGAGCAAGAGATCCTGCCCCAGAAACACTTAGCCAGCTGCAAGATGCAATCCAAGAGGAATGGGACAATATACCACAGTATGTGATCGTGACTCTCATCCGATCGATGAAGAACCGTATGGAAGCAGTAAGGTAAACGCTGGTAATGTCGTCAGTGTACCAGTACCCGTCAGTTTGTAGAAAAAGCACAATATTTTTATTCTGCTAATATTAAACTTTAATCTTTTTGTGCAACATTTTCGCAATAGTTTGCTGTATAATTTAAATGGTAGCACTAAGGTAAGTTAGAAATGGCGTCAGTGTAACACGAAAAAGAAAAGGAGTCTTCGCATATTTTTGTATATTTTATAAGTGCAGCGACTGAATTCACGACAGACCACCCACGTTGGATTACACTTTTACCAGTATCTGTCAGTAGTTTGGTAAGTACGATTATTATCCGAAATAGCTAAGTGTTGAATCTAACAGGTTTTAACCTCAAAGTTGATATTATTAATCGATTTTAATAATTTTTTGTGCTTGACAGTAATTGGTTCATATAAATCCCGCCGTGACCCAGTGACCGTCAATAATCGTACTATTTTGACGACAATCGGGACTAGCATGTTACGCTGCACCAATTAACGTCATCATTGCTTTTAAAACATGATATGACTTGAAATATTAGGTTTGGCTGTAACTGGTTATGTCATTAAAGTGCTTCAAATATTATAAGTTTGCTTTTTCAATGTTTTTGTGTTGTGTGTCGAGTACTGGGGTGTCGAGTATTGGGACATGGAGTAATACAAGGAGATTTCGCTAGATATTGTAAAACTCTTTTAAAAATAGTCATTATTAAATAGTTCTTAACATTTTGTTTGCAATGTTTGAAACTTATTCTTAATTATGGTAAAACTTTTCGGTAATCATAAATTTACATTAGATATCAGTTGCATTTGAAATAAAGCAAATATTGCCTTAATGATGGGATACGGATTAATTAATAATACTACATACTACTCTTTGTTACGGAAGGGCGGAAGGTCCATCATAATTTGTCGAGTAGTGTATTTTTTCTCTTCTCGTTTTTAACTTTGATATAATAGTGAAAACACATAAAGGACATTATTCTTTAAGAGCGGAAAATTAATGTGCCAGCCAATGAAATCATGACATGTCACTATTGAACAGAAATGCAATTCCAATATTATAATTAATACTTTACTAACTATCTATAATTTTCATACTTCATATATCAGATAAGAAGATTGTTCTATATAATTCTATACCACAACAGTAAAAATAACAGCCAAGTGCGAGTCAGACTAGCGTTGCTTTTTATACAGTTACAGTGTAAACTATAGTTTTTTCTCTAATTATTAGTAATGAACTTGTAAAGGAAGTTGCGTTCAGACTATCTAATGACAGTTCCGTAAGAATAAAGGGAGAAAAAAATAGCCCTTGATTTGTTGCTGGTTCTTTCCAGCCCAAGGCTAACGAAAGCCGTATTGCCGGTCGCTAATTAGCTGGTGCTCTTCTAGGTACCGTAGAAGGCAGGTGTTAATGACCTTCTCTATAATTTTAAGGACGTTATAGCGATTGGCCTGTAATTTGACGGGTCGGATCGGTCGCTTTTTTTGGGGATTGGGTGGCCGTGGGCGATCTTCCACGAAGATGGAACCCTTTTCTGCTGATAAGAAAGACGGCAAAGTCGCGTTAATACGGGGGTCAATTCAGGGGCACACGTCTTTAGCACCACTGCAGGATGCCATCTGGCCCACTTGACTTATGTACGTTCAGGAGCTTGAGTTCCCGCCTGACCGCGCGCTGTGTAATGCGGATTTCCGGTAATGAACTTTCACACCGAGGGATGGTAGGTGGTGTGGCTCCTTCATCGTCCATAGTCGAGTTGGAGGCAAAGAGTTCGACCAAGAGGTTGGCCTTCTCTCTTGCGCTGTGGGCAAGACTATTATCGGCTGTTCGCAGTGGTGGGAGACTGGACTGGCAGAAGTTCTGTTGCGCAGCTTTGGCGAGCGACCAGAAAGCACGGCTCCCACTGGGATAGCTTCCTAACCGCTCGCCAATCCTGGCCACGTGTTCCGCCTTGGCTTCAGCAATAGCTTTCCTGTTGGATCTGGATGCGGCATTGTACTTTCGCTTTTTCTCCGGCAAGTCCGGATCCCGACTTTTTCTGGCGTTGTCTCAGGCGTTGAAAGCAGATTGCTTGCGGTTTGCAGTCCTCCTGCAGGCATTATTATACCAGGGACGACTGCAGCCCCCAACAGAAACAGTGGCGCTGGGAATGAATTCTTTCATTCCCATCAACACCGTCTCCGTGACGCAATCTGCGCAAATGTCGGGATCTGCGGATGAAAAGCACAGCCACTTCCAGGGATAGGATCCGAAGAATTCCCGGAGTCCATCCCAGACTGCTGACTTATACCGCCAGACTGTACGACTGTTAGTCGTAGATACGCGATGGGGTTACGCAAGTCTGGCGGAGCTACGAACAAGGCAGTGATCGGATGATCCGAGAGGAGCCTCGACCACAACCTTGTATCCGCTAGGTCGTGTAGTCAGCAGTAGATCCAGCAGGGAAGCTTGATGGCTCTCTATTTTTGGAATACGGGTGGGCTGTACAACCAGTTGAGAGAGACCATAGGCCGAAGCCATGTTGAAGACAGTTCTACCCGGGAGGTCAGTGGTTCTGGACTTCAACCACTCTTTATGATGAGCATTAAAGTCACCAAGAACCACCACCTCCGCAGATGGATACTGCTCCAAGGCCCGGTCAATCCCCTCTTGGACGTGCTCAATAAGCTGAACTGACCCTATTTCACTGGCATGGGATCTGTAAAGGCACGCGTAGATTCGGGTAAGACCCCTGTGGTCCATGCGTAGCCACAGTAACGACAGATCCCGATGCTCGAGGCCCCGAAGGCGGCGACAGCAAATATCGCCCCGGACGTATACGCACACTCCGGCTTTACGTAGGAAAGTGTGTTCCAGTTCGTAGCCCGGGTATTTTAAGTACGAAACATCGTCCGGCGCACATATTTGCGTCTCCGTTAAGAAGAGCAAGGCAGGCCGAGCCGTCTCGAGATGGTGGTGGACGGCATCGAGATTACTGTGTAGGCCCCTGATGTTGCAGAAATCCATTTTAATTGTGGATTGGGTGTTCGCCGTAAAAACTTGCTTCTTCTTATTGGCCTTCATATTTATAAACTTTTGGGAAAGGGTCAAATGTGGGGAGGGTCCGGGCGGTAGACAAAGAAAGGGCAGATTACAGTACACAGTGAGAGAGTGGGTTGTGTGAGGAGCTGACACGCGACACGGAAGGGCCCCCGGTGCCCCCCGAATGCAGTCGACGGGATCCACTCCGGTCTCCTACTCCGGCACGACGACCGCATGACGGGATTTTCGCCGGTTGTGTGGGACAGCCTCCCAGGTAGGATATTCCTGGGTTCGGGTCCCCTACTGACCGGCAGGTGGCCGACGGTAACCATTCCACCAGGTCTTCCTGTACCGCGTGTCAACCCGTCACGCCCAACAAACTCACTGAGACCAAACACTCCGCCGGCCTCGAATACCGCCGCGATTCCTCACCACAAGAGGTATAGGAGGGGCGCATGAAGGAGCGGCTGTTTCTACCTTTCAATCGAAACGCGTGATGGTTCACGACCGAAATGGGCAGAATGGTGGTACCAACCCGCACAGACCCGGAAATTATAAGGCTATCCTTATTAGAACCGAGCCTTACCACAACTGTAATAGGAGGGGAGGAGGAAGGAGAGGACATCGATGCCATGGAGGTTAGGGGCAAATGGCATCGAAGGCTCGAGAAGTCGGGGTCACGTACTCGAGCTGTATATAGAGCAACCGGACAGGTTATAATTAGACAACCTCTCTGACTATTGTATATACTTGAATATGGCCTATGTTCAGCAATAAACATGTATTGGCTTAAATGATGACAAATGAAGATGAAATAATGATTAGGCTTAAATGATAACAAATGAAGATGAAAATATTGGTATTGGAAAATTATGGTAGATGAAGTTAACTTAGATCTTTATTCTCAGTGACATAGAGTTCAATTTATCACAGAAAATTGACGAGCTCTCGGACATTTTGACGATAATTGGGACAAATCTGACGGATACTGGTACAAATGGCTCAATTTCAATATAAATATTTATAATAATTTCTTCTTGCCTCACCTACTTAATCGCATATATTAACAAGAAAGAATATTAAATTCTGTACATATTAGTGTAATAGTAACATCCATAATTATTATAATACTGTCTATGTGACATGATTGCAAACACAGCTTAGTTCAGAAACTGACGAGTATTGGGGGTTTTACCTTAATTAGAGCTCGGGGAGGGAATACAAGTTATTAAATAAACGTTTTTTAGCTTTTTTTTCATTTACGTGTGTTGTTTTATCCATTTCCTTTATACTCCATACGGAATAAAAATGACTCATTTAACAAAATACGAAACCTATGAAAAAGTCATTTAAATTTAGAACATTAACATTAAGATTTGATAAGCTCATATTACTCACTATTAACGACATTTAACATTTATTCCTAAATGTACACATTTTTCTGATAATCCTGACAAAACGTAAACTTGCAAGGTGTTTCGATTTTTTTGATGAGAAGTGTATTTGTTTTCTCCGCAACGCGATCTTGACAACGCGACATATCCAAATTTGATTACCATAAAAACGATTCTAGTGAGTTAACCTTAAAAGATAGACATAGACTGTCGCGGACATTGTTTTAGATCATATCAAGAGGAATAATTCTTTCATACATATTTTTTTGGTATCTTGAACCGTTTTCGCAGCGCACGCACGGAAGCCCAAGAATGAATAATTATCTCCATTTTTTCCACATTTTCCATTATTTGTTCGCTCCTATTAGTCGCAGCGTGATGTTATGTAGCCTTCCTCGATAAATAGTCTTTTTCAATTCGAACCAGGAGTTACTGAGATTAGCGCGTTCAAACAAACAAACAAATAAACTCTTCAGCTTTATAATATTAAATAAATAAATAAATATTTGTTACACTTACACCAATTAGCCTAGCCCAAACTAAGCTCTATAAGGCTTGTGCAATGGGATCTAGGGTAACGGATAGACATACATATATTATACATATATAAATAATTTTTATTGAAATATATATCAACAACCATGGCTAAGGTACAAATGCTCGCATTCATCACACAAACATCTGCCCCACCGGGATTCGAACCCGGGACCTCAGAGATGGCGACACCTTGAAACCGGTGTATTATCCACTCGACTATGGAGGTCGTCATTAGATATAGACTATACCCTTTATTGAATGGTATCTACGACTAATATAACTTTTCAATTACATCGACCAGTCCCCGAGATTAGAGTGTACAACCAAATAAATTGTTCAGCTTTCTAATTGTAATATATTTTTAAAAATAATGTAGATAGATTTTTCTGATAAATAAAATAGATGATGATATCCATCACCTCTTCGGATATTATCAGATATTTAACGAGAACTAGAAACCCGTAAAGTAAACATGCAAATGTTCGATAACGTATCATGGCAATTATAATCATAGTTTCAGGGAGAGCTAAATAACTAATCCGATTGAATTTGTGAAGCGCATTCGCATAATATCCACATCGCTTAACTTTGGCGTCTATTTGCCACTAAAACCGAACGTACATTTCTGTCTCATTGTTATAGTTGCTTTACTTACGTGATCAAGCTTCAACTTAAGCTTTATATGTAGACTTTTTGTTTAAGAGGGGAACACCGCACTAGCTAGGCGCGGCCGTGTTTGGGCTCTCCGGTCGAGAGGACCGGCATACCCAATAAAACCTAGAGATCTCTAGGCCTATACGGGGCACATGGCGGGGTGCGCTTTCGCGATTCTACCGCCATGAACACAGCGCCCACGGGCCAGCTCGACCGTAATTGATCGAACCTTCGCCAAGGGGGGGATTGTCCGAGAACACTTGGACAATCCCGCGAGCTTTATATGTAGACTAGCAGGTGGCCAAGTGCCTAAGCGGGAGTGGCACCGACGGATTGTGGCGGCCTGGCGTGCGCAGCTCGAATTACGGATCTGCGCGCGCCAGCGGGCCGTCGGTGCCGTACTCCCGCACCTCGAAGCTTGGCTCCACGGGAAGGAGGAGGTCACCTACCGATTGACTCAGATACTCACCGGGCACGGCTGCTTCGGTGAGTATCTGTGTCGAACAGGACGGGAGGGATCGACACATTGTCACCACTGCGCATCCGACCTTGACTCGGCCCAGCATACGCTGGCGGAGTGCCCCGCGTGGGCCTCCGAGCGCCGAGTCTTGGTCGCAGAGATCGGGCGAGATCTGTCTCCGCCAGCATTGATTGCGGCAATGCTGGCGGACGAGGGAGGTTGGAGGGCTGTGGCCTCCTTCTGTGAGGCAGTGATGCTCCAGAAGGAGGCCGCCGAGCGGGGTCGGGAGATGGCCGATCCCGCTCGAAGAAGGCGGCGCCGGGCTCGGTAGCACAGCTGCGGCGCCGCCGCGGGTCGCCGGCGGGCGCGAGTAAGTCGCGACTGCTACGGCGACCCGGGATGGACCACGCCCCTTCCGTGGCCGGGGGGCGTCGTCGGTGGAGGAGACCGGGGGAGGTAGTAAGCCTCCCCCGAGGAGGGCTCCCCTGTGTCGACGGGGGAGCGGAGGCTGGGGGTTCCCGGAAGAAGCTTTCTGTTCCCGGGGGCTCCCTACATGCCTGAGGAAGGCCATCCCTGAGGTTTTTAGTGGGTAGGCCTCCCCCTTCTGGGGAGGAGAGCCCCACATAACCCCGGCTCGCCACAGCCGGGGTATGCAATTTAATGCATTTTCCTCAGGGAAACAAAAAAAAAAAAAAAAAAAAAAAAAAAAAAAAAAAAAAAAAAAAAAAAAAAAAAAAAAAGGATCACTCAACAATCTGGCTGCGACAGTCAGTCGGAAATAAATTGTAAAATACTACTACGCTATAATATTAAACAGGTAAGTAGGTATCGTGATATCTACTTACTAATTCGAAAGCAATAAAACTGTATTATGATAGAAAAAGGTTATTGATATATGCCTGTCAGTGGTTGCCAGGCAACACTTTGTTAGTAAACATTCGTTCGCTTATTTGGCTCAACTATAGTATGATTTCTCACCTATGAAATAAAAGGAGACTTATGCAATTTTCATATGAACTATACATAAATATTATAGGACACAAAAAATATATCTATTACTCCATTTCTATAACGTGGCTAAGTGTCAAAAAATATTAAATATTGGAAACAAACCTAAAATCTCTTTGTTCCCGTCGAAACCTGCTAAAGTAATTCATTAGTAACTCTGAAATTGCCTTTTTTTTTGCTCGTTAAAATTCGAGCTCGTTTAAAACTTTATAACTTTTTATTTATTAAGCACCATAGAAAATGACTATTTTGGATAACTTTTTAACTATAAAGTGCAAGTTTTGTTTAGAATTGATTTTCAAAATTAGATTAATTTAAACAAAAAAATCTCTATATGTACTGTTTTGTACAATATTAATTATAATTTTGTGATAACGAATTTTATTGCCTTCGAAACTATATTTTTACAAATAGTTTATGTCACGCCTAGTTATAAGATTTCTTGAGTAATTGTCAAAAAAAATTAAAAAAAAAAAACAATATCTAATACCGTATATGTGAAAATTTCATGAAAGTTGCTCTCTTGTCTATCAAATAAATAAGGATAATGTTTATATGGAATAAGAGAAATTGTTTAAATAAAATCTCCAAACAAAACGGCATATTTCATATTTTAACCCCAAATATTTAGATACATTGTTTTGAAAATGATTGAGCGTTCATTCTTTGCCGGTTGTACAAAACTAAGAGTTATCTGAGCTTGTTGGAGAACCTTTTTTTTTTTGAGAGGAGAAATGCGACCTTATGCACCATGTCACCGCGCTGGCAAGGCGCGGCCGTGTGTGGGGCCGTCCGGCCTAAGCGGACCGGCCTACCCACTAAATCCCCCTGAGTTCACTAAGGCGCTTTCGCGATTCTATCGCCATGTGCTTCGGGCCGACTCGATCTAGGTCTGGTCGATCCAACGCCAAGGGAGGGACTGTCCGAGAACCCCTGGACAGTCCCCCAGACGGCGAGACATCACCACGGCTTACGCGGTAGCCAGACGCGCACGCAGCCTCGCGGTAGGGTCATTAAGCGAGCACCGCTTGCGTATGCCCGCCTTCTCCTACCTATCCGTCTGCGGCGGAAGCTTGTTGGAGAACCTAACTCAACGATATAAAGATATAGCTAGCTATACGAATGCAACAATACCACCCTCATAAATAATAATAAGTAGATAATAAAATTTATATTTCCCTTGGTAAACAATTTATGTCCTCATCCGATTCTCAAACCTAAATTTACCTCTTTATATGTGTAGATTTGTAAATTAACAAAGAAAATTGTTCGCTTGAGCGAGATTTGGATGCACTGTTTCTACTAACTATGTTGACACCTTAACCAAACTGGGCACAGTATTAACGGACCCGATCGAAAATTCAACTTCCATTGATCTTCTATTACTTTATTAAATTATATAGACTTTATATACCGTTAAGAAATAAGTCTCAACATAGAAATTTACAGACTTGAAAATGTATGTATGTATGAAAATGTATAAAATGTATGTGCTTCTAAATAGGGTAGGTATCAAAGACATGGCGTCGCTGGTACTCATAACTTAAGAATTTCCTTCATATGTACTAACTATGTAATAAATCAAATCGAAATAGTCTTATTTACTATAGGGCTTTAAAAGCATTTATTGTCATCAAACAAATATAAAATTTAAAAACACATAGAACTTAAGAGCTACATAACGTATACAAGGAAAAAGAATTACTTTGCACCTGCATGTGTGTATGTAATTATTATTATGATTAATGTTTATTTTATATAAATAATGTTAAATTTACTAATAATAAAGTTAATTCTTGGTCACTTGTATATTTCTAAAATTTGGTTTAAAACTGAAATACTAGCATTGAATAGAAATAGAAGAGAATGAAATAATCCCGCTAAAGAAAATCATTCTATTCGCGTATAGGCCAACTTCTAACACATTTAAAGGCAAGGCATCGGTAATCCTGGCAGTGCCTTCACCCCTGACTCGGAGCATGCGCGATGCGACCGTTCGGCCCCCTCGTATCATCATAATTGTTGCTATACTTATACAGAGTCGTATAGCAATCTTGCTATCATTATGTGACGGTCAAATCCAAATATTTTAAATGCGCAGAGAGTAGCTGGAGGGTAGTAAAATATTGATTTAACCCGAAAAGCAATGCAGAACAATGATAATTTTTTTTATATTTCTATTAAATGTTTTTGTGGAACGCATTTCTGGATATATCTGAAGTCCCAGGGCGGTCTCAACATCTACTTGTTCGTGGGATCGATTTTGTTTAAAAGCGGGTACACAATGAAATCGGTGCTTTTATTTAGTATATAGGTATGCTAACCAAATAGTATATGCGTCGATATTAATGTTGATGAATACTTATATTACAATTAAGTAAAACTACACACGAACGTATATACGTTTAATTTATACACTCATATGACATCTTCAAATTTTCCAGCAAACACATTATAATCTTAAAATACATATTTCTTTGAATACAGGTCGATTCATGTAGTAATTTATCGAAAGCATACGAAAGGACTATTTTGGGTTTGGATGACATTTTATGAACTTGCTACAAAGACATGACTGATGAGTTTTTATTATTCTAGTTTAGCACGATGTCTCTTCGCAAGACTATCCTTCAGAGTGTAGTAAATATATAAGCATAATAAACGTTTCTCGGGGTTCTCCATTAGGGCCATAGCCCTGTCTTTGTCAGAAAAGGGTGTGCTGTAATGACTCGCAACTTTGGTAGTAGTGGAAACGGACGCGGCGCATAATTTCTCTATTTCATCGATTGTTACAGTAACTTTTGATAGACAACTCTGTATTGTACTTTCTATCAAGTAAAGAGACAAACAAACCGAGGACACATTTTTCCCGCCTAAAACTAACAATGGCAAATACAAATAAAAGCTCCACAGTTTTTCGGGTGTCTAGTTTAAGTTTATTTTTAATATTTCAATATCGTTTACTAGTGGGTATGACTTTTACAGAATGAAAAAAAATCTTTTTACTAACATAACTGTGCCATTATTATTTTACAAAGGATTTAGAAACAAAGACGGTGCGAATTCAACAATGAAACCAATTTGGAAGAAGCTATTTGTTTTCGCCTAAATCGTGTTTTGTTCAAGAACAGGTAAAGATTTTTCTAGTTAACTAAAGGGACGCTTTCCTGCGACCTTCACCATTCGAAAATGGTAATTTCTCGAATGTCTATTGTGTAAGTTTTAGTGTAAAAATGAATGTTTACTGGTTTTTTCCAAAACGTGTTTTATTGTACTGTAAAACTTTATGAAGTTGAAGCGTTTCATAACACGTTTGTAGACACGTTTATTTCTTGTTGAATAACTGAAATTGTAAAAAGGCTTCTGAACTTGCCTCGTAAGCTACCATGGTCTTATCTAAGTTCGTCGCCATAAGAAACAATATACAACATCGCAAACTTATCTGATTCGTTGATGGTTTCGCGGCGGTTAAATTACTAGTTCTATTTATTACATCCTATTTTCGTGCATGTATAGAGAATATATCTCTAAGCATTATTGAATTTTAACTAATTTATCTAACAATATTCAATAAACTACTTTTGAGTAGTTCCCATTTGGGCCAAATAAGTTTCTGACATGAAACATGATTGAGTAAATCAATCAATAATAATTCATCGATATATCAATGATCACTGAATTCAATTAAGTCATTTTTGTTAAATTGCGGCCAATGTTCTGAAAAATCACAGTTTTATACCAATTATAATTGAAATTATCTATAATAAATATTTTATTTTTACAATTATTAATTATTTTACAAACAATACAGCGTGTTTTCGATATTCCTTGATTAACGTTTATGACATTCTCTGTTATTAAATAACATATTATTAAGCAAATATTTACATAAACGCTGGTTTTTGAAATTATTGTTTATAACCAAAATATGCCTATCGTTACCAGATGTGGTATGCTATTTTTAATCTCGCAAAAACATCTTTAGACAGCCTTTTGTACGGGTGGGTGCGGTGGCACACAGGTTTAGTTGCAGGCCAATGTGAACCTTTTGTTTCTTGTCTTCCTGTTCGTACAAAAAATGGTCGTGTACTTTAGCTTTGCAAGTGTACAAAGCAGTTGTTACCTGTGAATTTTGTTTAAACAGGTATATTATTGTCCGAATAGATGCGTTCGACTGCGTGATTTTTTTTTATCACAACGTTGCAACTATGTAATACAAGACAATATAAACAATACTCGGTAACTAATACAAAAATTTATTAAACGATTAAGGTTTAACACTATCATAACCTAATTAGGAAAAGATGCATTAAACTACACACGTTGATCCTAAAAAATATCGCCTTAAAGCTCACAATAGACCAGATATTGAAGTACCGCGTGTTAATATTTTTTTTCAACTTTGTATTAGTTACGACCGTTCGTGATAAGGTTTAGCATTATCATAATAAATGTATGAAGCACTACGCCCATTGATCCTAAAAAAATATTGCATAAAGCTCATAATGACACTATAGAACAGGATATTGCAAGGCAGCATGTATTTTTTTTTATTTACAGTGGTATCTTGCTTTTTTAGGTTGTGATAAGATATAGCGTTATCATAATTTAAGTGTATCATAGTTTAGACCCATTAATAGTAAAAGAATATTATTGCCTGAAAGTTTACAACGATACTAGAACACTTATTTTTAAGTCGTCTGTTTTTTTTTGTAATTTTAATTGATGTTTGGATTTAAGGTCGTGATATGGTTTAACGTTATCTTAACTGACCAGACCATGTTGCAAGAAGCGACATGCACTGATTCTTCGAGCGGGATCGGCCATCTCCCGACCCCGCTCGGCGGCCTCCTTCTGGAGCATCACTGCTTCACAGAAGGAGGCCACAGCCCTCCAACCTGCGTAGGACACTTATCGTCATATTTTGAACAATTCATACAATATCTTAAAGATTGTAGCCCATGTGTTATTCTGATGTATAAGCTATATTATAGAAAAAAAAAATTATAGTAAATAAAAGAGTTTAATTATCTATACTAATATTATAAAGAGGAAAGATTTGTTTGTTTGTTTGTTTGTAATGAATAGGCTCCAAAACTACTGGACCGATTTCAAAAATTCTTTCACCTTTGGAAAGCTACATTATCCCCGAGTAACATAGGCTACTTTTTATCCCGGAAAAATCGACAGATCCCACGGGATGCGCAATAAAGGCTTCGCTCAAAAACTACTGCACAGATTTTCATGCGATTTTCATCAATAGATAGAGTGATTCTTGAGCATGGTTTTGCGGTATTTTTTATCTCGGAGAAACGGAAGCGCGATAAACCGACTTCCGCGCATATGTAGCCGTGGGCAAAAGCTATGACCCTTAACCCTCTATAGACCCAATCCCGAAATCCACGCAGGCGAAGCCACGGGCAGAAAGCTAGTAGTAACTAAATGAGTAAAAACCTCCATCCATACTTACAAACATTCCCGTTTATAATACTCGTATCAGTAGGGATACACAGACAGGTTAAAGCTAGTGATAACTGAAACCAAACTAAACCTCTAGAAAACGTATAATTCGCATTCGATTCAATATCGAAACCATGAGACGAATTTTTGAAACAATAGAAAGCCAATTCGCATTCGAAATCGTGCGATTCGTATACGAATTACCGAATTCACTATTTCCGAATTTTCATTTCGTGCGTTGTGCAACGAGTGGTTCAACCCACTCGTTTTTGATTTCTACTTGTAGAATATCCAACGCTGAAGTGACGTTGACAGTAATAAATTTACTCTGGTTAATGTAAAACTTGTTAATAGGTACATAATAACAAGTAAATATTGTTTAAGTACATATATTTTAATTTTTGTTGTTGTGATTTTTAATTTTTCTGCGTGAAACGGAATCTAATTAAGAATTTGTTTTTAATGACAACACTGAATTCGAGTGATTCAAAAATCTATAAAATTGCAAGCAGTAGACAATAATTTCGCGCACGATTTGTATTCGTATTCGAATTCCAAATTCACGTCTAATGATTCAAAAATACGTCTCCGTTTCGATATCCAGCGACAATGTGTGGAAATGTGTTTGTCCCCGAGTAGTTGAGGTAGTAAAACCTACATTTCGCGTCAATTTTTATTAACGGTCGCAATGCCACTTTCACAGAGATATACTTGCTGTATATCTCTTTAGTTGGCTTTTACGATATCCACGAGACGAAAAATGATAAGTGATATCTGAATACACTGCGCCACCGCACAGACTACATACATTGAGCAGTAGCCCAATACTTCCAAAATTTTGGCCTTTCTGTAAGTTGAGATCGTTTGGAATATAATCATTGAAATTTTTATTATAGAGTCGTTTTTTCTTTGTTCACCCATATGAATACTATCGTCTTTGAATATTTCACTTATTACTCAGGTCGTGCGTTTAATCGCCATTTAATGAGAGTAAATAGTCGAGCTATTATGAGATATGTAGCTCAATTATTTTTTGTAAGTAGCTAATTACCTAATTGTTATTAGTTGTCACGATGCCAAATTGATCGTTGTAATTTAGTAATGATTTATTTATTATTCTCTTAAACATTGAATTGATTTCAACAAATATGCAAGAATTTCAATGGACTTGATGATTTTTACGTGTTTGTGATTTAAATATTATAAATTAAATTATTCAAGCATGTTTGTTGCATTGAAGTGGACCATTGTTAACGTAAAATATAACGAGAATAACTATTGGTTCGGCAGAAAAACAGAGTCTTACCCCACGCCAGATACGAACAAGGGAAGGAATCGATTTTTGGCACCCTCGGAATAAGAACGAGCGAAGCGGGGGCGCGTTGGACAAGATGGCGGACTGGGCTCCGGACCTGCCTCACGCGCACCCGCCACCCAAGGTCACGAACGCCGCCGCATGTGGCTACATCTCCAAAAATACAGAATCTCGAGAAATGGAAACATGTCTACCATCCTTTTTCTTAAGCCACCTGGCCCTATGTTGCGTCCCTGTCGCACTACCGCCCGTGTAGTGTTGAATATGGCGCCCGATTGTGCTTCTATTGTTAGGGTTGATCAATTTTAATCAGAGTATGCTTACTGCTTGTCGTGCAAGTCTCTTACGAACTCAAATTCTGATTTTCGATAGTTTATGTTTTTAATCGTGATGTTGTTCTATTTATTATTTCTTATACACACTAAATAAACACTTAAGTGAGGAATAAATATTAGTGTACATATGTCAACAGTAAAATATTTTTTCATAATCATATCACGGCATGTACGTGCATTCCATTTACAGATAACACAAATACAAAAATATTTCCAAAAAAATATTATTAGTCAACCCTAATCATAGCGAACCTTATCTACATTATGGAAAATTTTGGAATGTGGCAGAGAGGTTCGATTTCTCTTTCACGCGTTTGTTTGTTGGTATCGCCGTCCTGCTTTAGCGCTTTTACCTAACATTACGAGGGGAAGTGGTAGGGCTGCACAAAAGATTTTGGGATACATGTTTTTTTCGCAAACTGCAATGAAATGGTAAAAGTTCAGTGGTTCAGTCCAAGTGCAACCGTCGATCGGTGAGGTGTGCTCGCCGCTGCAGCACCCTGCCCCCTAGTTTCACGTGTTCTTTGTATTTCTGTTCAGTGATAAAGTTGTGAGAAAAATAATTTATTAAGTGCAGTGGTTGGTAAAAAATTGGTAGGTTCAGATGCTTTTCAGTTTTAATGAAATTTTATTGTTATCCAAACAAGAGCTATATTGATATAATTATATGTAAAAATATTATATTTTATTTACTACAATCCACTTCGGAGATAAGTAAAAATTTGAGTACAGATTGTTTTTTTTTTTGTAAAAACTATTACACTGCAATGTTATTTTATATTGCACTTTAATTTGAGTGAAAATAAGTATTTTTAAAATATGAAACTCGATCAGCGGCTATGATCTGGAAGGCAAGTTACTATACAAATACCTCTTAATTTATATTTTATATATCAATGTACACTATGTAGTCATCTCATTTTATAAATCTATTTTTTTCATAATATAATAGTATTCAGATATTTTTAGCTACTTTAATAATGTGACTTTATAAAAATACAATTTAGGTAGGAAAAAAATACCACGGGTCGAATAAGTATAAGTGCCTAGCACAATTTTTGATCTTTGTCGAATGAAATTCTAGTGAAAATATTCCTAATTTTGATAAAAAATTATCAAAATAAGAATTAGAAAATTTAATTTCTCTGTATATTAAATGGCAAAAAACCCCACGGGTTTCGTTGGCATTTTGAGCATAGCGTGGAATTCTGAAACATAGCAATTCTCTATGTTCATGAAGTTTGCTAAATATATTTACAAATACATTTAAAAAATCAGATGCAACAGAAATGGAATACATATCGAATAAAATTAGATTTGGTACGCTTATTATATAGAATCTGTGACTTAATGGTTTGTGTTATGTTAAGCATTATGTTGGCTTGGGGATCCGAAATTATGTGTTTGCGAACCCACCTTGAGTGAGATTTTTTTGTTGTTCTTTAAATACAATATCAAAATTTGTATTTTCTTTAAATACATATCAAAAATAATATTTTTAACAAGTTTTTTTTTAAATCAGCCCATTAACGAAGTATAATAAAACATTTATATTACAATCTTCGAATATACATTTTTATTACACAAAAATAGACGTAAATTATTTTTTCGATATCCGTTAAAGCCATATAGTAACTAAGCATATAAGTTGTCGATCAGAGAGAGAGATCCGATCATACAGTGACGTCACTGTTTGCGCCTGCCTACAAAAACCGGTTTGACAAGAAAGAGATCGCATGTCATTTTAATAGCTTTGCATTATTTATTGTAATTAGAACGTTCCTTGATTTATTGAAGTTCTTATTGAATTAGGACATGTTTCAATAAAATAAGAATCAAATTTCATGCACTTGATTAAAAGGTAGGACATAACGTTTTCCCTTAATGATCAAAAGAACGCAAAAAACAAAGGAAGTAGGTATGTGGGTCGTGGTCCATTTATCAGGCCCGTTATTCTAATCTCGTGTCAGCCCTATCCTGGCTGCGTGGGACATAGAGTCTGCAATTCGTAAGCGATGCCACTGGTGTCGCAAACGTCCATAGGATACCTAGGCCGCTAAGTCATGTAGGTATTACAAAATTGTTTAAAACAAATCTAACTTAGCGAAATAGAATAACTGATGCCTAGGTTGTTACAGAATGATGAATAATATGTAATGATAATATTTAATCCAACAGAAGTGAATATTTTGTAAAAAAATAGTATGTAGCTGGAATTAGCGCAAATATTTTTTCTACACAATCTTTACTTTTAATCGATACATTATTATTATTTCTATAAGACCACGAATACGTGAAACAATGTTGTATTTACGTCACTGATGATCACCTATCTGTTGGTTTCGTCTCCGTTAAGAATAGCGGAATAACTACTCAAATATTAGAAAATGCACGGAAAAGAGATAACGCCGAAAACGATTATTTTATATCAGGTTTCGAATTCCGCTATCTTCCGCAGTTGAGAGATTACGTCATTAACTGATGGACTGCAAAATAAATCTTCTGAGATGATATTGGTACCCTTGCAAATGTGTACTTGCAAGGGTACCAATATCATCTCAATATCAAGGGTATATATAATACAGACCATCAACGCATCGCATGCAATCGTTATTTAATGATAAATCATTGATATATTTTTCTGTTTGTTTACAGGTCGAATGCCGTGACGTGTGCTCTCAATAATGACGTCATTCGCGAACCTGTCGCAGACGCTCGCGGCCAGTCTGCCGTCTACATCGGCGGCAGGGAACAGCGGTGCATCTAGCAACAGCAACAGCTCCAACGAGCCAGAGGAGTCAGTGACTATGTCACATTTTATATGTAATCTTCTGGACAACATGAAGAGCAACCCAGCCACAACGGGTACTACTACGTCATCATCCCTGCCATACGATATTTGGGCCCTGCCGTCGTGTAACAACATGCCTAATCCTGTAGGGCCGGTCGGCCGTGAGTATAATAATACCACTAACAACACAAACAGCAATCAACACCACACCAACCACTCCAAAGAAGACAACTCGAGCGGTTCCCCCGGAACATCTTCATCTGTATCTATCACTTGTTTCCGTTGCGAAGAGCGTACACCAACAACACGCTGTCTCGAATGCAATGATCTCTTCTGCCACGAGTGCTGCCACAAAGTCACTTCTGATTGTCAACTTCGAGAGCACACCCTCCTTCCCATACATCAGATATCACCTATCGGCGTCAGACCCAATTCCGTGAATAATGACAAGGAAGTCATGTTTTGTGAACTGCACGGTGATCCCGTAAGGTTTTATTGTGAGGGCTGTATAGTTTTCATTTGCCAAGAGTGCACGTTATGGGTACATAAAGATCATTGTTACGCACCTATCAAAGGCGCTTACGACATGTGTCGGGTCGGCGTATTCAGAGCTATAGAAGACACCAAAGCTGGAACAAAGGCCATTAAAACTGCGATAGACCGCGCTGTGGCCATGTCAAAAGCCTATGAAAAGGAAACTGCCGAAGCTAATATGAAAATTCGAAAAGCTATGCGTTGTTACGCCCAAGCTATCGAGGATCGCGAAAAATATCTTTTAGAGAAGGTTGAGAAGTTGCGCCAGACGAAAATGAACGAGCTCTCAGATCATATGAACACATTACGTGGTATTCTTGCTGGCTTGGCCCATACAAACGAAACTTTAGTTCGCAGTATGGATTCTGAAGGTATAGACTTATTTATGGCAAAAGAAAAAGGTAGATCTCAAGTTGACTATTTTTCATGCATGTTCAAAAATATGTATATCACAGAAGAAAGATTAATATTCATTCCTCCAAATTATGATTTGGTAGATCAACTGAAACGCCAGTGTGACGTACAACCTGTGCCAGCTAATACTTCCCACCCACTAGCATCCGTTTCACTGCAATCTCGTGCGCCTATATTGCCAATGCAATCGTCAGGTCAAGCTTTCCCACCGTTGTCTTATAATATGCCAAGCACAAGCAGTGGACTGAGATCACTCCCTGATTATTCAATGAATTCCAGATCTTCCAACTATTATGACTCATCGTCTTTGTCTATAGATTCCAGCGGCCCTGGCCGTGGTGTCGGACAAGCTATCCCAGGATTTTGGATGTCAGTGAGTGTCAAGCCGACTAGAAGCCCCGTTCCCGGGGTGCCTATGTTTTCGTTCGGAAGAGAGGGTCAAGATGAAGGGCAAGTCTCCCGACCTTGGGGCCTATGCGTTGATAGAGAAGGCAATATCATAGTTGCCGACAGACGCAATAATCGCATTCAAATTTTCAATAATCGCGGAGAGTTTAAAACAATGTTTGGGTCTAAGGGAACTGGTCCTGGCGAATTCGATCTCCCAGCTGGTATCACCACCGATACTTATGGCAGGATTATTGTGATAGATAAAGACAATCACCGAGTGCAAATTTTTACATCGTCCGGAAATTTCATCCTTAAATTCGGATCATTCGGTAAAGAATGTGGTCAGTTTCAATATCCTTGGGATGTGGCAGTTAACACTTTAGGAAATATAGTGGTGACTGACACGCGGAATCATCGCATTCAACTATTTACAAGCGATGGCACTTACATCACGAAGTTTGTATTCGAAGGAGCTAATCCCGCTAAAATGCTCAAAGGGCCAACAACACCGAGAGGAGTTTGCTTCACAACATCCGGGAACATAATTGTGTCAGATTTCGAAAACCATCGATTGTTGATGGTCGATCCGACTTTGTCAAAGGTCATGCACTGTGTAGGTCGAGAAGGTTCCGGCATTGGGGAATTGAACCGCCCCTCCGGTATAGTGACTGATGACGACGGCCGTATCATAGTGGCTGATTCGAAGAATCACCGAGTGCTCGTGTTTACTTCTGAACTCCGTATATTGTGGGCGGTGGACTTAAAGAGCCCGGGCCTCGACGACAAAGACCGGCCGAGTGACGTGGCTCTCACTACCGAGGGATATTTGGTGGTACTGTTCGAGACCCTGCCAGACACAGCCCGCGACATCTCATCACATGGCAAGCAATACATTAAAGTATATTAACTACGTATAAGGTGATAAGCATACTGATGGACCTAAGGTCTTTTTATTGTTTTGTTTTATTTGTGATTTCTTTAATATGTGCCAATTTTATTATTGAACCCCGAAGCGAAACGTTTCGGGCGGAGCTTGGCTGGAGACGTTAGCATTCAATATGCAAATCTCCTTAAACATTTCATGATTTTGCGTTACCATAATATTTCGTCTTTTTCCGTATCAAACTAGTCTTAAGCACCAAACTTTATTTGCATTGTTAATTTACAGGACATTTAGAATAGCGACAACAATTTCACAATTATGAACACCAATGAAATCTTTTCATAATTTTATATACCTAGTAGAGTAGAGGATTCAGATCACTTATTCCGAACCATCACGCTACGATTTATATGTATACTTAGCGGTAGGTAATATAAATCGTAATCTATAGTACTAATTAACGAATCACTATGTGATGTAAAAGAGAAATGTATTCTGAGATAAATATAAATGACTTGTAAAGTATTTCTCCGCATATAAAAAAATCACGTTCTTAACATGGTTATTAACAATTGTCGGTGACGTTTATCTATAACTTACTCTACATATTGCTTTGGGTACGATCAAGGAATTTAATTCTCGGCCCATTTTATAAGAAATATTGTCAGGACACCGACAATGCATTAAGGTCGAAACTTCTTGTTCCGTGTACATAAATATCAAGTGATTCGTCACGTATAAAACATAGAGTATGCAACGTCGTCGCAGCAACATTCGTTTACGTTACGTTGTCAGTGTGCGATATTCAACCTTAGGTGGAACGCAAATTAAATTCCTCGACTGTATATGTTTTATCCAACACTTGTAGACTATCGCGTTGTTGGCGCACTTGACACTTTTTTAATTGGATTAATTAGTTTTTATACGTTTCGCTCGCCAACCGTATATATGTGCTGACGGACACATTTTGTTTAATGTAGTGAGGTTTGGAGTAGCTGAACAAAATCAATGCAATAAAACTTTAAGACTGACTTCAGAAGACTGTCTTAAAGATGTTGATTGCGCCGGCAACTGTGGTACAGTGCGGCGCACCGCTGCCATCTCGCGGCTTTTGTACCAATTTTATTTTGTTTTAATTACTAAGTTAACATGTTAACAGTTGACAGTCCTCGAATATGGTAAACACAGCTTGCGATTATTCGGTAAATGATGAGATATTTCAGTGTGTGTCAATGAGGTTAACACTGAAGCTACGTTAAATTTAATGATTTCCTACGTTTTGTACAAATTGACAGATCAAACATGTCCGCTTGATCTGTTGATGTTATGCGTATCACTAGTCATCTGTGGTCCTTCGTAGTGTGTACTGATCGCATTTGTATATTTATAAAGTGTTATGTCGTAGATTGTAGTATACATTGGTTTGCTAATTTGCTTTGCTTCGTTTCGGCCAAAAATAAAAAAAAAAAACAAAAAAAAAATACAAAAAGCCTTTGACAATGTAAACTAGTCTATGTGTATGAAGGCTACATAATATTTTAAGGCTCTAGACTGAGAGTGTGCATACTAATTTCAAAAAAGAAAATTGTACATCAACTGCGATCGGACTGTGGTTGTTTAGCATTTTTGTACATACAGAAATAACAAGTGTATTCGAACTGCGCGTTAATCATAGGCGACAGCGGTCCCGTTCAAACGCAGTCCGCGTCTAGAGCTGTAGTTTTGAAGATAATACTCAAAAATTAATTATTGTGTCTCGGCATATAATCACTTATAAAAATAATTTAAGTAATTTTAAGTATTTTTGCTTAGGTAGTATATATATATATATAATTTACACGTATGAAGGGACTGTGAACTCGTTAATTTCGATGTTCGAATTTAAACGTCATTATAATCTCTGGACTGCTATGAATCTTTTATATTTATTTGAGTACGAGTCGTGATATTTTTTTTTTAGAAAATGATCAATTATTTTTTCTTATAAACTATTTTAGCGAAATTTATTTTGACTGAAGCGGCTGATAGGCTATTTTAAGGTATGTTTAATTTATATCGATGAAGTATAACTGTATTGTTAGGTTACACAACGCTGTATGCGATGCTGAGTAATTATGAGCTAAAAATGAAAAAAAAAATTAGTGCATCCATATTTAATCTATCATATACTCATTCATACTAACCGTAATTACAACAGCATTATCCTGTAAGTACTCGACCTAACCTCGTTTCAATGATCTTTGTATTGTAGTAAGTAATTTAGCTATACTCTCCTAAATATATGCATAGATATGTATAAGATATAATATCGTGTGTTTGTATACAATCAAAAATGTATTAGTTCAAATATTGTAGTGAAATTGATTTGTTGAAATCAAAATTGATAGTGTAATGTTTATATAAGTTCGCATAATGTTCTAATACGAACAAAAAACACCCTAATCTGTAAAAAGTAACCTAATTAACACCGTTTGTGTTCATATAAATATTAATATAGGTGTCGCATATGATTTCTCATCTGTGCTTATCAATATCGTATATTATTCCGCTTGTGAGCGAGTCATAATAAATATATAAACTTAGGCGTGGTTATGATTAGGTATATCTCTTACGGCATATTGTCTAGACTAGTGAATATAATTATAGGTCACAATTTCTAAATTGTTTATCATGTAGGCTAATTTCCTAATGTACTGTAATATAGAACGTTCATATGCTATTCGTATATATTATCTAATGCTATAAAGTATATAAGCTTCAAAGTTGTCACATATATACCTTTGTACCTACCTACTCGGATATATAATGCACCGAAGAAACTTGAAATGCAACTTGTTCAAGTTGTTACTTGTTAATCAAAACGTGTCGCCGTAAGCGACCCGCACAAAGTATAAAACTGCACATTTGCGTGCTTGTGTGAGTATGACTGTTCTTGATGTCTCTCCCGTTAAATATCGACGTAAGTTACGGTAAATAACTCTTGTAGAACTTTGTATAAGTTAGCCTAAGTAAGTTTTGTGGTAAAATTGGTCTTAATGTATTGTGTACTGTGCACTTCAAAATTTTTTCTACTGTGTGACGTATCTAATGTTAGGCGTAGCTGTAACTGTCGAACTGATTTATATAGGTAATATTGACTGGTTAATGAGTCTGATAATGGATTAAGGCGATGAAATAGGTTTAATGTGTGAAACGTTTCGTAAAAGCTCAACATCGGGAGAGTTTGTTTTTGGTAGTGCTGTGTGTCTCGAAGTCATGCTGCCGGTAGTATCACTGTCTGAAATATACGTTAGGGTAAACGTAAGTGCGTAATCTTAAGTAATTATAGGCGCGACTGTGTTCGCGCGTATTTGTAAGGTCTGGGGTTCCCAAATTGCAGTACGGCGCCAATAGTTCACTTGTATGTGAGCAAAACAGTATGTCAAAATCAAACATACAAGTGTCGATTTGTGACGGATCCTTTGTACGTTTTAGTCGATGACATCAAATAATAAATGGAAATAATAATTAAAATATACACATATTCTAATTAAATAAGGACAATTAGTAAAAATCTAAATTATACATATAGTCTAAGTCCGTGAATGGAACAAAAATTAAACCAAGTAAGATATTTACTCTAGTCTGAATAAATAAGGGTAGTGAGTAAATGTAATAGATTCTATGTGCATCACACGGGCTAACAATATCAGAGATACTGGTATCACCTTGAGGGTTTTGGATTATACGCAACTGACTCGCAAGTCCAAAGATCAATAACTATATAGTCTTTATTGTAAGTCATCAAAGAAGTACTAAATACAAACTCGTAGAGTTGTATAATAATTTGAACCTACCTAGTGTCTCATCATTCATAACTAAAGTTTGTTTTAATATGCGAGACAAAAAAATAAAAAAGTGCGGTCCAAAATTTGCTGTTTTCAGTCGTGTGCGTTATTTGCATACAAGCTGTTGATCCGAAATCGGCAATTCTGAAGAGCTAGCTTTACCTTTTTTAATTGTTAACACTAATCGACGACGACGTTTATTGCATCAGCTCGTTGTACAATTGCGTTCACAGATAAATTTTGCATGTAGTCGCTTGAGTTTATAACCCCGTATATCTGAAAATTGTGAAGTTTTCAGGAAGCGTAACTTGCCCTAGTTTTAAAATAATGTATATTAAATTATGTATGCAACAACCATACATACCTAGCAGATTACGAAATAAGGGATATTATGACAGAAAAAATATGTATGGTATAAAAGAAAACGTATAGCGCATTTGTTAAACTAATAATTTTATTTAATGTTTTATTTTTTTTTGCGTAAAGCTATGTCTTTGTAGTCAATAACGTAAACATGCAGAATTTTTGAATAATTTAAAATGTGTTTATTGTACATAAACTATATAAAATTATAAATAGTATTTTAATCTATGATACAGCTTGAAGTTTAGTACGAACTAGCGCCATCTATGCATAAAAACTTGTTAATCTATCACTCGGAAAATCCTATCTTTTCTCGGTTTTTTACCTCCTTAAAAGTTCGCTATTTTGAGATACGTATACGTGTTAGGACTCTAGCGAAAATACGTAATTTTTTTCTGAAAAGAAAAAATACGAAGTGCCGATACTAAAAACAAAAATTTGCAAGAGAACCGTGAGCTGCAGTCAGGGAACCCCTTTGTTAGGTCAATAGCACGCTAGTCAAATCGTCATAATAAATAAGGAGTCGATCGCTCCGAGCTATAAGTTATAGTTGTAAAACATTCGATTCGAATCGAAAATTTAACTGCCAGGGCTTGTGTTCTGTTAACATTAATGAGACTTTTTGTAACTGTCATAATTCCTTATCTTTATATTTTTCTTGTACGCAATAGTGTACAACAAAAATAAATATATTTATTTCTGCTTCCTGTTTCGACAGTACAGCGAGGCAACGCTTCTTTTTAATTTAATTCAATTAAAAATAAATATTGTTTATTACAAATAACAAGATATAAAAAAATTACAATCCTACAAGAAACTTGAGGCTTTCTATTCTTTGGGTTATATTTTCGTTTTTATTCTTCTATGGTGCTTATCATTTGTGATTAAATCCCAAGCGTATACAAATTTAGCAGCAGTTTATCATTATAAACTGATAAAGGACATGGACAAAAAGTGGGCCTCAATCATGTGCAGAGACGTAAGATATATCAATCGATAGGTAATTTTATGTTCATCAATTTACAATTTATTATATATTTTTTTTAAATCCCCTGTTTTTCTGTAAATGATTTTGAAAGAACCTAGATATTCAAGTGAACACATCCCAAAACGTGGTTAAAATGTTATAATTAAGTATATAAAATGATAATTTATTTAAATCTTATTGAAAAATGCTTATATAGTTAACAAACGAAATGTAATTTAGTCATTATAAATTCATGAAGTTCTAGACCACCCTGAATGTACATAGTCTGTGACCAATGATGACACTCGTCCGCTGTTAATGCGACTTTGACAGCATGTCTTGCGCAAATTAATAAAAAGAAAAAAAAACTTAAAAAAAGAAGATTCCATCAACTTGCTAATATTAAATAATTTAAATTATTAATTACAAAAAAAAAACGGGAGATATTTCAAATCTAATCTTTATCCAGATGATCTACAATAATTTATACTCTTCTCTGGGGAAGTTTCGTCGCTGCACATTACTCAGGCCCACCTTCCATACAAATTTTGACCATTACCTTTCATAATTATTGTGACAAAAAAATTCATTGTAGCGAAATTGACACAGCGTCGGCAGTCGCATTAATGTTAGCAGAATTGACGCCCACATAGAATACAATGGGTAACGAAAGCGACAGACCGTATAGATTACTCGGATTACCTATAAGAGCTTTAGTCCTATAGTACCTACATTCACATAAACTACCGTTACTTATGAAGTTCACGCAATTTACTTTTCAGTTATTTACGGTGACTTCTTTTGTGTAATGAATATATTTATTTTTGTAATCAATGGAGTGTGTCGTAAGTTCGATGTCAGTATTTTGGATTTGTGTGTTTCGATCTAACCGATTGGCATAATCGCGGCATTACGTTTAAATGATCTCAAAATATTTTTTTTAAGACGCCTCTTCAATGTCAATACTTCTTCTTGGCATCGTATAATTAGAGAGTCTAGTGTTGATTACATCCAAAGAACAGTTACAATATTCGTCATCCGAGCGTTACTAATATATCCGATCAATGTACGGAGACTATAAATTTTCTTTAATATCAAACAGACCAGCCTGAGTAACATGAACACGAAAACACGATATTATATCCTGTATATCGTACTGAATTCAATATACAACAGCTTTTATCGTACTTTGACCCTTACTTTTACCATATCATGTTTAGGTATTCATGCTAGTCTGGCAGATCCCATCAAAGTCAAAAAATTGGTGAAGTTCATGATAAGGGTGCTTTGTGAAGTCGCTTAGACTAAAGTTTTGCTTCTATTGTAGCATAATTCACATAATAATCCCTTCAATAACTATGGGTTTAGAATGTATGATTGATAGTCCTATCTGGACGAATTAAATGGACTACACAAGTCCAGATAAAATACATTTTTCCTTGAAATCTATCCAGAAACGTACTAGGAAGCAATGCAAGAAATTTATCATGTTTGTACTTTTATAGAATGGTCAAGTTTTTGCTTGCCTAGTACTTCAGAGATAAATCAGTCCCATCTATGCTGTGACGAAGATAATCATATCAACTTTCACCGCGGACTCCTCAATGAAATACCTTTTTTGGCTGTAGTCCATGTGGCTGTCCTTCTTCGTATACGTACTTCACTTATGCGTCAATTTATTCCTTGTTCAACTTCTGCGCATGATAATATGATAAATTTAGCGCGAGGTCTGCTATATAGATACATGTGTGTGTATATACACACATATATAAATTTGTGTGTAACCGCAATTTTTGAATACCAGTAGTAGTTACAACTTTGATAGAGACGAATCTTTACTACAGCCATCTGCTTATGCGACACTCCACCGAACGTTTTCCGTCTTCAGTATATTTTGATTTTTTAACGTTTGCTTTTGTTCAGTGCCATTTATAAAGTATTACGTTATTTTAGAAATAATGTGTTGCATGAAATGCATCTTTTAATTATTAAACATTCGGAATGTTTTATTTTATAACTTAGTCAAGTTTCTCAGTTGATTTTTGTAACTTACAACGAATCTCATATTTTTGTATGAATTCACAGATTGTCACATCTCGTTGTTTGAATACATAATTTAATTGGATTTGCATAGCAAACTCCGTAAATCAATGTGATTCACCGATTGGAACATGCTAAGAATGTTGCCGGTCTTCGTGGTACCGTTCAATGCGACCCGAAATGTCTCAAATTCCACACGACGTCAAAATGGCCTCCAATCTGTTTCTTACATTACATGTTGCATTACTGGCACAATTTGGCGAATTTAAATAGGTAATACAGGCACGTGCTGATTGGCTAACCAATGGGACGCGTAGGCGGGGGTCCACGGACAGTTTTTGAAACGAATTTGCCCAGAGCTGCATTACTTAATAAATTAGAAAAGAAAAGAGATACGTATTTTGTCATTTTATTTGATTTCGTTGATTCTATGTAAAATTTAGTTTATTGATTATGATTTCGAGTAGAATTTTCGTTAAGTTACGGAAACTACTAAAAATGTGTACTTGTGAACAAAGTGAACACTGCTAGGAGCTAGCAGTAAAATTGAGGTTTTGTGATAGAAACAATTTAATTGAGAATTTAATAATAATCAGATGGTAAAGATAGTTTTTTTTACTAGTTTCTGGATGTCCAGACATATTCAACGACGAATCCGAATCGTGGTTTGCAGCTGCTTAGGTATACTGGAGCGTATTACTTTGCGTGGTATTAGAGCGCTAATCGCATAATAATGAAACAATTATGAGATTTTAGGGGAATTAAGCCATTTTTGTGCTATTTTTGTAACCTAATCTAGGCGCTTGTGTTGTGTTTAGATTTAGTATTATGGATAATGTATGTATGTAATTCATCCATCTTGTCGTCGACACCTGGCTCCTTCCGGCCATGCCTGTCGGTGTTTTTGTGTTATGCGGGTACGTTCCATGCACACACGGTTGGTCCTTCCCACAGTCGATTCTACTCGCGATTGTGGATGACGACCTTGCATGGACCTCACATCTCCGCGTGCAAATGTTCGCGCGAGCATAATACAAAAACGACGACTAATAGAAGATGGATAAAATAGATTAATATCGATTAGTACAGAGATGAGTTGTATTTTTATACGCGCATGTGCGGCAGCGGTGGCCGCGTCCCATGCGCACGCGCCGCTCCAACGTGCAATTTGTGTTCAATTCGTTATTATGATTTATATTATTTAACCAACTACCTCTTATACCTATTAATGCAATAAGACTGCTAGGGTTAACGTAAAATGTATCGGTGGTGAGATCACCGGCTTAGAAGTCTGTTGTCTACCAACCATTATTCTAGATTATTCTAGATTCTAGATTAGGCATAGATAATCGTCAGCTTGATTTCATTTTGGTGAATTATTGCATTGATTGGTATGCCGGGTCGTTAGTACATTGTATCCCACGCGTGGACAACAGTCGGTCTCTTTTTAGCTTATGTTGTAATCTTCTGTAATATTTAAAAGAAGACTGAAATTTTATAAAATGTTCCTATATATTTTAATTTAGAATAATTTACTGCAAGCATCATTCATTTACTTTATTTTACCCCCTCGGTAATTATTAGTTTGGTTCTATAATCTTATCAATTGTATGACGCTATATAATGTCAAGGAATTTTTGAAATTTTTAATGGAATTTTGTATCAAAATAATCAAGTGATTGATAGAAATGGTGTTTTATTTCCTCCTTATTTTCCCTCTCCATTGATTCTGAAGTCTATACAAAAGAAAGTATTGATGACGATCGATTAATTTTCATGTTAGCTGGTCAACTAAACAAACCAGAATATAACATATTTTCAGTGTTCAATTGCTACTTTGGAATATAATGTCTTTGCATTATTAAATTAACATCAAATAGCATTCGTCGTCGATGCCAAAGTAATGTTGGGATAACTTATCGCTTAAGAATTCGAAAAATCGAGCTAGTAATTTAAAAAATTACCGATTTTTACGCTTTCGGAAGTTAAAACTGGAATACTCAAGATATTTAATATTCTATGAGCAATATATGATATTAACCTCTCAACTCCAAAAAGGAAGGTTGGATTTCAAACTGACTATAATAATAGGCTATTTGACAGGTTTTTAAAATCCATTTTATATTATTTAGTAGAGTCTAAGGAACCCAGTAAAAAGTTGTTATTTTTAATTCTGGTATATATTAGCTGAAAAACATCGAATTAAAAATTCAATATTTGAATAGTGCGCCAAAACGCTACTTTGACAATATGGCGCTGCAATGAGGTCGGTGACGTCACTTGCCTGTATTCTGATCTGTGACAACTGGCATATATATTTGTTTGTTGTAAACATAAAACGAAAGTGCGATTGGATTTACTTTTTATCAGTGATTTATGTAACAAAATGAGTTACAAATGGTGTGCAGTTCCAAAATGTACAAATACGTCGTTAAAATCTCCGGAAAAACTATTTGTAAGTGTTCCAAAGAATATCGAAGTGCGCCGAAAGTGGTTGCAACTTTCTCGGAGGGATCATAATGACACAGCGAATAGTACAAATATTTTCTTTTGTGAAGACCATTTCGATGTAAGTAAACATATTTATATTTTGTAATAATTAATTACATTCAGAATGTTAATATTTTCGTTATTGATTTGAGGTTATAATACTTCTAATGTTTTTAACAGAATGTCTCTTGCAACTCACTTCGAATATTTCCGCTGTTTTCCATAATATTTGTTAAAATTTGTAGCTACAGAGTCTTATGATTTCAATAAGCATTACACTAAAAGATCCCGACTAAAACTTGTTTGTTCGTTACAGATGGAAAATGACATGGCAAATTACTATCAGTACAAAATGGGTTTCAGTCAGAAAATAATTTAAAAAATAAAGTCCTGCCTTCTACATTTCATTGCCAGCCAGATCGCATTAAAAGAATGTGTGATGCTGGTATTTCCCGATCTGCATTCATAGAATAACATTTTGTCAAACGGCAAAGAATGGAACTTGTTAAACAATGTGAAGACATTCAATAACCGACGTAACGTGAACAAATTATGACAACATTATTTATAACCTATATCTTGTGGAAGTTCATCATTATTTCACTTTCTTATGATATAATTTAAGTTACCAGTAAAGTGTAATTATACTTACTTTGCTGTTTTTACATTTTTTAGCTCCGAAACATAAATGTCAATATTATTTTTGAAAAATAATCCGACCATGATTGCGTCGACTTGCGGCAGGTTTCTGCCGTCTGCTTTTACAAAATCGTTGTCTATGGTTGAAAGTACTTGTAAAATTGTGCAAATAAACAAAAAGAAAAACAATGAATAGTAAAGAAAATCTTAATATAACGGAGATAATCTACCACAACTAGCGCAACACAAGTAGGCAAACGATGTTTACAAGCAAGTGACGTCATGATAAACTCGACCAATCAGGAGCGTTTTGTGTCACGTGACAAACGTTTAAAAAATGCAATTTTTATTTACGGATTTTAAAATAAATCAATCATTATTTTCAACTTACGTTAATAAATAATCATTTTTTAACTCTTAATTTATACTGTTAACAGTAATTGACACTTTATTTTTTGCATTGTCAAAAAGCCTATTGTGAATTTTTTTTACAGCAAGTCTTAAATCTTACTAATCTTAAATTTGGCGAATTCATTGGTGTTGAAAAGAATACAAAATGTTTGAAATAATAAAAATTTAATAATTATTCAGTTATATAAAAATTGTTACAAGATTATTTTACATAATATTTTGGTAAAATATAGTTTAATGAACTGAATGAAAAACATCAAATATATATTTGATGAACAACCGTATTTATGAGGTGTTGCTAACAAATGCTATCGGATTGTTTAATATACATACATATGTAATCTATGACCCAATGAGCGAGTTCAGCCAGCTTCATTACGTACCTAGTGCCTAATGAAGTAAGCGGGTTGTCATAGCGCTTTGTGTATATCGAGCGGCCGAAGCCTTCTCTTGGTTAGGCCGATTAGACCTTAAGCCCACGCTGGACTAATGAGGATTGGTTCATTTCCCATACCATATCTTTGATATTTTTCGGTGTATATAATATGTATGCATTGTCTCACGATGATTTCCCGGTAAAGGAATTACCGTAGGAGCGTCAGATATACATATGAATGTTTAATAATGAAAAACTTGGATATAACTAATCTACTAACTATATAACACTAATCTACTAACTATGCCACTAAATGAAATTACACCAATTGCCCGAATTTGAACGTCTCAATTTCCTAGCACTTCGAAACTGTGACGTGTTCAAATTGCGATATCTACCTGTCGTTTGTATAAAATATCCTTGATTAAAGTCATATATTTTGTGTCAGATATACATAAGAACCTATTAAATTTATTGCTGATTTATGTACTTAAGCAAATGAAATTTGTATAGAGTATCAAAACTCAAAAGATTTTACGCCTGCGGTATTTTCGAAACGATGAAAAACAAAAAAAAAGTGTATTTCCATTTAAAAGACCGGTAAGCATCAGACTCCTCTAGTATTGCAGGCGGTAATTGCTTACCATTTTTTTTTCACGTACCTATGTTGCAAGTCGCAGATGGCTATGTTCAGCTTTGCAATGACTGTTTGGGAAAGGCGCACGAACAGAAGGTTCGACGCCTTGCCTGTTAACGACACCGGCGACCGTTCCGGAGTCGTTAGAGTAGAGTCGAAACAAAGGAATCGACGCAAATTGTAGTCTAGTCAATCGCAAATCAAGTGGCTCGGACGGTCAAGATAGTGGAGGGTGAGAATCTACCCGGTACGTCACCGGGTATATGTTTGACGAGCGCGGTGTGTGAGTTGGTAATCGCTTACCATCAGGTAATATATATAGACTTGTTGCCTAAATTTCAGTAGTTAGATACTAATATACCTTGATGCCTATTCTATACAAAATAATTATTATTTTTGAAAAAAATGCTTATTTATAAGAATAATTTTGCATTTAATTAAATATTTGACATTAGTCATCAAAAACGCTCATGACTGTCATGGCGTCTTGAATGACATCACGCCGTGCAAAACACAGCTGTTTTAGTATCGGAATATTCGGTATTGTGAAGTTATTTTAATAAAAAATGGATTCATCGTATTACAAGTACTGCATAGTGCCCCAGTGTACAAGCACAAGTATAAAAACACCAAAAAAAAATTTATATACGTGCCAAACAATCAGCAGATACGTAAAAAGTGGCTAACACTCGCGAGAAGGAATGATGCTCATTCTTTTTCGCACTTCCACAAGACACTTGGGAATGACATTTTGACTGACGTTTCGCACGGCGTGACGTAACACTTTTTAATTGGTGTTTGCTGTCACGTGACTTATGGCTTATTTTGTGCAATTTTATTTTATAAAAATATAAATAATCAAAAGTTATTATTTTATAAAACTTTGTTTTTTCATAATTAAATGATCATCTTAATTGTTATGCAACTTAATGCATCAGATTTGTTCATAGTGGATACAAGCCTATTTACGGCCATAACATATAAAAAAAAGTTCATCAAACTCATCATTATATATCATGTCAAACTATGTATTCCATGTAGGCTCGGTTCGCCCGAACGTCGATTGAACATGGCGCTGATCTTATAACTGTCACTTAGAAAATTTCATATTGGTTTGACATTAACTGTACGTAACCAACTAGATAAATGAGGCAAAGTCCCCTCTTTATATAAAGTGACAGCCTACTCCAAATATTGCAATAGGTTGTTTAAATAAAATATAAATAAATAAAGCCCCGAAGCAATACTGTGTGAGGTGCGTTGCAAATAATCGATGGGACAAGTTAGCGCTTTTCTTTCGAGTTTCGGAAGATTTTTCGAATATCCTGTAAAAAGGAAGCCCATTTGTTTCTATCGACAAGAAGATTTTACAGCAACAGGTAACATTACTACTTTTCTAATTATTATTCTTTTGGTTTTCAACAATTAAATAAAATATAATTTCAACCCTCTCCGTTTGTGCACTTTATCAAGATTCGTACTGTGTATCTGCCGTATTTTATCACCAGAAAAATCTCTTTAACTTTTCTTCAAAGTGAAAAGAGTATCTAAATTTTGTATGTCTTTCGCTTATAAGGTGAACCTGTAAGCAAAGCTGCAGATGTACCTGCCGCTATCAAGACTGACTATGAAAATTTATCTGATTTATTTTACAAACGGTTGCAAGAACAGCGACAGTATAATCAGGTAACTAGGAAAAACAAAATCCATTATCAAATTATATAGTATTACTTTTCACAGTTTTAAGTTAACACTATTTTCGATCAATTATAACCGCGTATAGAAAATTAGGCAACATGACGTCAGTAGTTGTTTACAGCTAATAGCTAGGTGATAGCTATACGGCTTTATATCTAGCGAGAGAATTTCATCTAATAATTTAAAGAAAATGTTGGTACATATATTATTTGGTATTAACTATCCTATGAGTCACCAATATTCACTCTCGCTACTGCACTTTCAGTTTTATTAGTTCGTCGATGGTCTATCATGTAGAAGGCTTTGTATCTCCCTCAGTTGGATATAAAGACGTTTTACCTAGCTGTTTTAAGTTACCTTCAACCTTATATACTAGCAGTTCTAACAATAAGATGATAAATAGGCCTATTTATACATATACTCGTGGTAAATAGGAACAATCGCTTATATCAGGTGCTTGTTATATATTCATCGAATGACGCAACACAAAATGTTAATTTTAAACCAAGCTATAGCAATGCCAGCATTTTACTAGAAATAGGCAAACTGTAACTGCAATAGGCACGAATCTGGTTTAGGGTGCAATTAATTCAAACTTGTTGTCTCCGGCCTTCAGACTAACCTCTTGCTGTTTGATGCAGTACATGAAAGAGCAAGACCGTCGTTGGAGCGCGCAGCAGGCTGTTCGGCGTTTTCCTGGGTGGAACGAAGTCACCATCGCCAACTTGCATAGTCTGTTTCTACTATTCGACAACGAAGTGAATGGCATGCTTGGCTTTGAAGATTTGTAAGTTATTTCCTGAACTTATCTTTAGGCGTCACAGATGCAGTGGCATCTAGTGATTTCAATAGCCCCGTAGATCTATCACCAAAAGGTCATATACCTCCAAAAATACATTATTACTTAAGGTAAATTTTATATAAGAAACCTCCCTACTATTATAGCGTCTCACAATTTCTTTTGCTTTCTTGGAAGTTTTTTGTTAACACAGTTTAAACCGTACTCTCATAATTTATCCACTTTCGAGTTTCACTGTAAGCTTAGAGTTACTGAGTATCTGAAATCGCTGGACTATGAAGAAACTGAGTCATTACTTAAACCTCCGAGCTAATTGTCTTCAGATTACCAAAATAATTAAACACATTGATTTGACTGTTTTTTTTTTATCTATCATTGTTTGTCATTATTTGTCTTTATTAATTACAATTTTGTTTACTTTTGTTTAATTTTCTTTTGTCGTACGTGAGGGGCCCTGGTGACCTGTATCACAGGTTTCTCTGAAACCTACTTCAGGCACAGTCTCCCACATACAAAAACGTGCCTTGTTTAGAATTAATTACCTAGTACTTAATTAATTTTATAATTGTGTTGTTTGTAATTTTTAGTTTTATCTTGTGTGTGTGGAGATAAATAAATGTGATTTTTATTATTATTATTATTTATTTTATTATATTATAGCAGTTATTTTTCTGGAATCCCACGTTGGGCGCCAAAATATACAACCCATTTCTCAAAAACATTAATGATGTGTTAATATACAGGGTTATATAAAAAACATTAATAACCTCACAGGGGTATTTTGCTAACATCATAAACAACTACTTTTGTTCCATGACTTTTTACAAAACATAATACTTTTGCCAAAATCAAACTTACAAGATTCCGTTGCACTATCTAACACATTTCAATTCTATTTATTTTGTCGTACGCCTCTCGTGCATTGACAAAGCGCAGCAGCCCCCGCCTCCGCCGCGCGCCATCCTAAGGCGGTACAGCGGTAGCGGTCTGACAATACGATTTCCCGCCTTCAAGATCAATTATTATACCAGCAATTGGACATATGTGAAATGGAAATGGCCTTTTACAGTACCTACCTAAATACAAAACATCTTAATAAAAAGTAATAACAAAATGTGGAAGAAGTAATGTATGTAGGATAGGCAGACTGAGTCACGACTGAGTACACTCTCCTTCATACTTTAAACCAGGCTTAGGACTGGCTACATTAAATAATAAAATAAGAATAATGTAGGTATCTAAATTACTTACCTACTGCAAGGATTGATAGCTACGTCAAACATTCTTTAATGGTTCCTTGAATCTGGTATTAATTATCCATATTTATTTTTTAATGTAGGCGTATTTAAAAAGTGGAATCAGTATATTATTTACAGTAATTGGAGTAATAAATTATTTAAATCAGCAGGTTAATTATTTTAATTATTTACAAATGATTACCTCTCACGTTTAAGTCTCGTGGATGTCGGTGAGTATCGCGCACATAGCGTTCAAAATAATCACCTTCACAACCAACACAAAGTCCACACCTAAAAATCAATTGTTCATTCACTCGCAATAACACATCGGAGTTCGTTTTAATTTGATTAAACGCTAAAATTATTTTTTCAATTAACATGTTCCGACTTGTGATTACATGTCCTGTGTACACCAATGATTTCACATGTCCCCACAAATAAAAGTCTAGAGGAGTGATGTCTGGCGATCTAGGAGGCCAGGCGCGAGGCCCACCACGTCCAATCCATCGACCAGGATAAATCCTGTTCAGTTGGTCTCTGACTCGGCGAGTATAGTGCGCCGGCGGCGCTCCGTCTTGCTGGAAGTACATACCACGTAAATCAGCAAGTGGTATGTCTTCTTCTAATATGGGTAACGTTTCGGTAAGAAATTGTTCATAACTTTCACCGTTTAGTCTATCCAAAAAGATAGGGCCCAGTAACGTAGAATTAACAATTCCCGCCCACACATTCACACTAAAGCGGTGTTGAAAATTATGCGGTTTGGGTTCGTGAGGGTTTTCATAAGACCATAAATGTTCATTACGGGTATTAAATAACCCCACTCTGCCAAATGTAGCCTCGTCAGTCCATAAAATAGTAGGCCGTTCAGCTAAGTACCAATTGCAAAAAGCAGCTCGTGCGGGTTTGTCCGGTTCAGTGAGCTCCTGCGCACGATGAAAATGGAAAGGATATTTTCCTTCACCGTGAATGACACTCCACGCGAAGTACTGCGTGACATTGAACCGCCTGGCTGCGTCATTAGTGCTAGCTGCTGGATAAATTTCAAAAAAATCCAGGATATCTTCTTGTTCCCGTACTGTGTGCGTCGGTGGACGACCACTATCCCTCATTGTATTGGCACGGAATTGGCCGTAATCTCGTAACCGCTGTGTGGCGGCTAGCATTGTTACATGGCTAGGTGTACGCAGGTTCGGGAATCGTATGGCATATTGTCGACAGGCTTCAGACACATTATCGTCACACCTCGCAAGCATTCGCACCATTTCTGTGTACTCTACGTTCGAATATTGATACGCCATCGTGCACTCGAAGATCGCGCAATGATATTTACGATTGCAACACGCACTACCGAATAACACTTGACGCGCGACGCAAGCGCATCAAAGCGATCGACCGACTGCCGGCCGGCAGATTATAGGTCAAGTTCAAGAGTTCAAGCGCCCCGCCCCCGCTACCCTTTCCCCGCTCGTTCCTTTAAGCCTTTGATGTGCCCGCAGTTTGTTTACCTCACTAACGCTTTCTTTTACTAGCTACACGTAGAATTACGAACATTTAGACTATATATTTTTTATTTTTGTATGAAAGTCTGATGAATTAAAAATCTGATGAATTATTAAAAGTCATGGAACAAAAAAGTTGTTTATGGTGTCAGTAATATACCCCTGCGAGGTTATTAATGTTTTTTATATAACCCTGTATATACGACCACTTATACAGACTTTCGCGTGTATAATAATAGTAGGGATAACTGTATTAGATGATTCTGAAACGGACGCCATTACAAATATGTCAATGTGATATAACAACATAAATGATAGCAGAGTGTATATGAGTAGGTATTTCTAATTCTTCTTTTTATAGTCTGTTACAATTAACATTTGTATTTGTACCTTGTCTTTACGATTTGCTAAGTAAGTAATACAACCTTATTTCATATACAGTTGTGCAGTACTAGAGACCCTGGGAGACGAGAGTGTTATGGAACTGCGCAAAGAGAAATTCAACCAAGCCGACACTGACAGCGACGGTTGGATCACATACGACGAGTTTTTAATGGTTACGAACGATATTTAAATACAGATGATCTTCTTACGTTTAACAAGAATGTAAGTGAATGAAACAAATGAAAGAAAATACTGGACGGAAAGAGATGGACCAAACAGCATCGAAGCTGGTAATAACGTCTTCACTCCTTCGTTATTGTTACGGGACTAAATGAAATTACATCAATTTGCCGAATTTGAACGCCTCCGTTTTCTAGCGCTTCGAAACCGAGGCATTCAAATTGCGGTATCTACCGATTCGATTGCCTGTCAGTTAACTTGACGTACACCAGTACCCATTAATTTTACTGAAATAGCTGATTTACGCTAAAAATGTGCAAAACAAAGGGGTCTCAAAAGATTATTGCATACAGCACCAACTCTTGGCCCAATGTATAATGTCGGCATAACGGGATTGTTGCTGACTAAAATCTACATAAATTTCAGTATTATTCATACAAGGTATTTGTTATTAATTTTTATTATACAAATAAATAGAGAGTAAGTTGACAAAGATCGAGATATCTCTAATCGATATTTTTTTTAGTCAATCTGTGACAGTGTAGAAATGATAAAAACATTGTAGAAGAGAAAAAAAAACATACTTTATTCCCAATTATTGACAAAAATCAAGGTATAGTAAATACTTGATTTCTCTCCAGCCAAAAAAAAAGTAAAAGAAGTAGAAGTTACAAAGTTTCTAGGTTTAAATGTTGATCGTAACCTCAATTGGAAAGCGCATGTTGAGAGTATTTGTTCCAAGCTAAGTAGATTTTCTTATGCTCTATACATGCTTGCCAGAGTTGTCAACCTCACTACAGTGATGACTGCATATCATGCCTATGTTGCATCTACTCTCCGTTATGGATTAATATTTTGGGGTAACTCTGTTGAAAAAGATTCTGCATTTAAGGCTCAGAAGAAATGTGTAAGGGCTATTTGTAAATTAAAACAAACTGACAGTTGTAAACCATATTTTATATCTTTAAATATTTTGACATTACCAAGTATGTACATATATGAAATCGTTTTATTTGTAAGGACTAATTTTAAGTTGTTTAAAAATTTAAATAGCGCTAGACACTGTATGAAACTTTGTATACCGGAAAATAGAACATGGCTTATGAATAATAGTGTACTTTGTATGGCCCCACGGATATATAATAGAATACCAGTGGATATATTACGAATAGATAACTTAATTATATTCCGGCGCAAACTGAAGGAAATGTTACTTGCAAAGGCCTATTATAGCATTAACGAATTTCTTAATGATAAGTAACTAGATTGTAATTGTATGAGTTGAAAATAGTTTTATTTGACAATTTTATATAGATTTATTGACATAACAAAGAATTTGCATGCCGTAAGGCCAAATATGGAATAGCACTAAATTTAATTAAGACTGTATGACACCTTTGTATTTACCTACAAAACCTATATTTGCAAATAAAAGTGATTTGATTTGATCTAACTAGTACATATTTCTAATCAGTTTTCCCTTGCTCACAGTTAGTGTACAACTTCAGTCCCAAGGTGGACGGTCAGCTAACAGGGTTGGCGCAGCTCTGCAATGAAGTAGCAAGTAACATACAGTTTATTAGCAACTTGACCGTCGGCGAGCAATTAGAATACGGGCTATTTTAATTAAAAAACTAAGTAATATTACATTTTATTTTATTTCTTAGCAAAAATAATTACAAACATTTCACATACTCCAGTTTTTTACAAGTGGTCAGATAAAGTTAAGATTATTTATCTGTCATTTGAGGATACGATTTCATTTCATTAGTATATGCTCTCATGTCAATGCTAATCTGAGACGAGGTACGACAAGAAAGTTTTTTATTGCTGTCTGAGGCAGATGTAAAGAAAAAAATCATTTATTTTAACATCACATGACAGGACACATTTAAAAAAAACAGCAATAATTACATGTATAACATATTGAGAGTAAATAGTATTTCGCCGTGCGATGTCGAAACCGAGTTTAGCTCAGTGTACGCAGCTAGCAGAGCAAGTTGCACTGGTATTCTACAGAAGGCAGAGTTAACGTCGGGTGTAGAATTAAACAAAAAGAAAAAATGCACAAAATCTGTACAGTCACAGATAAGAAATAGTATTTCAGATCACGCTCAGCTTATATGTACATAACAGAGATACGGAACACAGCTCAGACTAGACGTAAGACATGACATGTATAAATGTATATAACAACAACTTATTATAATCTATGATCGTTCGTGCTTTAATCTATAATAATAATGTATAGGAAGAATACGTATGTATATTATCTTATATATAAAAATGAATCGCAAAACGTGTTGGTAAGCGCATAACTCAACAACCTCTGGACCAATTTCAGCCAATTCTTTTTTAAAATGTTCGTTGAAGTTCAAGGATGGTTTTTAAAAATTCGAATAATTATCGGAAAAATCTTAAAAACAGCCCCCTTTTACCCATACAACGTTTTCTAACTAAAACGGACAGTCAATTTGAGCTTTATTGTTATTGTTTAAAGTTTATATTGTAAGCACTCACTGTTGTCTACGCAAATATAGGTTCCTAACATCTGAGTCAATTTGTGCTTTATTAACGCTATTTTCGACGAAATTAAATCATATCTATCAAAACAGTGTGCGTGTGTGCGTTGGAGCACAGTATACATGGTTGGAGGATTTAATGTCACGTTCCAAAATTGAATAGTCACAAAATGTAATAGTTCATTTGAACATTTTTTTGGAATTTGGTTGGCTATGCGGTATACTGCCACTTTACAATTCTTTTTCAAATTCAAATTTGACAGGACGAAGTCTGTCGGGTCCGCTAGTTGTATTATAGTTTTGACACGTTGTTATGTTGATTCCGACAAGTGCAGGGCTTCTGACAAGGCTCTATAAGAGAAAGATCCGTTCCGAGAGAAAGACCTTTAGTACTGTATATCGTCATCACTAAATGAGTCTTCAATGCTCAGATCGGAGAGAGCGGCGTCGCAAGCAAGACATCGCGCACCCGCCTCCCGCCAGCACTCCACACAGTATACGAACGGACACTGGGCAATTGCACACGGCTTCCATGACTTGCCTTTAAAACAAAAAGATTAATATCTCTTAATTATTTTTGTTGTAGTAAAAACACCATATTACGCCACTTTTAACGAATAATCCTTACTAACATTATAAAACCGTAAGTTCGTAAGTGTGGATGTTACTTTTTCACATAAAACTACTAAACTACGATTTTTAATTCGAGTCAGTAAAATGACAAGTGCAACTGTCACTGATACAAAAAAGGGTGACCCACTACAATAGTGATGTTCGGCAATCAATAGATTTAGACATTTAGTCATGCTTTATTTTATTACGTATCAAAGCGTTTTTTTATTGTAAATATGTAATACATACCATATTAAATACTATGATTTGTGACACATGACACTGGAAATGTCATTTTACTGACTCGAATTCAAAATCGAACTTTAAATGGATTTTAATGAAACTACAATAATATGGCTTTACAATACATCAGAATAACACGCCTATAATTTATAAAGATACTAGCTTAATCTACGCGGGATTGTTATTTCGAGTAGCTTATATTACCGTGACATAGAAAAGAACTAACTTTATGACATTAAAATTATCACATACATACTAATCCTGTGCAGTAAGATGGCGCGAGTACCAGTCAGTTACTATTAAAATTTTAAAAAAGTCACCCCGGCTTATAATTTTTAACCTGCGTTGTGGGTGAAGCCGCAAACATTGGAACAGGTCCTACAATATATTTGTCCCGTGCAAAAATCGAACCCGCGACTCGACAATCGACGATCACTTAACATGAAATTATTAGGTTTAACATATATATTAGGTATAAGATAGACCCTAAAGTTTGATTTTTAATTCGAGTCAGTAAAATGACATTTCCAGTGTCATGTGTCACAAATCATATTATTTGTATTACATATTTACAATAAAAAACCGCTTTGATACCTAATAAAATAAAGCATGACTAAATGTCTAAATCTATTGATTGCCGAACATCACTATTGTAGTGGGTTGTAGTGGGTCACCCTTTTTTGTATCAGTGACAGTTGCACTTGTCATTTTACTGACTCGAATCGTAAGTTAATAATAATTAATAAAAATCGTAGTTTAGGTGCTTCTTTAAGACCCAAACCCAATAATTGCCGAGATAACCGACTTTAAAATGAAAGCTTTAAAACTTCCAAGTGTCAACCCTAGTCAAGTATTAACACAAATGAAATGCTAGTCAACTGTAAACGTAACGGTGTTCAATAGATTACTGCATAGTATTCCTTGTAATGTTTATTTATTTTAAAGGGATAACAAACAGTTACAGTATAAAGTCTATTATAGTTTACTTAATCTGTGCATGCCAATACTGCAACCAACAACGTTATCCACAGATTAACAAAAACAAAAACAGTGCTCTATACTTGACCTCAGCACCACACAGCGCACACACGCACACACCATAAACAGCAACCAATTTGTTTTATTTTTTATGTTTAAAATAAACATATAATAAATAAGATTTAAGTTATTAATATTAACCAATTATTGTTGAGCTGTCGAATACTTAGCATCAAAAATAATTTATTTAGTTTATCTATACTAATATTATAAAGCTGACGAGTTTGTTTGTTTGTTTGAACGCACTAATCTCTGGAACTGGAACTCCTGGTTTGAATTGAAAAGTTATTTTTTTTAATGAATAGCCCATTTATCGAGGAAGGCTTTAGGCTACATAACATCACGCTGCGACTAATAGGAGCGAAGAAATAGTGGAAAATGTGGAAAAAACGAGGAAAATTATTCATCTTTGAGGTTGCGTGCGCTGCGAAAACGGTTCTAGATACCAAAAAATATGTATGGATGAATTATTCCTCTTAGAATGATCTAAAAAAATGTCCGCGACAGTATATGTCTATCTTTTAAGGTTAACTCAATAAAATCGTTTTTATAGTAATCAAATTTGGATATGTCGCGTTGTCAAGATCGGGTAACAGCTGAGGTGGTTGTTTGCAAAAATAAATATGATGCTCAAAATAACTATTCCACGCGGACGAAGTCGCGGGCACAGCTAGTAAATTATTAAATCTGATTGATTATTTCGCCGGCTCTCAAATAGACTGTAGACCCTTCATACTATTAGCAGAGCTGGGCACCGTTAATCAAATAGTTAACTTCGTTAATCGCCAATTCGTTAATAAAAAAGTTAACTTCGTTAAACGTTAAAGCGTTACTTTTCGGAAGATTTAACGTAAGTTATCGTTAATCCGTTAACACGTTACCAAAAATGCGTTCTGTTAGTCGTCTACAACGAGTCTATGTTCCTCAACAATTCGTCTGCCCAAAGTTCTTCTTGATATTGAAGTTTTAGTATTATTTAATGTTTCTCTAATACATCTAATTCCATAATTAATCACGGTCTTTCTCGCACGCGCCTGTACCTACAAACAATACACTTGCTGAAATGGCTCGTGCCGCCCTGCCGATGCCGCCCGGAACTGTAGACCGACCATCCGACCAAATGAACATGTCGAAACGTATTTTTAGCGCCTCGCCGCGCGGCCGCGATGTCTGCCGGTGTCGGTGTGTTGGTTCGTACCGCGACTTTTTAAATTATAGGTACTGGATTAACGATTAACGAACCTATAAAAAAGCAACGGAAGTTAACGAGTCCGTTAAAACTTTTTTAGTTAACTTAAAAGTTAATCCGTTAGTCAAAATGTTAACTTCGTTAATTAACTATTAACGGATTAACGAGTTAATGCCCAGCTCTGACTATTAGGCACTATCACTTCAATAGTGATATCGTTCTAAAAATACCAACGCGTCACATCGGCTTCCCTAGGCTCCGTCTCCCCGCAGATGAGACAAGTCATCCGAGCTGCGGGCAGCACGCGTAGCCAGCCCAACAACTGCGGCCACTTCATCCTCAGTCCCAAGAGGCTCTCACCTGACATGTAGTGGGTTCTTGCTGCTCGTAGCGCTTTCCTGTTCACCACTTCAGTTAATAGTTTAATAGATACAATAATTATTTATATTATATATCTTTCAGACCTTTTTTTTGAGGGGGGGACACCTCGCTGGCATGGCGCGGCCATGTGTGGGGCTCTCCGGTCATAGAGGACCGGCCTACCCACTAAAACTCCCCCGAGTTCTCTAGACCCATACGGGGCACATGGCGGGGTGCGCTTTCGCGATTCGACAACAAAGCTATTAGCATAAGAGGGTGGCTAACCCCGGACGTCCTGACCAAGATCCGGTTGTCTCAACCACTATACCATGAAGGCAGTTTAAATTTTCTAGTTTTGTTTCCTGTATTGTGCAACACGTGGTATGCCATTAGAAAATTCATTTAACAATTAATTAAAAAATAATTCAAAAAGCTGGGACCAAAATGTTCGGGTTGTAATTGACCACAAGAACAAAACAGATACGATAAATTAACAAATGGCCAGTTAGGACCCAACCTCAGCATAAGCTAAGGACAAATCTGTGGCAGCGCTGGTATTCTGATCAGACATAAGTAGCATTAATTCGTTAATTAACGAAGTTTGCATTTCCATTAACGGATTATCTTTTAACTTACCTACTTAAAATAATGTTAATGAATGATTTTATTTACGTTAATCTTCCTTAAATTCATCGTTAATCCAGCACCTAATATCAACCGCATTATAAACGCATAGACACATAACGAATCGTATTATGGCGTGCAAAACATGTTCTAACAACTGCGTTTAATGCAACAACAAACACAAAGCGAGGTGTACCGCGAATTTATTATTTTTTTTATTTATTTATTTACGTAATATAATACATTTATAAAATTGTAAAGGCACAACATAAACTCTTGCGAGTTTTTCCGTGCGCCAGTGAGCCGTTAGGTAAACTTATTTAACAATTAATCATAGGTGTCGACTCCGGCATATCTCCCCAAACCCAAAACCAAAACCTGACACCAGTCCCTCCCTGTCATTCTGTATAGAATATGACAAGGATAGACCGCCGCCAAGCCTAGTTCCATGTTTAGAGATCACGCCAGAGTCAACAGTTTAACACCAAAATCTAGTAGCCGAACTGTATCTGCAGTGGCGTAACTATACCGTTCGAGGCCCGTGGCAAATTCATCGGAGGGGCCCTCCCATCTCCCCAATTTAAAAAAAAAGCTGAACCAACAATAATAGCATTTTTTTATTTTATAATACCTATTCATTTATAAACTTTTATTTGTAAGAGGTAACTAATAAATAAACGTGAAGTAGGTTCAAACAAACTTTAAAATTATAATTACTTAATATACACATTTTGGAGGTATGTTTGTCCATTCATGTTTCCGAAATTATTAATTGGATTTTACCCATTCATTCTAAAACTGGGTTAAATCTTTTTTTACTAATTTATTGAAAAATTATAATACCTACCCGTATTCTTTTTTTACTTGTGTAAGCAACTAAGGAGGTGACAAATAAATTAAAGACAATTTTTTTTTTTACTTAAGTGTAATAATAAATGTACTTAGGGAGTTGAGACTTTCCTGATCGGGGGCCCCTTCGGGCTGGGGGCCTGCGGCATTTTGCCGACTTGCCACCCTATAGTTACGCCACTGTGTATCTGTAACTACACGTACACACGCTCCACCTCCTCGCTCTTTATCATGCTCAACACAATGTCTTCCTTTTCGCTTACACTAGGAATGTTCATTGACTATCACTGTTCGATATAATAATAGTAATACGAATACTTTAAGCCGATTGTACGCATTAGCCCAACGACTAATGCCAACGTTTAAAGCAGAAATTGGCGGTATGTTGGTAGTTGGCGCCAACATGGACGGCCAGCCGAATAACGTCGGTATTTTGTCCATACATGGCCCAACGTGTTAGCCGGCTCAACATAGCGTGATAAGATACAAAATATACAATTAAAGTCACCTTACAAGTTAATCCGTTAATGGAATTGTTAATTTCGTTAATTAACTAGTTAAACTCGGCTATGATTAAAGATGTAGACACAATGCGTCAGACTTCACATGTTCACCTTCAGGCAGCTCTTACAATTGTTCGTGCTTGCGATGATTTTCGTAGTGCAACTTTAAAATCTGACATTTTGCTGACTGTACCAAAACCTAGAACATTAATGAAATGCCAAACAGATGCCTTATCAGTAAAATCTATAATCTGAATTTACGAAAACACAAATTTAGTAGCCGTTACCTTCGTAAAGTTTTTTGCATTTTCATGCGCTTCTTCAGAATATCATTGTAGAGATGTAATATACGTTGTTTCTCGCGCTCCGGGTAAAAATAACTGCAGACCAACCTGAAAGAATTACTTGGTAGAAATAACGTGAAAAGTCGACATTTGCAGAAAATATCTAGTTTACAATTATACATCAACACAGCTACAACAATCTAATCATACTCGTATTAATTTTATTCGCTTCTGATATTTAGTGTTAGATATACTAGGTGATGATCGGGATTCGATTGGATATTCTGTTGGGTTTGGCTGATGGTAAGGCTACTGAGCCCACCTGACTAGATACGACTAGAACATTTAGTTTCTACTGTCAGGAGTCTTGAACAGTGAGAGAGGAGATTCATATACTAATTTTTTTGAGCATTTTAATAAATAGATTTCACAACTATATAGTTTTTGTTGAAACAGATCATAAATATGGCTATATTTAACTTATTGAAAGTCAATTTCTGGTTCCTTCCATGATCCTTAGTTGGGCAGCCTTCAGCTTCGCCATGACTAGGTTCCCTTATGATAAGGCCGGCGCCACTTTGGCTTCCCGCGCCTATTCTAATGCTTTTGCATGGACCTCTTTTATGGGTCCGCGCTGCTACGTAAGAAGTCTACTACGTAACGCTTTCGGCACATAATTCCTAATCAATAAATACTTATCTAGATTAAGTAATTACCTCCTCAACCGCTCGGTGTACGGGTGGATGTACAAGAGGACCAATATCCAAAGATAGCCTCCATATATCTTGAGGTAGTAATAGAAAGGCGTGCTCGTCGGCCGAGGCAGACATTTGTTGCTGTAATTCTCCCGTACTTTAAGGTTTTTGATGCTGTCGAGCACTTTCCGCACCATACTAGCTAGAGCGCCTGTTCCTTCTAGCTGGGAATGAAGATATGCGGCAGAGAGTTTAAAATAGTTTGTACGTTTATGGCTAATGCGTTACTAAAAAAGTTTACATCGTTACACGCTTAAATGTTATATTTAAAAATATTTAACTCAACGATTAAATTTGATCGTACGATATAGCGGTAGCTATGACCGTCGCGGTCGCGAAAGACCTCCGCAACAGAACAGCAGCTGCAGCAGGCAAAATAGACAAGAATCGGGTACGCACCATGGCGTCGCTCCTAGTGAATGGCATCGGGGAGGGCGAAAAATGTAAAAAGCTCTTCGTGGATGAGGCCCTGATGAGTCACTTTGGAACGATAGTCATGGCGGCCCAGGGGGTCATCCATAAATTACGTCACACGGTAAGGCGGAGGGATGGGGTTGACGAAGTCACACAATGTCACGTGTGACAAAGGGGTGGGGTCTTAAATTTCGTGACGTCACATTTCAAAATCTATTATAAGCTAACTGTTAAAACACATTTTAAATTATTACTATTAGTATGAAAAGTGCTGCAAAATTAATTTTTATAGTAAAAGTCTGTAACTCTTTTAAATGAATAAATAAATAGTGTTTTCTTCTATCTATTAATAGGTACCCCTTTATATATGAAATAGTACTTTCGGGAACTATAAGCAATTAGAAAAATAGTACCTTTCGGAGGGTACTTCACCCTTCCGAAAGGTACTATTGATTATAGAACCTAGGTGATTTTGAAAAATATAATATGCAAATCATGAAATGACCATATACCTACTTATTTAATATAAGTAATCGTTTTTTGTTTTGTTAATTGAAACCGCTTTTATCATTCAATAATTTCTAAATGTAAATTTTCAAAATATGTGATGTGACAACAGGGGGGGGGGGGTCTCACAAATGTGACTAGCTGTGACAAGGACGGGGACAAAAAATCGCGAAATTCGTGTGACGTAATTTATGGACGACCCTCAGGTCGAGGCCTGAGAAGATGGTCATAATCGGGGACGTAAACCAACTTCCCTACATAGACCGAAATGACCACTTCCCAATGATCTATGCGTTGCAGATCAAACCCAGAACGACACTTGTGTGCACGCACCGCAATCCGCTGGACGTAGCCTACGCCCTCCGATCGATCTACGGGGACGTATATTCATCAAACCTCCGCACAAGGTCCCTGTCGTGGATGGCATTGTGGAATTCGATTATAGCCATTATCTTACTCACACCCAAGAGGAAAAAGTCGTCCCACCGGCACATTTTCTAGGACACTACAAGCCTCTTAGTACGGCTTTACTTAAATAAACAACAAATGAGTAGACATAAATCTAAATATAATAAAATAACTAATAGCAATAGGGTAAGGGTTCCAGAGAAAACAAGATTAACCATAAAACATTTGTAAAAAAAAATTGTTGTCAATAATATATTAGCAATGTTAACCAGGAAATTTATTTATATACTAGCTGACCCGGCGAACTTCGTACCGCCTTAGCGTAGCTTTGATGCACTACCGAAACGGGTTTCATTTTTATATATATAGATAGTAAATAATATTAATTTGTAAAAATACTAATAACTAAATAATAAGCAACCAAAACAATATAAATTGTATAAAATAAACGTTGAGGAAATCTTCATATTAATTGTAATAAATATGTATGTATATATATATCTATATATATATATAATAAACAAAATGTAAAAACTAACCATAGATATTAAACATTGTTAATCTTAAGGCATAGTTAATAATGGTTGTAATAGTATATTATAGTAGAATATAGATATAGATGGGGCTATGTCTGTGGGGGACGGGACCATCTGTTCCCACAACACGGAGAAAAGACACTTTCTCCCAACCGAGAATTGATATATTGATTCTCAGTCTCCTCTCCTGAGGAAAAAAAACGGAATTAAGGAAAATCAACGGAAGTTAATGTTCCGTTATTACTTAAAAGTTCACCCGTTGGTGGAAACGGATATTATATCAAAGTATTAGCGAGTTAACAGCAAGCTATCCCAATAACCCTGACTTATATGAGAATTTTTGTCTCTTTTATCTCTTTCGAGTCTGTCGGAACAGCATAAAATACAACTACTGCACTTACAGATTATGATCGCATGATTACGCCGTATACATTTTCGCTAGTAACTGAAAAGTTACAATGACCACCTTGCTTTGACATCTAAAAAAAAGAAATCCGAATATAATGTATTCCCCCCATTTTTGCCCGTCGTCAGGAGCAATTCTTTTTATTTTTTTTTAATTCGTCAACCAAATCTCGTTATCAGAAATCATCTTTAGTTCCGGAACGCGTTCCTATCCGAAAGGACGTTCCGGAGCGTTCCGGCTCGACAACACCACTGGTTATAGTGTTCAAGCTAGCCCCATTTGACCAAAACCGACTAATTCGAAGTAGGTATTTACTTCAATCTCCATGTCGCGCTGGTGAGTGGCCGGCGGCGCCGCGGCGGCGTGCCGGCGCACCACGTCGAGCGCCTCGTAGAACAAGCGGTCCAGCATCACGAACGTGGTCGCCGTCACCACCTCCAGGAGCAGCTTCAGCACGTGCTCTAGAAGAACGGTGCGCGCTGCCCACGTGTACTCCAGACAGCGGACGTCTACATACTTGCTTCTTTCCATCTGTGGTTATTGTTATATTTTGAAGTATAACTTGAATCACGTGTGAGATGTAACAATTCTTTTTCTAGTGTAAAATATAGGTATTTGTATTTTTATGCGCCAGCAGAGAACAAGTAGCGTATGAAGGACGCAAATTGGCCCAAGCATGAGGCTAAATGCGGAAAAAGAGTCCAGCTAATGTAACATATGTTTTCCGTTTTATCTAATAGAATAGAAATCTTTAGACTTTTATCTTATGAACAATTCAATAAACAGTAAATAGTGCACGTCAATGTTTTTATTTATGGACGCATACTTTACCTACAGATTAAGAAAACTTGCCTGGAGCCTCGATTCTATTGGTCTCACAGGTTTGAACTATGAGGTCAATAGAAAAATGCAAGGCTGCCTCATATACGGAGCAAATGCACTAGAGACAGCGCGGTGCCCAGAGTGGTTTTGTCACTGTCTGATACCCCACAGAAAGCCACCAACACTCACACTAAAGGTGTAGGTGGTTCTGATAATGTTCGTTTGCAGGCTTTTGCATTAGGTATTGCACAATATATATATATATATATATATACGTATATAGTGTGTGAATGCGTGTATATATGTGCACTTTGATACTATTCATTAATTTATATAAATAAATAAATAAAATATGTCTTACACCAATTAGCCTAGCCCTGTAAGCTCTGTTGCTCTGTAAGACTTGAGTTATGGGATCTAGGATAGCAGATAAACATACATATATTATACGTATATAAATGAATTTGGCAGAAATATATTATAACAACCGTGACGTGAAGGTACAAATGCATTCATCACGCAAACATATGCCCCCAACGGGACTCGAACCCGGGACCTCAGAGATGGCGACACCTTGAAACCGGTATACCAACCACTCGACTACGGAGGTGTAAGGTGTAAGAAATTTTTAAGTTAATTTTTTTATGCAGTGTGGTTAAGGTCCTATGTCCCCTAGACGGGGCAGAGGGCGTCCACAGTGCGTCGCCAGCCCGGTCGGTCTTGAGCTTCGCGCTTGACTTCGCTCCAGGTCTTCCCGATTTTCTTCGCCTCTGCGATGATCGTCCGTCGCCAGGTCTGTCTAGGGCGGCCTCGCTTACGCTTTCCTTGGGGATTCCAGTCTAGGGCTTGCCTTAGTATGTGTTCGGAGTCCCTTCGGAGCGTGTGGCCGATCCACTTCCATTTGCGACGTTTAATTTGATGATCGATTGGAGTTTCACCGCAGCGTTCCCACAGGTCAAAGTTGGTGATTTTCTCGGGCCAGTAAATACCGAGAATACGACGAAGACAACGGTTGACTACCACCTGCAGCTTATGCGAGATGACTTTAGTGACCTTCCACGTCTCGCTTCCATAAAGCAGCACGGTTTTAACATTTGATTGAAAGATTTTTAACTTGACCCTTCTAGTGAGCTTCCGTGACTGCCATATAGGGCGCAGCCGTGCGAAGGTTGCTCTCGCCTTGGCGATTCTCGAAGTGATGTCCTCCTCGATCCCCCCAGATTCTGACACTACACTCCCGAGGTATGTGAATTTGTGGACCTTCTCCACAGCCTCTGTGCCAATGAGCAACGGCAAAGAGCTCGTCGCCCCGCACCTCATTTCCTTAGTCTTCCGGATGTTGATCCTTAGTCCCGTCTCTTCAGCCTCTCGTCGTAGGTCGTCCAGCTTGGCTTGCATGTCGGCGCGAGTGTGACTCAGCAGACATAGGTCATCGGCAAAATCCAGGTCTTCCAGAACGCTGGATAATCCCCACTCTATGCCACGGCGCTTATTGGTGGTCGTCTTGTGCATGATTCCATCCAGAGCGACGAGGAAGAGGAGAGGCGAGAGAAGGCATCCCTGTCGCACACCCGCATGTACCGGTATATCCTCCTAGACGAGGCCGTCGTGTGTAATTCTACAAGAATAGGTCTTGTAGATGGCTTTGATGAGATTGATGATCTTCTCGGGGACTCCTATTTCATGCAATCGATCCCAAATGCATGGCCACTTTAATGTATCGAAGGCTTTTTCGAAGTCCACAAAGGTTAAATACATTTCCCTCTGCCATTCTGATGCCTGTTCGAGAATGATACGCAAGGTGTTGGTTTGATCCGTACATGAACGGTTGGGTCTAAAGCCAGCCTGCTCTTTGCGAAGGAGAGGTTCAACAGCTCCCGAAGATGCAGATGCTCGGGAGATGCAGTGTGTATTTCTCTAAAAACTTTCGACGAACACTTAGGCATTTAGGACGGGAACTGCTTTTATTTTTGACACGTTCATATTATAACAAGGCCGTCATCAGAAAGTTTTAAACATTATGTTATTTCAAAAGTCAGAGTCTTGATAAGGGTGTGCCAAGCAAAATATATACTTTACTCAAATATCGGTTGATAGAGATTTAATATACCTATTGAAAACGATGTGTCTTCAACGGCGATAAAAGTTACAATGTAATTAGTATGGAGGTGACAGACACAAACAATTAAAATCGACGTAACGAAACGTTGACCGGAGAGATATATGAAGATGAAATTGATAGTAAGTTTCATTAAGGCGATATTCGACGTCACCCCCTATATTATATCTCTTCAGTGTATGTGGTCCTATTCAAATCTATGGTGAACGACATGTTTTAATATCCCCAGACATATATATCACATATCGCCCCCCGGTGCGACACTGTCACTTTTGCAAAAATATAGTTTTTCAGGAGAAGCATTTAATACTTTGACACCTCACAAAGCAATGACGTTAAGAGATAAAGGCGAGATGAGTTGCTTATACTAAACGGTTAACTTTAAACTTTAATTTTAGATAAATAATTATCAAGTAAAGGAGTGCTCTAGGATAATTATTACATACTTAACTCGTTTTTATTTTTTGACGTGAAACGTCTTTAAAATCGCGCCGAAACATACGGGTACCAGGTTTAAAAAGTGGACCGTAACGAAAAGGTATATATCATCGCACCTTAATAATTAAAAAACTATTAGTCCGAGAAAGAAAAATGTGGTGTGAATATTTCACTTATATAGTCAGCTCGCTGTTGTAACATTGAATTTCTTATTAAAATACTTAAAACATCGTCAATCTTGTATCAATTCAATCTTTTACTTTAAAAGCGATTCCCTAACATAGACGTTTCACGTTAAAACCAACGGCCGTGTGCCCCGGCACAGCCCCACCCGATTTTTTGCAAAAGTGACAGTGTCGCACCGGGGTTGCGATATGACGATGACGAGACGCATAGGTACTATACCTTTTTTAATGGTAACAAAGTATAGTGATTCCTCTTCCTGCGTTTCTCGTCGATCCTCTTGAAGCGTGCGGTGACGTACACGTTATCATGGTCAACGTTGATGAGGTACTGGTCGTGGTAGATAGTGGCTGCTGCGAGGATGCGCAGGAACATCAAGGCCATGCACACGTCCACGGCGACGCCAACCGCGTGCATGGTCTGTTGTTTCTCTTCAAACGCATTCGTCACCATGTCTCCAGTCTCTTTTGCATCCTTGTTTGAAAATAAGGTTAGGTGGTATGTGCTTTTAATCAGACTAAAATTATTCTTGAATGTCCTTCCTTCCTTTCCAAAATGTCCTTATAGACGAAAGTAGACGCTATAATCTCATTCAAACTACAATTTTAAAACATAATCATTTAAACTTTACATTTTAATGTTCTTAAAATTTAACAGATTGATATTAATGTGCTTTTTGACAGAGGTAGGCATTAAAACCTGTAATGCAACTTAGGTGACACACCGGTAATTTTTTTTCCCTCTGGAAAAGAGGCTGAAAATCCTCATAGATTACCGTCACAACCAAATGGAACGGTGATTACATCGGACTCCATACCAGCCAGAACGGCCTGACCAGCATGACCTGCCTAAGTTCTAAAAACCATATAGGCAAATCGTGAGGGCGACCGCCCCCTCAGGAGAGGAGGCAATCATCAAAGGATTGAGCCTTTGTTGATTTGCTAATTCACAATGATATTGAAATGTTGGAAGGAGAATAAAAATATTACATAAATACACCTCGTCATATCCTGTATACCTGTATTATAATAAATCCTGAAATCTCAATTTTTTATAAGATTCTAAAAAAAAGTAATTTGCTTAAATAATATTCAAATGTTTATGTTTTTTAATGATGTATGACTAACCTTTGTCACTTCTGGCCGTGCTCAGGGTAGACGACTACACCTGATTATGGCTGTTTTTGTACTATAATTATCTGATTTGAGCAATTTATATCTAATGAAAGTATATCAATATAGAAATTTCAGTTTAATTATTAATTTATATTGTTTTTAGATTTCTAAAAATGAGCAATTATTATTTACGTAATTTTAATGAAACGAACACATTTCTAGCATTCTCACATTAAGTGTAACATTTTCTGTATAGAAAGTATACCTATAAACATACAAATAACAAAGTTATTTTAAAATTTGTTTATAACCTCATACAAATTAGGCGAGTTTACTGAGTTATGTATGACGTCACAATTGCAGTGTTTTTAGTATGGAGCGTTTTTGAGCGACCCACGACAGCGCCGCAAACATGTCGATGTATCTTCAAAAGTAATAGGTGCAGGTGTACTGTTGGTTCTACAATATTTCTCACTTTAAAGAGTACTCTTATTATATACAGAATTTAAAAAATTGTCGTCTACCCAATTTTAGCATTCTCCTTTACTATAAAATCTATAAATATAAATAAAATTGGAGTGTCGTTTGTCTGTCTGTTTGTTCTAGCTAGTCTTTGAAATGGCTGGACCGTATTTTGACGGGACTTTTTAAAAGCAGATAGTTAATATAATAAGATAAACTTAAAATACTTTAATTTTAAGAAAAATCTTTCGTTTTGGTAAAATAAAGTAATGTTGCAATGTCAAAGTACTGTCCAGTACCGCGCGCAGCTAACGCACATGTCACTTAAAAATAAAAATTCAAAACCAAAAAAAAAAGGTTAGTAATAAATAATAATAAATATTTCTTAAACTTACACCAATTAGCCTTTTTTTTTGTTCCGCTGAGGAAAATGCAGTAAATTGCATACCTCCGCTGCGGAGAGCCGGCGGTTATGTGGGGCTCTCCTCTCCAGAAGGAGGAGAGCTACCCACAAAAAATCTCAGCGATGGCCTTCCTCAGGCATGTAGGGAGTCCCCGGGAACGATAACGACTTCCGGGAACCCAGACTCCGCTCCCCCGTCGATACAGGGGAGCCCTCCTCGGGGGTGGCAAATACCTCCCCCGACCTCCTCCACCGACGACGCCCCCCGGCCATTGGAGGGGCGTGGTCCGTCCAGGGTCGCCGTATTCACGGGCGCGGCTTACACGCCCCCGCCGGCGACCCACACCAATTAGCCTAGCTTTAAGTAAGCTCTGAAAAGGTTGTGTTATGAGATCTAGTGTCACGGCAAGACATACATAGGTACATAGGAATATATTATACTCTACTCGACTACGAAAGTAAAAACATTTCTGTGTACAATCATAAAAAAATATTTATTGATTTTATTTTGATATTTCTACTGTTGCATGTTATTTTCGTCTAGTGATTTTCTTTATAAATCATTTGAGAAACTGCACAAAGATCGCTTAGCCCCGATCCTTGCAGCACTACATACGTCGATCGTATTCTAAAATCAAGGCTCAAACTCAAAAATTCATTAGAAGAGGATGGCACTATTGACGACACATACCACCATCCCTTTCCAACTACACTCAATCAGAGATGTCTCATTCTATAATGAAAACGGAAACGAAAACGGCATTAAAGTTTAAAGTACTTTACCTTAATATCGTACAGCTCTTGGATAATATTGCCTTCTTGTTGCAATGAAAGATTTTCGTCTTTGAGACTCATGGAAACCTTGCGTAAAGTAGCATAACCTTCCGATAAGCCTGGATTCGTCTAGAATAATATTTTTAATTAACTCATCTCTATAGCTAGTTAGTGTAATGAATGACAAATTAGTTTTTTATGAGGTAACTTTCCCCACTTCAATCACATCTAGAGACTGGGAAACCCAATTCCTTAGTAGCACCCCTGGACAACTCAGCAAAATAGTCGTAACTTCAAAAAAGAGATCAATCGATGGTTCCAATTCTGCAGGGCATTGTTGCCAGTGATGTAGCCACCATGAGTCTTAGAAAGAGCCTCTTTCTCTTCATCCAAAAGGTAATGGTGAAGGCTATGCTAATTGTTTCTCTTCGTTATCTAATCTGCCGAATGAAGGTCCCTGTCATGGCACGAATATGTTCATACCTTAACTGGCTGTAGAGATAACTAATTGTTGATAGAACTGACAGCCGTTGGGGTCTTACAAGGTCGACCGAAGATTTGGTGAAGATGAGAGAAGAAAAGAGGCTATATCCAGCAGCGCGCGTTTCGTAACCGATGAATGGTCGAGTTTTATTGAAACCATATTTAGTAACTCACCTGATTTTTGTAGTTGCACATGACAGTCAAGTTTCCAATCTGATTTAAGCTGCAAACATTTCTCGACGCCATAAGTACACTTAGCAGCCGTGACCACGATTCTGAGGCAGCATCCAGGCACTGATAGTAGGTACGATTGACCAACTCCTCGCAGATAATTTGCGCGTAATTTATCTGCTGAACGCAACGCTGATATAGCTTATCCGCGTAATGTTCCAGAATTATATCGTTCTTTAATTTTGTATGCTGCCTACAATGATTAAATAGATTATGGTTACCTCAATGATATTGCGGTATTTTTTAGAGTTTTGTTTGGATTGCCTTTTTTTTTTTTTTGTATCCCTGAGGAAAATGCATTAAATTGCATACCCCAGCTGTGGCGAGCCGGCGGTTATGTGGGGCTCTCCTCCCCAGAAGGGGGAGGCCTACCCACTAAAAACCTCAGGGATGGCCTTCCTCAGGCATGTACGGAGCCCGGGAACATCAAGCCACTTCCGGGAACCTCCAGCCTCCTCTCCCCTGCCTAGGGGGACCCCTCCTCGGGGGAGGCTACACTACCTCCCCCGATCTCCTCCACCGACGACGCCCCCCGGCCACGGAAGGGGCGTGGCCACCCCGGGTCGCCGTCGCCACAATCCGTCGGTGTCACTCCCGCTTAGGCACTTCGTGCGCGGGTTCCAGGTCGCTCCCCCCGTCGCCCTCCCGGTCGACACGCCGCGACGCATACGTCGCCGCGTACATGTCGGCCAGGATTGTTTGGATTGCCCTAACAATATGGTGTTGATAAAACGTGAAATATCAATAATTTGTAAAAGTTGTATTAAATCTGATTACTACTTAAAATAATATGTGAATGATATGCGATCACAAACCCGTACTTGGCCAGTTTGGCGGGATACGGCCCGAAACTACGCTTATAATTTCGACACCAATCTGTGGAGGTCCTTGGGATAAACTTATGTCCGTCCGGCAAGAAATGTCTCATGGCTAACAAGATCTCCTTACCTAAGGAAAAGCTCTTGTTTTCCTTCATACATCTATGTTATAACTAGAGATCGGATAATCGGATGCATATTTACCTAAAGTTAATTTTTGGCTCACAAATTATGGAAGCGGCTTTTTAAAATACATTTTGTTAAATAAAAATCCCGGGAAAATACGGGACTGCAAATTTAACGTAGTGATATTGTTTGAAAATTACTAAATTAGCACGTGGTATTTATTTTCAAAAGACCGAGACTCCGGGTTCATTTATACAACTATGCATACGTACCTATTTACATGAAGTTTAGTTTCAGTTCCCCGTGCGATTTATGAATGTACAATTTATTACATGAAGAGTGTTATACGAAAGTAGTGAGCTAGTTTGACTAAAACAATAATCAATTAAATAATTGAATAAAAAACAGAAATGGTGCCCGGGCGTAAGTATGGTCTAGTATCTCACTTTGAGTTAACTTCCGATTTAATGAGTGTGAATTCCGGGATTTTTATTTATGGAAATAAAATAAAAAGACAGTTCCATACTTTGTCAAAAACTGAATTAGATAAATAAATAAACACCCGACTATCCAATTCCGCAATCCCGGGATTTTTATTTAACAAAACAATAAAAAGCCGTTTCCATACTTTGTCTTAAACTAACTTTAGGTAAATATGCATCCGATTATCCGATCTCTAGTTATAACTTATTTTATTTAAAACATAAAAATACTATGTATTTTTGCATTTCATTTTGACTCTACAGTACTATTTTTATTTCTCTCACTCACAATTTGTTTCATTACATTTCAAACACAATGTCGAAAATCACCCCTATGTACAAATATTTCATTTTATTAGCTTCAATTTTGTGGAAATAATTTATTTTGCCTTGTAACTTAATTTATTAGTTGTTGTAGTAGCTATGGAAAAAAGAAAAATTTAATATACCTATCTATACGATAGGTACGGTAATTTCATATGTAAAGTCCTAATTTAATAATAATAATAACATATATACTTACAACAATTAACATGAGATTAGAGAGTAACATAAGCAGAAGTTAGTGATACGAACAGAAATGAGAAATAACAGCAAAAGGCAGGTAGTAAATAAGATAAGAGGTAGTAAACTAGACTGATTTCTACGTACACATTCGTTTTATTCATTGTTCTATCAGATTCAACAGCGATTGTCCTCTGAACCAATATCTCGTATGGATTATCTTCAATTTCAAATGCTATTGGCTCTATTACATTACGGATATACCTACGAACATCTTTTTAATTCAATACAAAACAACAGAGAATAAAGCAAACTTAATATTAAGAACAACTACGTAAGTAAATTAATATTTCAAAAAATATTGTTCATCCGAACCTTATCGTATCCTGCACTTCGTTGAATTCATTCGTAAAACTGAATATAGCTTTTAGAAATGATTCGCTAATGATATCGTATTTAGTTTCAGTCAGATTCTGGGACAACTCAGTGCCGCACGCAAACACCCTTACCACCTCTTTTGCATTTAAACCCATATTAGTTATGGGTCCTTGTGGAAATAAATAAAGTAGGTTAAATATTGATATGACTATTTATTATGTCATGATAGATATGGTATGTCTTCTTTCGTTACAAGGTATTTCTTCTGTGATTAATTTGGAGCAGACCATGCCCACGCGAAACCCTTGGATGACTCAGCTCTTTTGGGTTAAAGTGGACATGGATTTGTCGATCGACAACTGCATCCATCCTTGTCAATAAGATTTTAGCTGTCAAATATTGTTGATCGAGAGTTCCAACCTCGCACTGTTCGAACGAACAATAACAACAGCTTAGATGCGTCTCCACCGAGACGTGTAGACGTACGTCGTGAGGTAACCTGCATACACGAGAGGAGGAGGTTTTCGTAGTAGGGTTAGAAAAATGTACATATTCCGAAAACGAAAACACATTCGTACATGAAGCCAATGGCATGGCATGGACCCTGGACTCTGCGAAAGACCACCGACGCTGGGAACGAACAAACGGAACCCTTATTGGATGAACAGACGAACTACAAAAGTTCGTCTGTCGATCTAGAAAGACCCTTTATGTCGGGAACGCGTGGAGATAGCAAATTGAATTTAGCAGAGAATACGTCGAAGTCATCATCACAGGTTCGAAGACTAAACTTTCGTAACTTAAATAAACGATCTTACCAGCAATGACGTATGTGAGCACAACCACCTTCAGCACACTGCGTCCTGGTTTGCCGCAGTACATCGGGATGATGAGAGCACATATACACTTCAGTTGAGCACATACTACATTGCCTAAACCTAGAATATTAAAAAGTCACTACGTACTTTGCTGTCTGAAGACAAACCCAATATAACCATCGCGATAAATACTTTTTACACTTCTTTCAATTAGCCTAGTCCACTGTAAGGCTTGTGTTATGGGATTTAGGGTATTTTTATAACACAAATATATTTTAAAAGTCGTAACTAAGGTACAAATGCTTAGATCACACAAACATCTGCCCCCTTCGGGTTCGAATTCGGGACCTCAGAAATGATGACACCTTGAAACAGGCGACACATTCGGCTACGGCGGTCAATGTATCTCGTACGTACGTATGTCCATCTAGTTGTTGCTTCCAGTGCTTGATTAACCCTTAGGCTAATTAGGCTGCAGCCTAAGGCGCGAGGATCGGGGGGCGGACAATTAATTTTGAAATTTAAAATACGCGCGTAAAACAAATCCTGACTCGACTCGAATCGGTTCTTTTTAGACCGACCGTAACACACCTGGCGGGGGCGCGTTCTTACAATTAGCCTAGGGCGGTCACAACTCTTGATTAGTTAGTATATTAAGAAAAGGACGAGCAAGATGAGATAACATTATTAATTATAAGTATGTAATTATAGTAATTATCTTTATGTTGTGGGCACACAAATTATTATTATTCAATCCAAATTCTTAAAAAAAAATTAAAAATAAATGTAAGGTTCGAATTTTAGTGCTTTGAGAGAGTGCTGCATAAACTAAGGGGGTGGTTGCCATCCGATGAAGATTTAGAGATTTAACCATAGATTTAGCCACATGGTCAAAACCCGAGTTTAATCGCTAAACAGACCAACATAAGGTTTAAAATCCGTCGAAAACAGATTAGATTAATAATCATTTCTCCAACACAAGAGTTAAAACATGTATAATATATATCGGTTTAGATATGTGCATTCACAATACAGGCCCTAGTTTGACATAATAGATTTGACATAGTTACCCAGCAGCAAACCCAATATAATCGACAGGACATTGCCTATATTGTTCGGAAAAGGTAATTTCGCCCACGCCACGTGATAATAGAACTGGCCCAAGCAAAAACCTCCCACAAAAGCCACCGTTCTTCTCAAACAAATATGGCGTCTTGGACAGCAATTGTATCCCATGTCTTTAAAGATGGGTACTGAATTGTATGTGCAGTTTTAATATTATGAAGAATATCTCTTAAAGTTATTTTTACACATCGAATCAAGATCAAAGGTCAGATACTTCGTAAATGAAGGAAGTGAACAATGACAAGCTAAAATTAAACCATGGACATAATACCTATAGAATTTTTGGTTCCTTTTTTCTACATTTAATAGTATAGGCGTCAGCCACACATCCTACTTCAAAACACTCCATTCAAATCACAGATTAGTATATTCTTGTTTAAGTCTTACACAGACAATATTTCTTGTTATTCATTGTCCGTGGCGTGAAGGCATGCGCATTCAAGACATTATTTAAATAATACACATATATTCATTACCATAGATATAAGAGAATCGCAGTGAAAATTTTATCTATGGTGCACATATTTGATAAAACAAACAAATAACGTTACCCAAATACCCTAACAAATAATGTAACGAATAGTATAGACGTTTTACCGATTTGCCTATTCCCAGATTTAAATTAATTGATAAGGTAATGCTTGGGTTTAATTTTAATGGCTCAATAGTTCCGTTGACAAATATTTTGACTATAGTAAATAACGCAATGAAACTACAGTTTTTATAGATATAATATGAACTTGTTTAAACTTGTAAAGGAAGTTGGGTTCCGACTATTACTGAGGCCAGCTTTCAACTGACGACTGTAAAAATACAGGAAGAAAAAAAGTAGCGCTGGTTTTTCCCAGTTCCAAGGTGTTTCGCCGTAGACTTGTGCACTTGGTACGCCTAGTCGCCTACCAATCTTGAAGTGCAAGTGATTTTAAAATCCTATTTAAAGTATAATTTTTATTTTATTTTGAATACATGGGACACATCGAGTTTGTAACGGGCGGTACTTTTATTAGGAGCAACATATGAACTGTGTCAAGGTTAACATGTAAAGCCTGATGTGTTGTTAAATATACCTCTGTGTATTCTACAGTTACTGAAATTTGGAACGGATACGCGTGCGCTTCAGAAGTAGGTACAAGACAATGTGCAGTCTGCTAATCAAACTTTTGCGACTAAACTGACTGAGGAATCAGGACATTAGTTCTGGTTTCCAATCCAATTCAATCGTATCTTTATTACATAAGTACTTATTATTAACTCAAACTTGGTCTTTACCTGACACCGACCTTGCTATAATCTTCTTATATATAAAAATGAATCGCATAATGTGTTGGTAAGCGCATAATTCAACAACGCCTGGACCAATTTGACCAATTCTTTTTTAAAATGTTCGTTGAAGTTCAAGGATGGTTTTTAAGAGAAAAATTCGAATAATTATCGGAAAAACTCTAAAAACAGCCCTTTTATTTTCCCATGCAAACGTTTTCTAACTAAAACGTACAGTCGAATTGAGCTTTATTGTTATTGTATAAAGTTCATATTGCAAGCACTCACTGTTGTCAAAGCAATGAAGGTGTGCTCCTAACATCAAAGAGTCAATTTGCGCTTTATTAACGCTACGTATAGTTGAAATTCAATCATATCTATCAAAACAGTGTTCGTGCGTGCGTTGGAGCACAGAATACATCGTTGGAGGATTTAATGTCACGTTCCAAAATTGAATAGCCACAAAATGTAAAAGGTCATTTAGACTTTTTTTGCGATTTGGTTGGCTATGCGACATTATCTATAAAATAATTAGGAACAAAAAACTGCCACTGTACAAATCTTTTTGACAGGACGAAGTCTGTCGGGTCCGCTAGTAAGAAATAAAACAACAGTACTAATTTTAAAAAGAAATTTATTCATCGTACATGTATTTTTTTTAGTCTTTAAAATCAATACATCTTGTATAGAGTTGGTGATATTAACAGAAGTGCCTCAAGCGGACAAATCACTGCATTCTTAATGCCGATTCCCAAAACTATCCCTCGAAAGCTCTCGCTCTTAGCGCAACAATAAATCAGAATATAATTCGCTTTACAAAAGCATGCGTGAGGCTACATATTTTATACAAAGTTATTGCGTGTGAAAACAAGATGTAACAGAAATAGCACACACTTTGACTTCCATTTTATCACTGTTGCTTCGGGTTGTGAATTACGCTTCGTGGACTAAATGATTTTCATAATTATAGTGCCGTTGCTTCAAATCACTACACATGAGTGTCCATCATACGCAAATAATTTTGGCCACTTTAGCGAGGTCGCCGCTGACACACATGGATGTTCGTCGCAAGTAAAGTAATATTGGTCATTTTGGCACTCTCGTCTCAGCTTGCTACACACGAGCAAAATTCGACACACGAATGTCGTGAGCAAGTAATTTTGGCCAATTTGGCACTCTTACCTCAGATTACTACACACGGTAATTACTGTAAACGGTAGTACACACAAAGTAATATGGGCTATTTTGGCGCTCTGGCCTTAGGTTTCCACAGAGTGTCCACCATAAGCAAGTAATTTTGCCCGATCTCGCGTTCTTGCCTCAAATTGGCACACGTGTGCCTGCCGTATACAAACTGGTTTAGATGGCACATTGTGGCGCCTCTGGTTACATCAATATCAATCAACGTAAAAGCCTTTATATATTTAAGCATCATCCATTATATATAGACGTTGAATCGCGTTCTGTCCTGTGGAGCGCTTGCCATACATACAAACCTAGAAGATCAATAGGACCCGATCTCTAGGCAAAGTTTAGTCGGTACGCACCCTGGGCAGAGCTACCTTAGTTCAGACCGAGTATAACATAATCTCCACGGCATTTGGCTGCGGAGACATGCTGGGTATGTTTCTCCCCCGTTGTGAAGATTCTCTGCCTCTCCACTCGTAAGGGTACAAAATCTAGATATTTATGTACCTACGTATATTATTAAGACTGATACATTGTAAGTAATAAACATTTTGTACTCTTAATTATTAACTTCTTTTAAGTTTATTCGTAGAACTCGGAATTAAATCATTGCTTACTATAAAAGAAGCATTATATGTGACACCGACGATTGTCCCCGCCGTAAGTGGACGAGGTGAGTTGGGCCATTTTTGCTTTTCCTTTAGGGGTAAGCCTACGAGCCCTTGGAATTAGGGCAGATACTTCAATTCTAGTATATGGCAACCGGTCATTGAACCATTATTTAAAAAGTACAAAATAATACTTCGCTACCATGCATTTTAGTTTTTCGGACTCTCGTATGACATGAGTGGCGCTACGAAATGGCAATACCAATTGTATAGAATCCGAACTCCAGCGTGCGTGTATAATAGACAAGCACGTGTATAATTTGTACCGGCCCCGAACTTGCCACATTCTGAACTATTACAATAGTAAATAAAATCATTACAATATTTCTGAAAATAATTGAAATGTCACACTTATTGCTGACAAAATACAGTATACTCTTACATAAAACATATAAATAAAATTTATTTTCTTTCTCATTTTTATCAAACTAATTTCTGGGTGTGCGTTATTTCTATTATACATTGCCCGCCGACCGCCCGCAGGGGTACTCGGTTGAGTACCTTGGTAGTACTTAAGGGTAGTAGTAGGTAGTAAGTAGTACTTAAGGGTCTAACAATCATAGTATTATAATAGATAGTTTAAGATTCAGGTTCAAATCTAGTTCTAGACGTATTTTTTTTTATTTTGATATGACTGAATTAATAATATGAGACAATTTATGAGTATCTTAATAATATTCCACTTTATCCTAAAGTAAAATTGTATGCCGACGGAATAGATCCCTTGATAGATAACCCGAGTTATGAAACCCTCTATTATTTAACATCACCAATGCACATGGTATTAAAAGAACATTAAATAATAAAGATTAGTGTGGAAGTCGACTATTATTCTCACAATATTAAATTTATTTAAATTTCAGTATTCATAAACTAGTACATATCGGACCATCTTAGTAAAGATTTTTTTTCTCTGGTTTAATTAATGCATGTTTTTGTCTTGTTACATCTTTAAATATCCAGCATAAGTTATAAAGAGAAAAAAACGATTAACTGAGCCTATATTAAAGAATATTATTAATACGGTCTATATAAAACAAACATTTAATAAGATGTCATATCTAACTTGCGATAGATATGTACATAGTATTTTTTAATACTTCAAAACGGAACCTTAATTATGGTTAGTTCTATTAAAAGTCCGAGGAAATGAATTATTTGAATATTTTTGTCAACGTAGGAATTATTAAATAGATATGCATGTTTTTATGAGTCGATAAACCAAGTCTGTTTATAGGAAACTTACTATGGAATTCGATTACTATGTGGACGAGTTTACATAGTAACATATTTTAGTTTTGCTATAGGGTATAGGCATTGCAAAAAATCAATTTACCATTTTCCATAACCATTTTTAAAATGCACAGTAAGGCTCGTATTCTAAAATCCAACATAAATTCAAATCGTCGCTTGAGAGTTGAAATAGTCAGACAGGGGCCGTCCATTAACCACGTGACCTTTTTTTAGCATTTTTAAGCCCCCCCTCCCCCTTGGTGATACGCAGTGAGGTTTAAGACTTTATTTTCGTGAGACGACGTTATTTTCGTGATTTTTATCAACCCCCCCCCTTGCCTCACGTGATTAATGGACAACCCCACAGGGATGGTGCTATTGAGGTAACATAGCGCCAACCCTTTCTAACAGTACAAAAGCAGAGAATTAAGTTTAGAGTTTGATTTTAGAATAAGATCCTAAATGTTCTATGAACAATGTGTTACGAACGAAGAAATTTAAACGAAATTCTGCGCTAATATTATGTATATTGGACCGTACTAATAAAGATCTTTTAGATTTTGTTAATCTATTTTGTTGTCTTGTCCTACCTTTATATAAAGAAATTAAATAGTGTAATTTGGAAAGAAAAAACGAACATTTAGGCCAGGCTTAAAAAACTTTATTTAAATACGGGCCATTTATAAGCATGTATATATAACATTTACACAAATGTGGGCACATTTATCCCAAAATATGATGATGGACGTCTTTCATATACTGGGTTTAATTTAGTGTGTATAAGTTTTCTTCAGTAGTCGAAATAACAGTTTGTACTATACCCTTGCTAATTATTTATATCCATGTGCTTTTTTACTTGCTTATGATTGAGTAACAAATAAAGTTAACAATTCATAATGCCATAATTATCTACAAACCATTATTAGAGCATATAATAATTGTGTACCCAAGTACGTCACGATTAAAGTCAGGCCATATGCAACAGTTCACAGATAACAAATATAATTTTTCCTATATAAGCATTGTCTATACGATAAGTAATATAAACAAAGGTATCAGTATATATATATAAAAGAATTAACGATTGTGCAAAATTTGTGATAGCTATTATGTGATTCTGCACAGATAAAACAATAACATCTAGTGTTTGTTTTTATGAAGTTTTCTAAGCCAAATGGCAGTATCAACAAATATACATTTTCCTATACAAGCATTATCTATACGATAAGTGATATTAACAAAGTATCAGTATATATATATATATATATATATATATATATATATATATATATATATATATATATATAATAAATTAAGAATTGTGCAAAAGTTATAGTAGAAGTCTGTAAGTAACAATATAAGCGTGATTTGAAATAGTATAACTTGTATTGCTTTGACAATTTTATTCAGTCTCGTATTTTATGAGCTTTATTCAAAAGCTCTATCTATCTTTTTTAATTTCTTTTCAAGCCAAATAGGTCAGTATTATAAAAGGATATTAAAACAGATATAAAATGTTTACATTGACTAATCATAGCCAATATATATTATATGTATATATATTAATCTATGTGACGCACACGATTACGTTCGCCATATTTTTATAAAAATAATGGTATTATGTATATATTATTAGGATTTATATGAATTATTTTATTGTATTATATTATTATTAAGAATTCAAGTAATTTAAAAGTAAATGGCAGCAATCTGATTGTAGCGAAACACAATGTGTATGTGATTGCGAAATGTCATTTTTTGTCAGTGTCAGTCAAGACTGTGACAGTAGCCCCTCACCTCCCTCTGACCTTTAAATCGTCGACGTAACTTACATATTTTTCTTTACATCAAACCATCAATTACATAATTTTGCTAAACATTTGCTAACAGACGAGGAGTGATAAGTTATTTCCAATATTGCTTCAAAGGCGCAAGCGAGCAATCAGAACAGACAAAGATCACCAGACTACACATTATAAACTTTATCAAAGTTATAAATTAGCAAATCATTTTATCATAGTTAGATTGTGAGTGTATTCCCAAATTGTGTTACTTTGAAGACCACTTTTTGAAAAAACATATGTCAAAATGTGTTTGTCAAAATTTGTCTGTGCGTATAAAGTGCAATCAACATGTCCCTTCATCGTGTTACGCTGAAAACGACTATTCAAAACACGAATCGAAATATTTTATCAAAGTTTCACTTCACAATTACAAAGTAACACTGTGGAGGGCATGTTGTTTACTAGGTAATGGTCGTTATTTCAATAACAGATAATATAATGAATTATTTTCTCGTAACGAATAACACGTTATTTAACAACGGCTTATACTGTTATCCTGCTGTTGCTGTGCTGCTGCTGTGTTTTGTATTAACAGCTGACTAGGGCGTAGGGGTTTAAAGGTTATTTTTTTATTTTGAAATTGATCAACTCTGAAAGTACAGTGAACCCCCGGTAATCCGGCACCCCCTGTAATCCGACATGGTCTATTATTTATTGTACGCTACTGCGCTCGACGCGTAGGGTATTGTTTTGATTCTGATTGCTTAGTTTGAATTTGACTACATTTGACAACAAAGCTTTAATCTCGCGTTTTAACAATGTTAAAAAAATAATAATTGATGAATATTTTTATGTTTCTTTTGATTATTTTAGTATGTAGGTACATTTGATTGTAAGTACACAACTATTTCCTAATGTGAAGTTATTGCATATTTTTGTAAGTTAAATTATTGACTTTAATTTTATAATGAAACGTAAGCTCTCTATTGTGTTGTTAAATTTACTAAATTTGAGATACATAATGAAGAATGATTTGTACTTTAGCGTATTTACATATATATAATATAAAGAATTTTATCATTGGATCTGTAATTTGTCGGAATTATGAAAAAATTCTGACTATAAGGGGTCTTAGGCGTACTCTATAATCCGATAAATTCGACACTGCCGTGCAAAATGATTGTCGGACTACCTGGAGTCCACTGTATTAGGATTTCAATTCTAGACAAGCATCGGGATCGAACTAATATTTTTACTTCAATGCCCCTTAAAAATTCGCTGACCTTGAAACACATAGAATTTGTTCTATGAATCGAATAATCCAGTCTAGTAATGTATAGATATATAAGTACAGTACAGAGAAGACTAGTCTATATGTAGAGTAACACATTGTCTATAGGAAGGTTAGTTTCTAGATAGAACCTAGACTGTAACAAGTTTGGTTTATAGGTAGAATAGCAGTGTTGGTAGCGAGCTTGTAAATAGATAGAGTAGTACATAGTCTGTAGTGAGCTTGGTCTATAGCAGTTATTCTCAACCACTGTGCCACAAAAGTGCGGCACTTTTGTGTGTCGCCAAATTTTACAAACATATAATAATGTTAATATTCTTAAATTATATCATTTAAAAATAAAAATATCCAGTTCTCACAACGGGTACTTCTGTGTTTGACTTAACTTTGAATGAAGAGAAAGAACTCATTTTGTTTTCCAATAATCGAGATTTAATTTTAAAACATTCAGAAGAATCAATTAATTCATTTTGGATTAACATCAGATGCGATTATCCGATGATAGCCAAAAAAGCTTTAAACATATTATTACAATTTTCCATATCTTATTCGTGTGAATTCGGATTTTCAGCATTAGCTAACATTAAAACTAAAAAAAGATCAAGATTGTTAAATGTAGAGGACATTATCATTTTTACGACCAAATATAAATGAAATAATCAAAATCATCAAGCTCAAATTTCGCATTAAATATATGTTTATTATTAGCTTGTAATTAATCCCTTAATAAACGTTTAGTTATTATTGTAGTATATATTAGTTTATTTCGTATATTTAAATTTGTGTCATAAACTATTTATGCAGTGTGTTGTAGTAAGTAAATAAATGTATCGTTTTTGTGTGCCGCCAAATTTTGAAATCGTTAAATATGTGCCGTAACAAAAAAAAGGTTAAGAATGACTGGTCTATAGAATATATATAGTCTGTAGTGATAGTCTGTGGTATGAGGAGTGCACAGATACAGTACGGCGCCGGCGTTACGCGAGCGCGGTGGGCGGGTCCCCGGCGGGCTCGGCCGGCTCCGCCGCCATCGGCTCGTCCGGCACCGGCTCCGACACCTCCAGGATCCGGGGCCCGTACAGCAGTAAGTACGCACAGTGCCAGTCACCTGAGTACACCAAAACGCAATATTGTAAGTTCAAAGTAAGTAGTGAGCATATTTATTTATTTATTTATACTTCGTGTACAATGTATACAGTGGCGGACTTAATGCCTGAGGCATTCTCTAACAGCCAACCTTTAGATGGTGCAGAAAGCAAGGTGGTAGATGTACCAGTGAAATGTCTATTTATAAATCATCCATATATATAAATATAAAATCCTAATACATAGATATCATATATAATATACTAATACATAAAATTATATCCCGAAATAGTTAGAAATATATCTATAGTAATAAATAAATAAACCGACAAATATGCAACAAGTCTTTAGAGTACATATATTATTCTGATGAATATGTTTTCGCAACTTATTTTGAAACTAGTTCTGCTAGTTGATGTTTTAATATCGATAGGCAAAGCATTCCAGAGATGAATTGATTGTACAAAAAATGAAGCGTGAATTATTTCAGTATGGTGAGATGGAAATTTTAGAAGCAAGCCAGATGATGACCGCAGAGATCTATCGTGAGAAGCACTTAGGAATTGGAAGTGAGAACTATAACTTGGTGTATTAGGGCCATTGACGATAGTGTATAAAGCACTCAATGTTCTCAGATATCTACGCTGCCGAATAGTCAACCAGTTCAAGCGCTTGCGATACTCGGAAACGTGGTCATATTTTCTCAAATTAAAAATGAACCGAATGCAGTTGTTCAGAAGCCGGTCTAGTTTATTAAGTAGATCTGCATTCAGGTCGAGATAGCACACATCACCATAATCAATGACAGGGAAAATCAAGGTCTGAACAAGCATTTTCTTAATATCAGCAGGTAGAAAGTATTTTAACCGATATAGTGACCGTAACATTCCAGTAACTCGTTGACATATGCTGGTAACCTGCGGTTGCCAGCTAAACGTAGCATCTAAATAAAGCCCAAGATCCTTCACGTGATTACAAAATGGAATCAAGTTATTATTAAATATAATTGGACAAACATTATCTGTGTCCACTTTAGCAATGAGTCTGGGACCACCAACCAACATTGCTTGACATTTCGCTGGGTTGACGAGTATTCCAAATTGGTCAGCCCAAGATTTAATAACAATAAGGTCGTCATTAAGCTTATGAATAGCCTCATTTATATCATTAACAGCAGCTTGAGCATAAAGCTGCAGATCATCGGCATACAAATGATACGAACACCGAAGACGGTGAGTTATGAGATTAATAAAAATTGAAAAAAGAATTGGAGATAAAGAATTGGAGAGCATATTGGCTCGATAGATAAACCAAAGTTGTTAATTACATATCTGTTCGGATTAGCTGGCTTTTTACATAGGTTTAAAAGACAACTTATTTAAAGAAAACTATTCACGTGACCGACGCACAGAGAGGTATTTGACCCAAAAGCTGGCCAAAATCACTTTTTTTTTTAAATTAGTGCTACCCCTTCAAAGCAATTTTTTTTTAAATTAGTATAACCTCTCCATACAATGACAATAAAGACAAAGCTCTAGTGCCGCCCAACACGACGTAAGCTCAGTCGGAAGTTACCGTTCTGTTAAAGTGTACGTGTGATTGTTCGATGCGCTCAGATTTTAGTGTTCTAAAATATCTCCTATCTCGTGATTGAACGATTTTGTGTTGGTTTTCATTATGGATTCTGATTAACCAGGTATGTATTATATTTAGTACATAATTTCAACAGCTAATTTATTATATTATTTTAATTATATCCATAAGATGTAACCACGAAAAAAAACTCGTATAAAAACACATTTTGAGAAATCAAAGGACTTTTTAATAAGTTTCTCATCATTTCTAAGTCAAAATTTCTATTGTATGTTGTAAAGTAGACCTTATAGGATGTAATTAAAAACAAAACAGCCGCCCGAATACGCCCGCCTATTTTTCGTGATTTTTTTTTCTGTAAACATATAAACTTTTACTTAACGAAATTTTACTTATATTTTATGTATTTTTGTTATAGGCTCGTCTGGAGTGAAGTTTTTGTCTCGAAATGACTTGTTCGATATAATGGAACGCTCAAACACCTCAATTTTTAACGAAAAGTTGAATTTTATGGAAAAAGAACTGATCAATCAGTATGATGAAAATGATCAAAATATTGCTAATATTAAACAAAAATTGTCAGTTATAAAACATCATTTTAAACAAAAATGGACAGCTGCTCGCAAAACAAAGGCCAGAAACCAATGCGGAGTGGCTCAAAGGATACAAATGGAATATGCGCCTTACTGCTGAGGAGAAACAAATAGTCGAGAACAGAAAATAAGACATCCAAGATAAGTTCCGCGAGCAACTTGGTCTATTAGTGGATATACCAAATGCAAACTTTGGCAACACCAATGATGGGAACACGAGTAGACGCTTTTTTGTTAACTATAACATATCTGCAGCAATTACCGGAATAGACTTAAATTTAATTTACAGATTTAAAATTATTTTAGTCACATTGTGCTGTGGTTTAAAGATAAACATAGAGAAATTTGAAAATTATTGTCAAGAAACGGCTAAATTGTACGTTTCTTTATATAATTTTTACCCTATATCTCCGACCTTGCATAAAATATTGCGCCATGGGGCTGAAGTAATAACGGAAGCCATTCTTCCAATAAGACAATTGTCTGAAGAAGCTGCAGAAGCACGCAACAAACATATTAGAATGTTCAGACACAACTACACCAGAAAGTTTTCCCGGTAGCTTGCAACGCAGATGTTTTAAACAGGCTCCTCTTAACCTCTGTCCCTGTCCTGAGGAAGAATAAAAAAAAAATACAATTTTCAGCTGATCTTGTAAATTTATTAGTAGAAAGTGACATTTCAAATGTAAGTTTTGAAGATGAAAATGAAGAATAAATGATTGTATATGAGTCGTATATAAAACCAAAGGCGGCAATCTGACGTTTTTGTGGTGTTCGAGATATGTTAGTATAACACTGAAAATCTTAAATAATTTCATGTAAACTAGTGGTTCAGAAACAAAAACTACTATCTTCTATAATTACGACCACTTTAATATATCCCTTCGCACCAAATCCGGCAATCTTTAGACGCTTAGAAACAAAGATGGCAATAGTGTACTTTCAACCAATAGGAAGCCAGCAACGTACCACGTGATAGATTTGTAGATCTAATGAGAAGTCCGTTATTTTGCTACAACTTTCAGAGTGAATTATTGTGTGTACATCATTATATTTGCTTAAAATTTACGATAAAAGTGAAGATGGATAGTTGCCCAATGCCAGTGACTAATAGATACTCAAGAAAGCGGCGAAGAAATACGGACAACTGGAAGAAAAATATCGCCAAAAAATTGAGGTTAATTTCAATCTAGGGCTGTCAATTTCCATTACGACTTTTGTATTTCGACGACAGTGTATGAAAACAATGTAGTTAGAAAAATGAGTTTTATTATTCCAGCTTATTTTTTTTTGTAATCCTAGATTATAAATACAATTTGAAAAAAATGTGTAATTAAGATAAAACCCAGAAAATTTATATCTTTCTCATACACTGTCTTGTGTCATATTTTATTTATATGTAATGACTACATATTATAATAGTAACTGTCACAAGTGCAGGGTCGGACTGGGCCGAAAGAGCCCGGGTGGCTGCTGATCGCAATCTAAGGCCCGAGACATCTTTTTTGTACGATGCATAGTTTCCGAGACATGCATGCGGGCAATTGTAGCACAGGGGGCCCGCGCAGCGTTTCCCCTGTGCTACGTGCCCTGCCGTATACCCGCACCCAGGCCTTGGGGGGCCGCGCCGGCTGGGGCCCGGTTGGGCAAATGCCATCTGCGACTGTATGGCCAATTTCCGACGCTGCACAAGTGTATAGTTAATACTGGCCATTAAGTGTTTGTCTTTGACATTGTGAAATTGTCTGGTTTGTCAATAAATGAACTTATTGGAAAATGTTGTATCATTTCATTGGCGACGAAATAAATTTAATTATAAAGTAAATAAAGTTAAAAAAGAATTACAAAAGGGATAAAAATGCCAATTGGGAAGATGAACAGTTTGATGTAACAAAAGGAAATTGGAAATCTTATAAACAAAGGTTAGAACAATATTTTATGGTTAATGATATAAAAGAAAATTTAAAGGTAGCTACTTTAATAACAGTTATTGGCGAAAATGCGTATGATTTGTTAGTTGATTTATGTTCACCGGACGAACCGGCCACTAAAAATTTTGACCAATTAGTTGAGATATTAGAAAATTATATTCAACCGAAGCCGTGCGTTATGGCTGAAAGATACAAGTTCCGACAGAGACGACAAGAAGCAGTAGAATCAATTGCTGTTTATACGGCTGAACTAAAAAAAATGAGTAAATTCTGTGAATTTGGTTCTGCTTTGAATGACAATTTGAGGGATCAATTTTGTTGTGGAATCAAATGCGAATTTACACGTCAAACCTTATTTACGTATGATAAGTTAACATTTGAGAAAGCGTATGAGGTAGCACTCAATCTTGAAACAGCAGGGAAATGTTCCAAATTAGTAAATTCATCTGACATACAAGCAAGAGGAAGTACAGCGGCAGTGTACGCAGCAGCAATTTCTTGTACAGTTTGCGGGAAAATGGGGCATACAGGTAAGATTTGTTACTATAAAGAGTGGCAATGCAGAAGATGTAAAAACAAGGGTCATTTAATACGGGTATGCCCCCAACGGAAACAAAATTTTAATAGACATGTGAAGAATATTCATTCATTGCGGGAACATCGTAATGAGATAGAGCAAGTGAATGATAATGATCATGTATCAAGGCATAACATAGAAGAAGGTACGTTCACGTATTGTACAATAAATAATTTAGGTTGCAAACCAATAGTTTTCACATTGGTAGTGGAGAATCAAGAACTTAGGATGGAAATTGACACCGGAGCAGCGGTGTCGTGTATTAGTGACAAGTGTTATTATGAAAAGTTTCCTACACTCATATTAAAGGATGCAGATATTATTTTAAGATTGTATACGGGAAATAGTTTCAAACCGTTAGGCTTTATACAACCATTAGTTACTATTGGAAATTTTTCAAAAAGATTAAAACTGTATGTGGTAAAGGATGGTAAGACAGCATTATTGGGTAGACAATGGTTATATGAATTCAATAGGACAATACCTATTTTTAATGATTTATTAGGCTGCAAACATTTAAATTCAGTGAATACAGCATTTAATATTAATTCCTTCATTGACAGATATAGCGATGTGTTCGCTGAAGAATTAGGACGCTTTAATGGTGGAAGTGTACGTCTGAATCTGCGAGATGGTGCAACTCCAGTTTTCCTTCGAGCAAGACCATTGCCCTTTGCTTTAAAGGAACGAGTCGAAAGGGAATTGGAGTTAATGATTAGCGATGGAGTCATTGAAGCGGTAAATACATCGGAATGGGCTACTCCTATTGTGCCGATTGTTAAACCTAACGGTCGTATTAGAATTTGTGCTGATTACAAGGTGACAGTAAATCCAAAGTTAGAAGTAGATAGATTTCCCTTACCCACAGTAGAAGAATTATTATCGCATTTTAACAAAGGTCAAAAATTTACTAAGATAGATTTGTCACAGGCTTATTTGCAATTAGAACTAGAAGAGGAGTCAAAAAAGCTTACGGTTATAAATACACACAAGGGATTGTTTAAATTCAATCGCCTTGTTTTTGGGTTAGCTTCAAGTCCAGCAATTTTCCAAAGGCTAATGTCCCAACTGTTCGGCGGTTATAAAAACGTAGCAGTTTTCTTAGATGACCTATTAATATCCGGCAAAAATGACCAAGAGCATTTGGAAACTTTGCATAAAGTATTTAATAAACTGAGTACTTACGGGTTAAAAGTAAACAAAGATAAATGTTTGTTTTTCCAAGAGCGTGTCGAATATTTAGGTTATGTGATTAGTGCAAAAGGGATTAGTACGGATAAACGGAAGATAGAGGCTATAGCAAAGTTAAGAAAACCTAGTAGTGTAACTGAATTACGCTCGTTTTTAGGAACGGTAAATTATTACGGAAAGTTTGTGCAGGGAATGAGTTCTGTTTTGTCACCATTATATGACTTACTAAAAAATAATGTGCCGTTTGAATGGTCAGATGATTGCGAGGAAGCTTTTAATTCCATTAAAAAGTTATTAAGTAGTACGCCAGTGTTAATGCATTTTGATTTAAAATTACCTGTAATTTTAACATGTGACGCTAGTGCCCAGGGAGTAGGAGCTATTTTGAGTCATAAGTTGAATACAGGAGAAGAAAGGCCAATAGCATATGCGTCTAGAACGTTAAATAAGGCAGAAAAACACTATTCTCAGATTGATAAGGAGGCTTTAGGAATTGTATTTGGAATAAAGAAATTCCACCAATTTTTGTACGGTAATAAATTTCTTTTAAGAACAGATCATAAACCATTGTTGTCCATATTTGGACCAAAAAAGGGAATACCTATTATGGCAGCAAGTAGGTTACAGCGTTGGTCGGTTTTGTTAGCGGCTTATGATTATGATATTGAGTTTGTAGCAAGTAGTTCTAACACTGCGGATATACTATCACGGTTACCGCTAATAGAGACTGAACCTAACGAAGATGATTCATACCAGTATCTTAATTTTTTAATAGATAATAATGTATCTCCGGTTAGTCACACAGACATTAAGAGAGAAACGGAAAAAGATTCTATTTTATCCAAGGTTATGTTTTATGCAGGAAATAGCTGGCCAAACTGTAATGATGAGGATGAACTGAAACCTTACTTTAATCGACGGGACCAAATATATATAGATACCGGTTGTTTAATGTGGGGATATAAGATCGTAATACCTAGTAAATTACGTGGACCATTACTAAAGGAGTTACATAGGTCACATCTTGGCATGGTAAAAACAAAAAGTTTGGCGAGAAGTTACCTTTGGTGGCCAGGCATAGACAGAGATATTGAGGAAATGTGTAATTGTTTGACTTGCGTCTGTGAAAATGCGGCACCAGCAAAATCACCACCTCAGCCGTGGATCACGCCTGAACAGCCATGGCAACGGTTACATGTAGATTTGTTAGGTCCTATTAACGGTCACATATTTTTAGTAATTATTGATGCCACTTCAAAATGGATAGAAATTTTTAAATTATTTCGATCGAATGCATGTTCAGTTATAGGTCATTTACGAGAAACTTTTGCTAGATTTGGCTTGCCGCGGTGTTTGGTTAGTGATAACGGTCCACCGTTTACTAGTACAGAATTTGAAGATTTTTTGAAGCAGAATGGTATACAACATATGTACTCAGCAGTATATCATCCGGCTTCAAATGGTTCAGCTGAGAGTGCTGTCAAAATTTGTAAAAATGCAATTAAAAAAGCTATAAGGGATGGTGTGGAAGTTGATGCAGCTTTACAGACATTTTTATTAGATTATAGGAATGTTGACCATACAACAACATGTGTTGCTCCGGCAGTAGTTTTACAGGGACGACGGTTAAGGACTCGCTTGGATTTGTTAAAACCTAATATAATGAATAATGTAGAAATAAATCAAAGGAAGCAAGTGAAATATGCTGGAGGAAGTGAAAGATTTTTCGTAGTAGGCGAGAGAGTATGGGTTAGAGATTTTGGAAGAAATGCCGATCCTTATGTAAGAGGGGTGATAATGGAGATGCGTGGATCTAGGAATTTTGTAGTGGAAACGGATGATGGTAGGATTTTAGATAGACATGTAGATCAGTTAAAAAAATGTAACAGCACAAATTCCAATAATTCTGTGGGGAATAATATTAGTAATAGTTTACTACAAGCGCCGATTGTAGATAACAGTATCCGCTCAATAGGGCCGAATCTATCACCAGTGCCGAGTCGTTGCCGTCACGATCGGCAGAACCTACAGTTAATTCATCGCCCATAGTGTCACCCGGAATATCAGTCGTTGCACCACCACCATTAAGGCGATCAGCCAGAACTATCAAACCTCCTCAGAGATTTGAGTGTTAATTAAGTGTAGGGGTGTTATGTATAGTTAATACTGGCCATTAAGTGTTTGTCTTTGACATTGTGAAATTGTCTGGTTTGTCAATAAATGAACTTATTGGAAAATGTTGTATCATTTCAGGTACATACTCCTGGATTTCGACTTGCGTAGTTTTAATCATTTAAGAATAAAATACTAACGAAAGTACTAGTACAGTTTTTTGTATCATTAAACAGTGTGTTAACAAATGTGGCCAGGTCAGAAGTACCCGCAATCGTCGAGCATGTATGAAGATTGTAAGAGGAAACTAATTTGTTTTTATTTAGACTCAAATTTGTGATTTAATATTATTGATTAATTAAAGTAATAAACAATAGTAAATATGTTTTCTTACTGTCTTTGACAACCCTTCCTGTTATTAATTTTCAAAATGGCTGCCATTTTATAGCTTAGTACCAGAAGCGGCATTCAGCCCTTTGTTTGGACCAAATACGGCAATCTTTTTTTTCAGTAGCAAAGATAGCAATCTGAATTAAATATTTATTTTTCTGACGTTATTTAAAAGGTTTTGAAGTGTTTGTACTTTGTCACAGAGTTGGTATAGATCGTATAAAATACAAGCAATGATCACACTGTCGTCCAAAGTATAAAAATGAAACAAAACGTTTTTTTCGATTTGTCAACAATGAGTCAAAATGAAGATTGCCGCCTTTGCTTTTATAGGACTCATATATTACGTATGCCTTTTTTTTACCTTATTCAAGCAAAACCTTAAATAACAATGTTATTATATAACATATAACCTTACCTAACCAATTTTATATATATAACATATATAATATATATAACCTTAAATAATAATAACATTGTTAGGCAGCCATTAAAAGTGTAAAATATTTTTGGCCAGCTTTTTGGGTCAAATACCTCTCTGTGCGACGTGTCTGGCTTTTGTAAAGATTTGTCTACGATCGACGTCGTCCCACCCACAACGTCCGCGACAGACAGTGTCGCGAGGAATGATTGTTCTCCCCTGTATGTTTCAACTTATTTAACACTAGCTTTCTGCCCGCGGCTTCGCCCGCGTGGATTTTGAGATTGGGTTTATAGAGGGTTAAGGGTCTTAACTTTTGCTTACAGCTACATATGCGCGAAAGTCGGTTTATGGCGCGAAGGTTTTATCGCGCTTCCCGTGGGACTATCCGTTTTTCCGAGATAAAAAATATCGCAAAACCTTGCTCAAGAATCACTATCTATTAATGAAAACCGCACAAAAATCTGTGGAGTAGTTTTTGAGCGAAGCTTCTATTGCGCATCCCGTGGGATCTGTCGGTTTTTCCGGGATAAAAAGTAGCCTATTATTTAATCCGGATTTTTATCTTTACGTCTGCAACATATCAAAGCAATCGGTTCAGTAGTTACGGCGTGAAAGCGGAACAAACAAACAAAATCACTTTCCGATTTATAATATCAGTAAGGATGAGATTTTAAGATTAATAGTGGTGGACAATCTATGTTTACGAGAGATGGCAAGTGTGATGGTGATATTGAAAGAAGAGTTTTGAAAGGGAATCAAGTAAATGGGGCACTTCATAACTTCACAAATAGCCAGAGCGCATCACAAAGCGCGACTGGCTGTGCATGGAGCCGTGGTGATCCCCACATTGATGTATGCTGGTGAATGTTGGCTGCGGCAGAAGAAGCATCAAAGTAGGATTAATGCTGTGGATATGAGAAGCTTGACAAGTATAATTGAAGTGAATCTGAAGGACAAAGTCAGGAACAGTGTGATAAGGGAGCGATGCGGCGTAGTTGAAGATGTAGTGACAAAGATAGAGAAAGGATGAATGAAGGAAGATTAACAAAAGAAATACATAAGGTAAGAATGATATATTAGATACGATAGATATCGAATGCAGAATAGATATAGATATAGAACGAATCGGTGCAGGTCGACCTGGGCGGACATATCTCGATCAAATCGAGCATGCATGAAGACGCTCATGAAAGTAGAGGAAGCGAGAGAAGTGTGCCAGGATCGTAGCAAGTGGAGAGAGGTGGTCTCTGCCTACCCCATTGGGAACAAGGCGTGACATATATGTATGTACTAGCTTTCCGCCTGCGGCTTCGCTCGCGTTATATTCGAATTTCCCACAGGAATGATATGTTTTAACAATATTGCCATACAACCTTTCACCCCCTCATTTTAACCTTTTACAACCCTTTTCTGCTTTAAAATGTAGACTCTGTCCTATCTCAGCCTCTAGACTATCTGTGTACCAAATTTCAATTAAATCGCTTCAGTGGTTTTAACAATATTTTCATACAACCTATTATTCCTCCTTTCAACCTTTTACAACCCTTTACAACCTTTTTTGTATAAAAAAGTAGCTTGTGTCCTTTCTCGGGCTCTAGACTATCTGTGTACCAAATTTCATTTAAATCAGTTCAGTAGTTTATTTCCATACAACCTATTATCCCTCCTTTCAACCTTTTACAACCCTTTACAACCTTTTTCGTATGAAAAAGTAGCCTATGTCCTTTCCCAGGCTTTAGACTATCTGTGTACCAAATTTCATTTAAATCGGTTTAGTAGTTTTGGCGTGAAAGCGAAACAGACAGACAGACAGACAGAGTTACTTTCGCATTTATAATATTAGTATGTATGTACAATCTATGGCTCTTGTTATGATTATTCGAGGTCTCGACGCCGGTCGTCGCGGGAAGCGAACAGCCGGAGGGGCATAGCGGGGCAAGGTCCGGCTCCGTTGATTGGACAGTCCGGGTGGTGGGGTACTGACCGCCGCCGCTGAGCTTGAGCACCTCCTCCTCGGGCACGGGCGCGACGGCGTCGTCGTCGCAGCGCAGCCAGCCGCCACCGCCGGCGCCGGCGCCGCTTGTACCGCCGCCGGCGCCACGCCGCACCCACGCCACGTAGTGGCCGGACGACGACGAGCGGCCGCGGTGCGTGAGCACCGCCTGCAGCCGGTAGTAGCCGCTGTTGTTGCTGCCCGCGTCTGCAACTCACCGCAATTACAACGGACACGCTGCCGACTGCAACTCACCGCCCTTACAACGGACACGCTGCCGACGATGCGCGACCGCCACTATACCATTACACCAAACCAAACGAAAACATATTTTCAACACACAATTTCAATAGCGCAATTTCATTACGCGCTAGTGTGCAATATTTATAACCCGATAAAATTCGGTTGTTCCCTGTTACAAGACGTTTTTATATACGTACAATGCATTCTTAATTTAGTCTGGTAGCACTTTCTTTTTCTCGAACAAATGTATTCTAATGTTTAATAAATAGTTAATAGCTAAATTTACATTCAACAAACTTGCATTGAGGTGCAATAGTAATCAAAGATTCACTATAATTTTATTTAAATACATTTTGTCATGAACCGCAACCGTCGACTTCACGCGACGTTGGTTATTTGGATCATCGTCTGTCTATTGGCGACGAATCTTTCAATGAAATTGTAAATTTCCATGAAAATGTATCAGCATCGCCGACATTTACCCAAGAGAATGAAGACATTATTCAAACTACTAATACCAACAGTACTATATCTCAAACCGTAAAAATGCCCGCAAAATCTGTACAGTATCACTTTGCAAATTGCACATTTACTAATTGTTTTAATAAATAAAAATTTGCATTTTATTAGCTTTTTTCCTCAATTTGTGTTGAAAAACGTCGTATAAAAGTCGTGAGCATTGTTAATTGCATCCTCGGCTAAATTGTCGCGGTCACCTTACGGCTCGAGCGACCAATACCGCCTCGTATGCAATGAACAACTTTGCACACTAGTATCATAATGTACATTTTCTAAGCCATACAAAATATCGGTCCAGTGCCGGAATTGAACCCGTGAACCGTTGCGCAATAGCGTTACATATTCTCAAAGGAGAACGGCAGTTCATGTACAGGCCACTTTTTGTCATGTACCAGGGCCATGTTTATGCAATATCTTTTACATTTAAAAGACACTATTTTGCATCTATCAGATTACAATTTCAACTTGTCTTAAATCAAAATCAGTACCGCAAAACCGGTAACAAAACGCATTACAAAAACGAAACGCAACACGATTATCAGTACTACATAGAAGAAAAAATTATTAATCAATTAAATGAAATCGATTTTTTGAGAATTTTATTATATATTTTGAATCGTTAGATTTATGTAATGCAAATGGTAGCACAGTGTTTTCTTAATGCAAAAAACTTTGCTTTAAACTATACTTTGACTGATATCGAAGAATTATCTTTCTCTTCGATTTTGAGTACATCATTATACGTTTACTAGCTGTGCCAGCGACTTCGTCCGCGTGGAATAGTTATTTTGAGCATCATATTTATTTTTGCAGACAACCACCTCAGCTGTTACCCGATCTTGACAACGCGACATATCAAAGGACATTGTTCCAGCTCCATACATGTTCTGCCTAAGAACCGTTCGAATCGAAAGTGACTTATATAAACTCTTAAAATTATATGGAATCCTATGAAATAAGTTTTCACGGACGGACACTTCAGGAAACTAAAATAATTACGAAAAAAGTTAATATTTTGAGGTTATAAATAAAAAATAACCAACCTTGCCTGAAATATCAGAGTAGTAATATCAAAGTAATATTAACAATACTATGTACAGCTATATATGTTCTCTTCTAGAATTATGAAGGGACTACTCTACTAGATACTAGGAAAAGAGATAGTACCTAGTCAAGTTTAAGATAATTCTTTGACAATTATCATTTTACCAAAAGCCAGTCCTTTACACACATCCGCATCTACCAAGTACCTACGCAATGTAATCGGAGTCCGTAATCAAACCAAAGTTGTTAGAATAAAAGCATGAAACGCATAGAAAATCCCAAAAGAAACGATAGTCGCAAAGCATTCAAAAATTAAATGAAACGGACACAGATAAATTAGGAAGTACACCAGTGTTGCCAATTACGAAAACTATAATACTTGAATGCTTAAAAAATATATAATACTAGTTTTTTTCTAGCTAGTCAATTTAGGTATTTAAGTGAATAAACTGTTATCAACTAATTTCAATAACCAACTTCAAAAAGGAGGAGGTTTTCAATTCAATCCGTGTTTACCGAAATGGGGAAAACTTCCGAAACTGGCAGCACTGGCTGACGGAAAACATTTTATACAGCATCAATAATTGTGACCCAACTTTTTATTTGGAATTTATTTATTTGAAGTGTCCGTGAAATACTAAAATATGTTTCAAATAATATAAAAATAAATAAAAATTATAGTATAATTTATATTCACATCGGTTCTTAGGCCAAAATTGAACAATGTCCTTTGATCACCATAAAAACGATTCTAGTGAGTCAACATTAAAAGATAGACATATACTGCCGCGGACACTTTTTTAGATCATTTTAAGAGGAATAATTCTTTCATACATATTTTTTTGGTATCTAGAACCGTTTTCGCAGCGCACGCAACGGAAGCCCTCAAATATTTTCCCCGTTTTTTCCACATTTTTCATTATTTCTTCGCTCCTATTAGTCGCTTCCTCGATAAATGGGCTATTCAATAAAAAAAGATTTTTTCAATTCAAACCTGGAGTTCCAGAGATTAGCGTGTTCAAACAAACAAACTCTTCAGCTTTATTATATAAGTATAGATTAATGAATTGTTACACGATTATTATTTTCCTAGTACTTTCGTGAAAAAATAATTAAATAAAAAGTTTTTAACTTGTGTTTCTATTTTCCGGACTTGAATAGTGTTGACATTTAAACCACATAATCGATTGTTGTAGTTTCGGTCAATATACAAAATAATCGATATATACGGACATAGCAGATTAAACTTTTTGTTTTATCAAATAAAATAATTCAATAAAAATCATTAAATAGAGAAGAATATTTTCTGTACAGAAATGTTTAATTATTGTTAATCGTCGAAAACAATTAACAACAAATAAGTTTTTATTCACACGATAATATCGATTTCCTAATCGATGTCATTGTATTGAAAGTTTATTCTCACAGCACTTTAAAAATGTCAGATGTCAATGTCAGATGTTATACGACTTTTGTTTGTTCGATTGTTCGTTACGATATCACTTGATTTTTGATGTTAATACTGACCCTGCTTTTCTAAACGGACCTATTGTGTATTGTGCCTATTTGCCGACCTCAAATGCGTAACGAAACTTGAGCGCATAACTCGATATGAATATACATATTAAATAATGGTCTTGCGTATTTTAATCACAATCATGAATTAAAGTCGACATTCTTCAATATATATGTATCCATCATTCACTACAATAGTAATATTTTATCTGTACTAAAATGCCTACCTAAAGTTCATAGCAAATTCTCTAGTTGTAGTTTTGAGACCATAATATCGTAGGAGTTTCTATGATATGTTTTTCAAGATTGTAATAATATGAAAAGTTCATGGAACTTTTTTTATATCACATATTAACTTTTAGGTACCCAGCATTAGATGCAACTACATCCAGTATTTATACATTACAAGGGCAATGCCCATACTGTACTTAGCCATCTCCTTTGGCGACTTCTGATATACATCATAGAGTAACTTGTTTATGATTACTACTCTATGACTGGCACGTGTACATGTGTACATTTGTAAACCGTCAAGCTTATAATAAAACAGCAAATATCTTTCATATCCTCGTTTAATTTAAAAAGTTCTCAATTGCTGTGTCAAACATGCCATTAAAACAACAAAATTCCACAAAGTGTCACCGATATACCATTTCAAAAATTTAAATCAAATGTCAAAAATACTCTTATTATATTATAACTAATTAAGTGCTCGGGTTTAATTTTAATTACTTATGGACTCATAAAATTGAATTTAGTTATGTTGATAAATGTTTTGAATAAATAGCACAATAAAACTATACTTTTTACACGTACAATGTGAACTTACATAACCTTGTAAAGGAAATTTGGTTCAGACTTTTTATCTGAGGCCAGATTCTAATTGTAAAAGTACAGGACAAAAAATAATAAAATAATTTGCCCTTGTTACTTATTTCCAGAACAAATTCTCCCGCCATAGACTTAACCAATGACGTATAGCATGTTTGTAAAAACACTATTCGAAGAAATAAAATTTGATTTTGAATTTTTCAGCTAAAGATTTGACTCTGCACGGAGGCAAATATTCTGCCTAATTTGGTTGATGGCAAAATTGTTGTGTTCTGACAATTATCTAATTGTCATAAGTAGATTGAGAATATTATACCTATTGTAAGTATTATTAGATATATGTATAGTATTTATTGCCAGTAATAAACTTACCATTTTCAAACCAGTAGGGCAGGGCAATTTTCTTAGAGTCTTTTGTGCTGTCTCCGTGGTTTCTCACTTTCGAGTTCAGCGATGATTCAACCGTTGCATCCTCTAATTCCTGAAAACGTAACATACACAACAATATATATGTGCGAATGACATTTACAATTAACTATTATCACAATATATTTATCACATTTTACCTTAAACTTAGCTCTCATTGGCGCCAATCTTTCTTGTAGTTCCGGGGAACATAATTCGTAGACGTCTAAGTCGAGTGGAAATTTCACATCTTTCAATATTTTTGCATTTATAGATTCTTTTTCCTTATAGTAAAACCTCACAAATTGCACCGTTAAGTACGCTGGCAAGCGGCTTATTTTGCTCTGCAAAAAGAATATATTCATGTCTGAAAACATATTAAATATTACTTATATTTGTAGAAGAGTAATTCAGCATTAGGTACCAGAAGTTTGCAGCAAAAAAACATACAAATATATCATGGCTAGCCATTAATTCGTTAACATGTTAACTAACGAACTATTAATGGATTAAAGGAGATTGCCCATTGCAGTACTTTTTGTAGAAACATTGTGTCTCAATAATTTTCTTACCAAAAATAAACCAATAATATTTTAAGTATTTTGTGTTTACTGATCAGCTATGTTTGTAGGGTTGGGACAAATTATAGAAATCAATCGATCATTATCTATGGGGTGATTTTGTACCTAACTCGACAATCGAATCGCTATGCTTAATGTCTATTCCCTCTATGGATACAGAATAAAAATAAATATTTTTTTTAATTAAATTGTGTTTGTTAACACTATAACTTATAACTAATTTTTATGGTGGTAGAGCCTTGCTGTGATCCCGATTACAGCACGAATGGGCAGGCTCGACGGGTGTGAATACCACCCTGTCACAGAAGACGGGCGTGAAACAGCAATGCTTGACATTGCTGTGTTTCGCCCAGTGAGTGAGAGTCCCGGAGCCCACTACACACCCCTCCTCCTTTTCACCAATCATGGCAGCGGAAGTAAATAGTTTTTTACCCCAGGGGGGTACCAACTCCTCCGTAGTTGGAGAATCCCCCCCTGAGCTATTTAGCTCAGGCTGCCCTGCGTATTCTGGGGAGGGCAACATTCCGCTTAAAAGAGGCAAGGGAAAAAGGCGGCGAACCATACCCCAATCCACGCTCCACGTGGATTTTTTGCAACATCAGGGGTATACATACCAACCTGAATTCCGTTCACCACCATCTCGAAACGGAAAAGCCGGCCTTATTTTTTCTCACAGAGACGCAAATATCCCAACCCCTCGACATCGCATATCTGCGCTACCCCGGCTACACCCTGGAACATTCATTCGTCCCGCGAGCCGGTGTATGTGCTTATGTCAGGGAAGATATGTGCGTCCGTCGCCTCAAAAACTTTGAAGCCAGGGATCTGTCCACCTCCGCGTAGAATGCGACGACCACCCGCGCATTTACGCGTGCGTGTACAGATCTCACAGCGGTAACGCCGAATCGGACCGACTCATAGAGTGCTGCCAAACTGCGATCGATTCCCTACTCAAACAGACTCCCTCAGCCGAAGTCGTGTTGTTGGGTGACTTCAACGCCCATCACACCGAGTGGCTCAAGTCTCGTAACACAGACTACATAGGAAAATCTGTTCATAACTTTGCTTTGGCTTACGGTCTGTCTCAATTAGTCGCCTCGCCCACGCGAATTCCAGACATAGACGACCATACGCCCTCCTTACTGGATCTTATGCTGACTTCACACTCGGACGGTTACATAGTCTCTGTTGATGCACCTCTTGGCTCCTCGGACCATTGCCTAATCCATAGCACTGTGCCTCTCAACAAGTCTATGAGCTCCCAGCCAGTGGCTACCCGTCGGGTCTGGCATTACAAGTCAGCAGATTGGGATGGAATGCGGTGCTTCTTTGCATCCTACCCATGGCAGCGAATTTGCTTCTCGCGGGAGGATACGGACGATGCTGCCGAATCTGTCGCCGATGTGATTCTTCAGGGAATGGAACTTTTTATTCCAAACTCTGTGATTCCCATCGGCGGTAGTTCTCAACCCTGGTTCGGTCATTCCTGCAAGTCGGCAGCTCGTCGAAAACAGGAGTGTTATCGAACCTGGGCGGGAATGGCGGCGTCTGACGATCCAAACGCCAAATTCCATAAAAAGAAGTACAATTTCGCTGCGAGATCTTTCAAGAGGAGCATCGCCAAGGCAAAGTCATCGTTTATAGGGCGAATTGGCGAGAGATTAGTGCGCCTACCGTCTGGTACACGTTCATTCTGGTCTCTTGCCAAAGCCGTCCTAGGGAACTTCGATCGCTCATCAATTCCACCCTTGCACAAAAATAATGACTCTCTGGCCCACACTGCAAAGGAAAAAGCCGAACTTCTTGGTAATCTTTTTGCATCAAATTCGACACTGGATGACATGGGAACATCACCACCAACTCTACCGCCTTGTGCGAGTTCAATGTCTGATGTCCGGTTCTTTCAAAGTTCCGTTCGGAAGGCACTGTTTTCCCTTGACATCCATAAGTCGAGTGGGCCGGACGGCATTCCACCAATCGTGCTAAAGGTTTGCGCTCCTGAGTTGGCACCGGTACTCACGCGCCTTTTTCGGCTCTCCTACACCACTGTCGTCGTCCCGAAGTCCTGGAAGACAGCTCTAGTACACCCGATCCCTAAAAAAGGTGAACGCTCCGACCCGTCCAATTATAGGCCAATAGCTATCACCTCTATCCTCTCTAAAGTGATGGAATCTATCACAAACCGCCAGCTCCTAGCGTACCTGGAGGAAAACCAGCTGATCAGTGACCGACAATACGGTTTCCGTAGTAGGCGATCAGCTGGTGACCTTTTAGTGTACCTTACGCATCGTTGGGCGGAGGCTGTGGAGAGGAAGGGAGAAGCTCTTGCGGTCGGTCTGGACATAGCGAAAGCCTTCGATCGAGTGTGGCATAGGGCTCTACTTAGCAAACTTCCAGAGTACGGACTATCTGGGAAATTCTGCACTTGGGTCACCAGTTTTCTTTCTGGGCGTAGCATTAGAGTCGTAGTTGATGGCTCATGCTCGGAACTCCAGCCCGTGAACGCTGGTGTCCCGCAGGGATGCGTGCTGTCTCCCACTTTGTTTCTTCTGCATATCAATGATTTACTGCATAATTGCGGTATCCATTGCTATGCAGACGATAGCACTGGAGACGCACTATATCACGGAAGTGCAAATATTCCACATCAGAACGTCATTGAGAACCGAAACAAGCTTGTGTCTGATATCGATGACAAACTCAGCCATGTCTCGAATTGGAGCCGACTAAATCTAGTCCAGTTTAACGCCTCTAAGACACAAGTTTGCGCGTTTACCGCTAAGAAATCTCCTTTTGTCGCAACCATAAACTTTGAAGGCGCTTCCCTTGATGCCGGGTCAACCATCGGTATCCTGGGCGTTGACATATCGAGCGATGTTCAGTTTCGCTGTCATCTGGAAGGCAAGGCTAAATTAGCCTCAAAAAAGCTGGGAGTGCTAAGCAGGGCGAGACAGTATTTCACGCCGACCCACCGCCTACAACTTTACAAGGCACAGGTCAGGCCACATATGGAATACTGCTCTTACCTATGGGCCGGAGCTCCTCAGTACCAGCTCCTTCCATTTGACCGTATCCAGCGAAGAGCGGTTCGAATTGTCGACGACCCGGTGCTCTGTGGTCGTATGGACTCATTGGCGCTGCGGAGAGATGTCGCGTCTCTTTGTGTTCTCTACCGCATATACCATGGGGAGTGCTCTGACGAGTTGTTTGGGATACTGCCGCCGACCGATTTCCTGTATCGTGCGTCACGGAGGGGACTTGCTTTCCATCCCCACCATCTTAATGGTTGGCTGTCCTCCACAGTGCGGTTTTCGCGTACGTTTTTCCCGCGAACGACAAAGCTATGGAACCAACTTTCGGCCGCGGTATTTCCGAACAGTTACGACATGGGAAGCTTCAAAAAAAGAGCGTATACATTCATGAAAGGCCGGCAACGCGCTGATGATACCTCTGGTGTTGTTTGTGCTATGGGCGGCGGGGATCACTTACCATCAGGTGACCCGTTGGCTCGTTTGCCTGCTATAATATAAAAAAAAAAAATAACATGAAATCGATTCCAAACCATTCATGCTTTCGTCTTAGCAAATTAATTCAAACTGAATGTGTTGCGTTCATATTCCATTCTTATGACAGAAAATCCTTGTTTATTTATGAAATTCAATTCACTAGATCTATTCTAAAAATCGATAACATTTCGATTTTGATTTGGCGTAAATCTTCAATCTATCTCAGATCTCATCCCTAGGTTTGTTTGACAGTCTGTGTTTGTTAGTTTGGTGTGTAACTAAACGAGAACAGCGTAACAAACTAATGCAAACCTTATAACTTAAGACATAAAGTGTGCATTTCCTTGAAAGTATAATAACCTAAAAACAAACTTATTTTCTTGATTATTTCAACATTCCCATTATGAATCTTGACAGAAGTTGGTAAGTATCATTTGTTATTATTATATAACCAAATAAAAGCATTTTCATCGAGACACAAAAATAATAAAGTCAGTACATTTGCCCATACTAAAATGGTCAATCTACTTTTAAAAATTATAACGGACCAATAAAATCTTGTCAATCTTCTTAAGCCTGTTAAGCCATAAATCTAGTACCTACTATGTTATGTTATGAAAATGGTTGTCATGTATGGCACTACACCATTTTAAAAATATGTCATGACAATTCAGTTTGGGTCGGGCAACCAATATAGCAAATGACAATATGTGCACCTTACATCTTGTTAACTCATAACTTACACACAAACGAACAGTTTTTATAACTAGATCACAATTGCAACAATATTAACCATGCAATTTTGTTCAGAAAATAACAAAACTTTAACAATAAAAATATTTTTATTGAATATTTTTATTGTAGTGGATTAGTGATTAATTTATTATTTGAATAATGGCAAAATATAGCATTCTTTGTAGGAAGTACAAATAATTTTAATGATTTTTCTGTATTACAATGACACCCATTAATTTTAAATGACACTTACAGTTTTTGTATAAACCGCATCTCTTCCTAAGGTTTGTGACATTTTCGTGATCTGTTCAGCCATTTTCTGTAAAAGTTACAAAATATATACATATCCAGTGATGGCAATAACGACTGTTTTGTAATAACGAATAACACTGTTATGTTATTTTCCTATAACTGTTATTGTAAACTGTTGTTTGTTATCCTGTTATATTGCTGTTTTGACAAATGTTGTCGAGTACTATTGTTATTATAGCTAGCTTAGTTATTCTTAATAAGGATATGGCTTAGGACTATCAGAATATTAGGCAGTAATTTAAATAATTTAAAACTAATTACCTAATCAATATAATTTTCTGGCGTATTTGAAAGTTCATTGATCTGCACATAATTTGTTATTTACATTATTTACATTCAATGTTTACATTATTTACTTATTCCAACGAATAATTTAATTTGAATACGCGCGATCGCACAACAGCAAATAATGCGTGACTAAAAAATGACAACAGCTTAGGCACCAGCAAGCCAGCAACAGTTTACCTAATTGTTATTTTAAATCACACTGCAAATCAAAATGGGTCTAATTGTCATACGAACGAAGGTGCAAAATTGTGAATTTGGGATTAGTAAATTTATTATAAGAAATAAACAAATAGGAACTTTATTCCCTTGTGAGAAAGGTTAATATTATAAGAATCAACAGTCAGGCAACAGAGCGAGCGCCTACGCCTGCACAACGGTTAGCTTTCTCTCGCTCACACTTGTAGCTTGTAGCACAGTCGTACTTGCTCGCTCCGTGCCGCACACACGCCTACACAACGGTTAGCTTTCTCTCGCTCATACTTGTCGCTTGTAGCACAGTCGTACTCGCTCGCTCCGTGCCGCACACACGCCTACACAACTACGCCTACACAACGGTTAGCTTTCTCTCGCTCATACTTGTAGCTTGTAGCACAGTCGTACTCGCTCGCTCCGTGCCGCACACACGCAAGTGGCAACAACAACAGCAGGATACAGTCGCGCGCGGCGCTGTGAAGTGAGCGCACGCTTACACATTAATTGCTTAGAGTTTTTCGTAACTACCCGTAACTACTCGATTTAACCATGGAGGAAAATACTAACGAAGAAACGGAAAGTAATTTAATTCTAAGTGATAAAATTGTCTCGGAGGTGAATGATAATGGTGAATTGGCTATGGAGAATATGTTAGAGTGGGACAATTTAGGTACTGAAAATTACGTAGCAAGCAGTGGTAAGAGGCCGCGAGAAGAAAGTGAAGAAAGTAACGAAGGATTTACAACAGTTACGAAGCGAAAACAAAAGCGCTTTATACGAAGTAATTCGGCAAATAATCAAAGTTTCACATTGTTAGACATAGAAAGTGTTAATACCGAAAGTGAAATAGAAGTGAGTGTTACGTCCCTTCAGCCGTTGTTAAAACAGATGGCTTTTGCAAAACTATTAAAAGGTGAACAAATTAACAAAGTCTTAAATATCAAGTATAAAAGCCCGTACAAATTAAATATCCGTTTTGAAAATAAGATACAAGCACAAAAATTAATTCAATCCAAAAAAATTGCAGAATTAGGCTATAGATGCCAAATGACGATGGAATCGCACATTTCTTATGGTGTTATAAAAGGGATTGATCTCGATATGGAAGATCAAGCCATAATTGAAAGTATAGAATGTCCGGTTGAAATATTATCTATTAATAGATTAAACAGACTTGACTACGAAGGCAAGTGGGTGAAAAGTGAATCAGTACGAGTGGTCTTTAATAGCGTTGTGCTGCCAACTTTCGTTTATGGTTATGGCTGTAGAATTAAAGTAGAGCCATATGTTTTCCCGGTAACACAATGTTCCGGATGTTGGAGGTATGGACACATCATAAAGTTTTGCCCAACAAAAAAAGTGCTTTGTCCTAAATGTGGGCAAAACCATGAAAATTGTGACACGAAAGATATTGTTTGTCTAAATTGTAAAGGTCCTCATATAGTATTGGACAGATCATGTCCCATATTTCTTAAAGAGAAATGTATTCGTAAATTAATGTGCCAACATAATGTTACATATAAGAGGGCATTACAAATATATATTCTAGAACGCGAAACGGCAAAAACCAACGAGTGTGACAGTATCAATCAAGTGAATGAAAATCCTACAGTTCCACCAATTCAAAAACAACAACATTCAGCTAATATGATGCATAGATCATACAAAGATGTGGTAGTATCAAAACCTGTACGTATAGAACGTACTTCGTCGACAACTTCGGACAGTGATCAGTATGTGAAGGAGCCAGCAATTGTGAAAACTAAGAAGAAAAAGCAGAGAAAAGATGATGAAAGAACTACAGAAACAACAGAGCAACAACTTGAAGAAACAGAAGAGAAGCAGTGTAAAAAAGAAAAACTCAGGAAAGTAGATTTTAAAACGTTATTTACTAAAATCAAAGACATTATTTTATCTGACAGTCAAATTTTAACAAAAATTGTGATGGTTGTTAATGAAATTTATACAGTGTGTAAACCTTTCATTATGAGTATTGTAAATGGAAATAGTTTGTTAGAACTCTTAATTGGTTTTTATAATGGATAGCTACAATAATACAGATAATATTGCGGTTAATATTTTGCAATGGAATTCCCAGAGCTTGCTCCCTAAATTGGGTAGTTTTGGTGCATTATTGATACAGGAAAAGATACATATAGCATTGGTTAGTGAGACCTGGTTAGATGTTGAAATGCCATTAAGTCTGAGCGGTTATAACATTTTTAGAAAAGATAGATTTGACTCATATGGTGGCGTCGCAATTTTAGTTCACAAATCCATTAAATCTCGTTTATACCCTATCTCCCTTTCGAACGCCGGTATAGAACTAGTCGGAATTAACTTGTTAAATTGTAAAAATATTGAATACATCTTTTCCATTTATTGCCCTTCTTCAGTGACTACCACAACATCGGATTGGGATGAACTATTTTCTCGTTTGAATAGAAAAGTAGTTATTGCTGGCGACTTCAACGGCCATCATACAAATTGGTCTTATAAAACAGATACCAGGGGTAGTCAAATCTTTGATTCGGCTTTACATTTTGGCTTTGTATCAATCAATAATGGGCAGGCCACGAGAATAGGAATAGTCAACGGAAATTTGAGAGAATCATCTCCTGACATTACTTTTACATCTGGAGATATTGCTATAGAATTTGATTGGCACATCTGTAACGAGAATTTAGGTAGTGACCACATAATTATTAAGTATTCTACAAATTATTCACGCGCTCTTCCTTTGATTAAAAAGAGAAATTATAAACTTGCAGACTGGGAAAATTATAGAACTGATCTAAAGTTGGTATTTGGCTCTGTGGTTGACAGCAATAATGTGGAAATACTATACAATTATTTTTATGACCAAGTCACTAAAGCTGCAAATAAAAATATTCCTTTTAAAAAATATAACACAGAACCAGAATGTAAATTTAAGCCTAAGGCATACTGGAATCCATCTTTATCACAGGTAGTTGCTCAGCGCAGACTAGCATTAAAGCAATTTCGGAGGAACCCCACGCCAGAAAATCTTACGAGATTACAGAATAAAGTATCTGAAAGTCACCAGCTCATAAAAAAGGCAAAGTCTAAGTCTTGGCAAGATTTTTGTTCAAGTCTCAATGAGACTACATCTGTTGCTAACATGTGGAATCGGATGAGATGGGTGAAAGGACGCCATCAAAGTAAATTCTATCCTCCCGAAAATCAGATCAAAGAGCTTTTATATTCTTTGACTCCCGATTCTAATTTGGAACCCAAACCTTTATTTAGATCCCATAATGATTTGTTGGAATCTGATTTTACATTGCAAGAATTAAAACATTGCCTTAAAAAGAAAGATTCGTGCCCCGGTGACGATGATATAACGTATTCTATGATCTATAATTTACCTGAACAAGGGAAAATGTTTCTTCTTAAGATATACAATTGTATTTTACACTCTGCACACATACCGGAACATTGGCGTGATATTTTGATAATACCTATCCCAAAGCCCAGTTCTCATCCGAATTCTACCGCAAAATTAAGACCGATCTCTCTTATTTCTTGTTTGTGCAAAATTTTTCATTCAATGATCAACAAACGGATTGAATGGTACATAGAAAAACATAAAATACTTTCACCTAATACAACAGGTTTTAGAAGAAGTCGCTCGTGCCTAGACAGTTTAGTACGGTTGATTACAAAAATTCAAATAGGTTATTCAGAAAATATGCCTACTTTGGCGTGTTTCCTGGATATAGAAAGTGCGTACAACAATGTATCTATTAATAGTATTGTAAGCATTTTGGATGAGCTAGGTGTAGGCTCTTCAGTTTGCGAATATTTGTGGTCATTTTTAAGCGAAAGACACCTAAAAATTAAATACTCTAATGAAAACAATACACTCATTAGGTGGACGACCAAGGGCTTGGCTCAAGGTGACCCTATATCTCCTTTGCTCTTTAATATAGTAACATATAAAATATGTAAATCGATTCAGGATTCACTTATATGTCAATACGCGGATGATTTTGTTATTTTTGTAAGTCATAGAAATATTAATGTATGTCAATTAAATATACAAAGAGCATTAGATGCAATAACCATGTTATTAAGTGAAATTGGCCTATCTCTTTCTTCTGCCAAATCAAAAATTTGTTTGTTTAGTAGAGGTCGTCGTAGACAAAATATTGAAATTAGAATAGATGGCCATTTTCTTGAGCTATCGGAATCTGTTCGCTATCTTGGTATCTGGCTAGATAGGTCGCTTCTTTGGAAAAAACATATAAATGAAATCGTAGAGAAAGCTCAAAAATTCCTGAATTGTTTGAGAGTGCTAGCAGGCTCTGCTTGGGGTATTCACCCTCAGCATCTTCAAACATTGTACATAGCGTTAATAAGAAGCAGATTTGACTTTGGATGTTACTTGTACGATAATTGCGCCAAAACTCACTTATATAAAATTGAAAAGATTCAAAATCAAGCATTGCGAATAGTGGGAGGATTCATAAGAAGCACACCAATACATGTGATGCAAAGTGAGCTGGGAATTACACCTTTATTTATAAGAAGAAAATATCTGGCATTTAAATATTGTCTTAAGTCGTGGTCGTGGCACAAGAACTTAACTGTAGAGTGGTTAATTGAACTTAATCAATGTTTTCATAACGTGTACTGGAGAAACAAAACTAAGCCTTTACTCCCTTCACTTATAAATAGAACACAAGAAACTGAGATAGCTTCGGCAGACATTTTGGAGATGTTTACTTTAAGGGTATGGGTAACACAAATCAATGTATTCGATGTAATTCAATTTCATTTGGAATGTGTAAAGAGAGCCAAAAATTATTATGAACAAAATAAACTTAAATATAATGTAATAGAAGAATTATTTAAAAAATATCATGGTTGGGTTAGAATATACACTGATGGTTCGAAATCGGCAGATGGCCAAGGAGCAGCTTACGTATGCCCCACTCAGAATACTATCGGAAGTTTTAAGAATATTCCTGATGTGTCTATAATGTCATTAGAATTACTTGCAATATGTGAAGCCCTATTGTATGCGAGCCGTTCAAACTTTAAGAAAGTAGTAATAATTACAGATAGTAAAAGTGCACTCCAACATATAGCTCGATGCGCCTCTGGCAACAGAGGTGTATCAACAGCTTATAAAATACTTGAGATAATTTATGAGCTTATTTCAAAAAATATTTGTTTGCGATTACAATGGATTCCTTCACATATTGGAATTTCTGGGAACGAAGAGGCTGACCGAATAGCAAAACTGGCAATAACTGAAGGTGAACATAGATATGTTAAATCATTTTATTCGGAAATTACATCAAAATATAAGCATATTTGTTTTGATAAATGGAGTGAATATTTCGATAAACGGTCAAAAGAAAAAGGCATTTGGTATAAAAGTATTCAGTGTCAGCCTCTACGTCACCCATGGTTTTACAACCTTAAATTAAGTAGAGAATATATAGTGTTATTTAATAGATTACGTTCTGGACATTATCCATCCAACAAGTTTGGATATTTAATGAAAAAAATAGAATCTCCTAACTGTGAAATTTGTGGTACTATGGAAGATGTCCAACACTTGTTGGTGGAATGTGTCCGTTATCAAGATGCTAGGAGAGTACTAATCAACAGATTAAAAATTAATATTATGGATGTTGGTATGTTCCACAGTGTTTTGGCCCAGCCGACTTCCAAAGAGGCCCATATGTTATACAATGTACTGTGCCCGCCGCGACTACCTTGAGGTTAACTGTGAATATGTTCCGTATTATGTATGATTATGTATATGTTCCGATAGGACTGACATATCCATTTGGATAAAAGTCCTTTTAAAATAAAGAGAAAAAATAAAAAAAAAAAAAAAAACAGCAGGATAACAGTATAAGCCGTTGTTAAATAACGTGTTATTCATTACGGGAAAATAATTCATTATATTATCTGTTATTGAAATAACGACCATTATACATATGTATTAATAGATATCTATTGCATACAATATGTTTAATGCAGTTTCAGATGAAAGCTGCAGGCCCGTCACAACACCATACCCTCGGCTTAATGATGTCATGATGGGGTTTAAATGAAGATATTTGAACAGAACATACCGATCTCAGACCCGACTGAAGGTATTTGACATCCTGTGAGATGAAGCAGGACAGTTGGAGGAAAGTCTCAGTGGACCGTGAAGGAGGCTCATCTGCTTCCGAACACACCAGCTCTACATCCAGAGTACCGCCAAAGTATTGCTCGATCACATTGTTTCTATAGTAGTATAAAAATGATATAATAATAATTGTATCTTAAGGATTACTTCATTGCATAGTATAAATAGTTGATAATTGCATAGCTGCAAAAAGTTTTTAATTTAAGAGGCATATTACATCTCGAACGCGATTTTTGCGTAAAATGGACAATTTTGGCGTTCTCGATCTCAGAAACAAACATACATTAACAATTTTGACTTAACGAATAGTGCAGAACAGCTATTGACATAGTTCGTAGCGGCCTCGCTTTTTGTAAATTTTGCTTAACTTTTTAATAAAACCCACAATTATAGAGAAAAATTTTTAATAAAATGCGCGAAGGCACTTTTTTGAGCTATTGTTCTACATAAATGAAATTAAAAATGATAATTTTATCTCTTGTATAGTCATGTAGTTCGTAGCGGCTTCGGAATTTTGATATATTATTGATTTAATATAGAAAAAAAATCTTATACTTAACGAAAAAACTACGAAAATCGCATTAAGTTGACTGTGAATATCTTCTATATACGATAGTATTTCTTAATAAAATTTATACCAGAATAAATGTCACTTTATGAGGAATAAATATGTTATATTTGTATATTATATTTTACACTATGAATAGTTATTTGATTTATAGAGAGATATTAAAATCATTTATTAATACATTAAATGGTTCACGGTTCTTTTTAAATATTGAACAGAGCTAGCAAACTATATGTTTTTCTACTGTTTTAACATAGAACACAATATACCAAGAGGATGTATGGTAAATGCCATGGCATAATTGTGTAAGCGGTGACAGAATTAGTACCGTAATACCTTTCTGTGGCCGGTGTGCTTGGGGCACATGGCAAACGTTGCTGTAGTGCTCGCACAATTTCCGACCAACACTCGGAGGCATCTTGCTGTGCCAAGCCCCCCGCCGGCGCCCTCTCTGCCAAGCGCGGGGCAGCTGCATGCAACGCGCGAAGAAGCCTAGCAGCAGCTCCCGCACAAGCGCCAGCACCCCCCCCGTCTAGCGCTGACATTGTTTCACTTAATGCTGATGTCAGCTCACCAGCGCTTCCTCCTCCAGATGCTATGATAGATATTTAATATATAATAGTTTAGATAATAAACTAAGAAATATGCCACATTATAATAAATTATTCTGATATATATATTTCGGCAATTTATTTTTGAAACTCAATCTGCTGGTAGACTTTTTAATTTCAAGAGGCAAAGCATTCCATAGTAGAATAGATTGAACCACAGAGGCAGCGTGAATTGTTTCGGAATGGTGAGACGTCCGTCTCACCTTATCATGCGAAGACTTATCATGCGAAGCACATAAATATTGAAAATAGGGACTTAAATAGCTGGGTGTGTTGGGACCATTGAGAATGGAATAGAGAGCATTCAATGTTCTAACATATCTACGCTGCCGAATAGACATCCAGTTCAACCGTAGTCTATGCTCGGAGATATGGTCATATTATCGCAAATTGTTGACGAACCGAATGCAGTTGTTTAGAAGTCTGTCAAGTTTGTTGAGTAGATCTGCATTAAGGTAGCACACATCACCATAATCAATGACAGGAAAAATTAAGGTCTGTACAAGCAGTTTGTCAGCAGGCAGAAAGTTCTTTTAAGCGATATAGTGACCGTAAAATTCCAGTGACCTGTTGACAAATGCTGGTAACTTGAGGCTGCCAGCTAAGCGCTGAATCCAAATAAAGCCCTAGGTATTTTACATTACTACAAAATGGTATAATGATATTATCGTATATGACTGAATGCGAATTGTCTGTGGCTATAATTCTGGGACCACCAATCAAGATTGCCTGACACTTTGCTGGGTTGACGTGTATTCCAAATTGGTCAGTCCAAGATTTTATTATTAGAGTCTGACAAGTGAGTCGTGGCACAAGAATTATTATGAATGACAACACTGTTAACTGACATAGGTAAAAAAAATATATGTCATTTTATATTATCATAACCTATACATCTTGCTGTTGTGTGATAATTATACGTTATTTCGTTCAAAAATGTCGAAACCTATTAAAAGCAATGCTCGGAGTTTGTTATATATTATGATAAACAAGTATGAACAAAGAAAAACTGAAATAATCCGACGTATTAAGGAAAAAATTCGTCTTTTGGACGAAATTGTCTCGTCTGCAAGTAAGTATAGCCAACACATTTTGATACTTAATTATAATTTATTTTTCGGGACACTAAAAAGAATAATATTTTTAAATTGATAATCTGTTTTCATAGAAATACATATCACTTGTTTAGTTTTTTATTTCTTAATAACTTTAATAATTTTTTGTCGGTTGGCGGCGCTAGAGTACGAATTGTTCCACGTTAGTGATCACCGACATGTCTACACTGCAAGCTCTGGTGAGTCAGGCATGAATGTCTCATAGATGAATGACCAACTGAATCATTTGTTTATATGGTGCTATTCGTAATACATCTCTTCATTATTATTTTATTTTTCAAACACGTATCATAAAATATTAAAAAATTCAAGTATCAACATGATTTTTCTCACTATATTCAGGGTTAACATATGAAAGATTTTTAAATTTACCGCCACAAGCTTGTGCCACGACTCGTTTGTCGGACTCTATTATAGAGGGCACAGATAGCTTATGAAGTAAATAAAAATACCAACATAAATATACAAACAAAAATAATTTCATAAAAAGAAGTAGTTGGTATAATCTAAGACAATAATTTTAGTATATACATAAAAAACAATTAAAATGTACATTCAAGCACAACCCCAAAAGATGGGAATGGTCTATAGACAGACTTTTGTGAAATTGTCATCAATAGATTTAACTGTACTGTAATTTTTAGATTTTATTGTTTTATTCTCACTTACAAAGGTTAAATATTATTTAACAGGTACAGAATAATAGTAATAAACTTATTTTGAGATTGCTGATTTTAGTCTAGGCTATATTTAGGGGTTTATTATAAATAAAAATTAAGATTGGCTTAAAATTAAGATTCATGGTTTTTTTTCTTTTTGAAATAATGTATTTAATTGAAGATGGTACAAAACAATAATATAAATGAAATAACATAGATAATTCAGCCTTAATTAACTGCATTTTCCACAAGCAAATATATTTTAACTATATATGTATAGACAAAATTTTCTTATTAGGGATCGTTTATTTTTTGTGTCGTCAATGTTAAAAGTAACTATGTATAGTTATATAATTTTTGTGATTATATTTAAACATAAGATACACTGTCTACTAAGATATTTGATGGTGTTTCCCAGATAAATCTAAGGGAGTAACTCAATTGACATTTTTTATTTTACAATAATATTTAAATTTATAATGCTGTTACTAACAAATGTGCAGAAAGTATTAATGTAAGTTGAGTTGAGGAAGCTAGGGAAGTATGTTTATCTAGCAAGTGGAAAACTGTGATCTCTGCCTACCCCCATGGGAAAGAGGTGTGCATATGTATGTATGTATTCTGTATTAAAATTTATTTTCCTTTTTTTTAAATTTACTTTCCAAATATTTTATAAAAAACAAAAAATAATTTTGAATCAGATTAAAAAAAATACAAATTTTATCACAAAATTATAAAATTCAGTCACTAATATAAAACAGTTTAAGTGTACACATCTTTAAATATTAAACAATATGTTGATACTTACATTTATCATAACTTAGTAAAGCATTTTTCAGTTCTGGTACGGTTTTAAGGCATTGGACTGTAGCATTCATGTAACAAGTATTGCCCAAATTTATGAGTCCCTCTGGTAGATCCAACTAAAAAGATATAATATTAATGCAGAAACTGCTAGACAATGAAAGAATAACATTATGTTCATAATTATCTATTATCAACCAACAAAATATTTGATCTTCATTTTCATACATTAATAGATTTTCCATCTCTTAATGTTTTACAGCGAGACTCTTTACTAGGGTTGTCTGTGTATGTCATCTTACCTATTTGAGCTGTTATAGTAGTATTTGCATTGCTGTTCTAGTGTAAAGGGCAAGTTCAGCATTAAAATTACTTGATACTGTGATTTGTCACATGTTGATAATGTTTACTCTCTTTGTGGGGTTTGCAGATTTGCAATGAATCTCACAGGAGCCTCATGTACTATAGGTGAATGGAACCACTTACTATCAGGTCTATGTTGCTTATCAATATATTATATTGAAAACATTAAATGACATTAATTTTATATTGAACTTATCAGTAAAATGAAAATTACCTGTAACATTTACCCATTCATTAAATTCAAACATAGCTCTGTTTAATTGTCTTTCTTATCATAATAATATAATGTTGAAACTTACAGCAGTTGCTAATTCTGACTCATTCATGTCCTCCACAAATCTGGTTTGCTCAACAGGAGCAGGGGGCACATCTTCTTCTTTACTTCCCATTACCAATACCAGAGCATTCTAAAATATTAGCCTGATTTATAGAGTACTGATTGTAAATGTATAGGGGTCATATTACATCGTTCTTTTTATATTAATTTACTTATAATTGTATTTTTATATTGTAAATACATACTTACATTTGTTAGTTTGAAATTGCCCCACGCATCATCACGAAGTGTTGCTCCCTTACAGACAACTTTTTGACGATCTGGTAGCACACCAGTCAAAGCAAAAATCTGTGCTTTGAAGAGCACAGGTTCTTCATCTGTGTTCACTTCCACATTGGGATACATCTCCTTACCCCATTTTACTTTCACTACAATATGAATTAGTTTGACAAACACATAAATACACATTATGGTTACAATAACGAACCGAAAAATGCCGGTCATAACAAAGGTCATAGGTGAAATAGGACCTTTAGTTATTATAATAGCTTATTTATATAGCGTATTTTAAATTGTTTCAATATTATGTATAATAAAATTGTTCAAAAATATTGGTCACAATATAGGACAAACCAATGCACAAATAGGTAAAGAATACAAACAAAATATTAAAATGTTATTATAACCTTAAAATAAGAAAATCTTTGTTTAATTATTTACAAAATTACTAAAACAAACCTGAAACTTTCGGCATATTAAAATATGTCTATTTATTTCAATAAATTGTAAATAAATCAGCAAGGAGCTGAAGGTTTACTAGAAATTGAAAGTCACGATTTTCGCATCCGTGGATTATTTGACAGGTACTGTCAAAACGTTGTGTTTTTTTAACGACATTAACGGTTTTTAACAATATTCATGCAGCCTAATTAATGATATTATTTTTGTATCGGTTCAGTGCTATATGTTGATGAACCTATAACATGAACTGATGTACATTATCTATTTCATTATGTTTCATAATTAGAGGATACGGTAGCGTCCCCGTCAAGACGAGCGAAGTAAGATAACGCTTCATCGTTTTCTGCACCTTCATAACTTTGATTTGGGTAATACCTGATAAACAAAATTCAGAAAAATATAAAGTTTTACTTGCTTAACTCTTATACTTTAAATATTATTGATATCAAAAATCCTTTATTTCATGATTGAGGTATCAATAAATGGTCATCGAAATTCTTAGGGTATTTCCTAATCACCTAGAAAACTATTTTTTATATAAGCTTACCTTATTACACACAATAAAAAAAAATCTAATGTTTATCACCCTGTTTATCAGTTCATGGGGTAGATGAACTTATGGAAGTTTCGATGAGAATTTAAGCAATTTGCAAGATACGAAATCACAACCGAAACATTTTCACGTAATGTTTTTCTAAGACGACAACATATGACTGGCACTATTATCAGGTCTTTATAGAGTCAAACTTTACGCCCAGTCATGATGTAGGGTCACCGGTGTTTGCCCACATCAACACTAAAACTCTCTACAATTTTGTAGAGAGTTTTACTGCATTTGCAATTCTTCAAAGCAACTTTTAGCGTAGAGTTTCAAACTTCCCCTGGTTTGCTAGGAACTAGAAATTTTAAGTTCTGCTGGCGGCGGTTTCTTCTTCCCTCTTAATCCCTTTAGTCATTAACCTTCTGCATCGTCTCCCAAACTCCCAACAGATTATGGACAACGCTACTTTGGCTTCCTGTCCCGCTTTAAACGCATAAGCCCTGTTTTCGGGCAGAGCTACACTCTCCTCAAGGACAGCTATCCTACCTTCTAGCCATGGCTTAATGTAGAGTTTAGTTGGTCCGGGTTTTCAGTCTAGACTGGAATATCCACTGGGGTTCCTCCTTTGAAAGAAAACTCTACCTTCATTAAATTCGCTTTAATATATTGGATCTATATGCGCGCAAGCCAAAGGAACGTGTTTTATAAAGTTGTGTGATATGTCAGCTAAATAATATAACAATTATAGAAATAAAGGATAATTAAGAAATCCTGCTTATTGCTAGTAAAAGACACAAGGAAATAAATTCTTAAGTGATGTAAATCGATTAACGTATAACTTACAAACTAGAAAAGGTATATAAGATATAATCAAAATGTATGAGGAAATACATAGGTAAAATTTTGCATTATTCATTATACTGCACCGATGGTTGTAATTTGAAAAAATACATATAATACCGCTTAGCCCATCTTTCAATAAGTCGCCTCGGAGGGAAGCACATCGAGAAGAACAAGCATTCCAGAAAGAACTAATTCACCAACAAGGTTCCAGTGCTACTGTGATACTCCGAAGTATTACTGCGAACAAAATAGTAAGTATATGTGCTCAAGAATAAACGATGTTTGTTTGTGAGAGACTAACTACTTTAATTCAAAAAATGTAGGTCCTTCCAAAGTGATCACTCCTTATTTTGTATGGCGGGATAAGCATAATATTTATGATACCTATAGGATGTTGAAAGACGCTCCCATAAAACAATGGACTCCGTTACATCATGGCTAATCCCACGATGACTTGATTTCTTGGTTAGATCTCCCTTCGGAACATTCCTGCCACGACGGAGAATCTAATCGGGATTGGGGAGGTCCAGGTCACCGAATACACCCTCTTGAACAGATCCAGTGGGGCCTTGATATTAACAAGGTCTATGAAACGAGCTGGGACTTAGTATGTGGAGGAGTCGTCAGGTTGTTAACTCGTTTACAATTACCCAGTCGGGTTTTAAGAGACCATAGTATCTTTCAGCTGTCTGCCACTCAGTGTAGCTACCGTGAGCTTACATCCGTTCGCAGTCCATATCACAGAACATTATTACTAGAGATCGGATAATCGGATGCATATTTACCTAAAGTTAATTTTTGGCTCACAAATTATTAAAATACATTTTGTAAAACTCTATATACCTACTCACAAATCACACGGGGAACTGAAACTAACCTTCATGTAACGTCGTTTTTAAGCTCATAGGTATTACCGACTTGCTTTGCATTACCAAAATGTTCTACAGTACCGGAATTCCGGGATTTTTATGACAGTTCCATACTTTGTCAAAAACTAAATTAGGTAAATAAATAAACATCCGGCTATCCAATTCCGCAATCCCGGGATTTTTATTTAACAAAACAATAAAAAGCCGTTTCCATACTTTGTCTTAAACTAACTTTAGGTAAATATGCATCCGATTATCCGATCTCTAATTATTACTCCTAGCGGAGGTCCATATCGACAGCGTAAAGAAAGAGAATCATTCAATCCAGAATTGTACAGTGCAGCTCCACTAACGGAAACGTAATAGAATAATGAAATTAAAATATATGATTTCTATAGTTTGATTAAAATATATTATTATAAGAAAAACTTACGAACATCGTAAAAAGTATTTTTTTTTCAGAATCAAGACTCCATCATTTTCAGTTTATATTCATCAAATAATGCTAAGTTTAAAGTCCTAAATGTACCTAACCTAAGACAATGTAGTATGTCTTTGTAATTTTGTAGTCTTGTATCTTCAACACTCGATATATTTTTTATACGGCATCAACACAACACAGTATTTATTCACAATTAGTTCGTATATTTTATTAGTTTATTACTTATATATTTTGTATGTAAAAGGGAAATTCTAAAGTGTACCTAAGTTCTAGTGGAACTAGGAAGCGACAAGCGACCCAAAATGTTCGTTCACCATATTTATGCAGGCTCGTACTTCCCGTAGGTGTACTTGAGCCAAGTTTTTTTCTCATGTGCTGATGAGCGTAGGCCCGACAGCCGCGCGCGGCACCCGTTCGATGAACTCAGAGTCTCGAAGGCTGCGCGCGCGCCGCACCCACCCCAATCTGCCAGTCTCCGACCACGCTCCGCCTTGTTGACGCGTGCGGCAGTCAAATCGTGAGATTTCCATTCGAAATATTAAGTGAGTGCCACAGTGGTGCTAATGAGCAGTGTTCACGGTGAAATTATAACTTTTCCATAGCTTTTTGGATACAATAAACCCATGTGCTCGGATCCTTCGAACGCCAGAGCTTTCTGTAAGTTTACAACTTGCTTAAGTTACGACAAGCTGCGAATGTTGGCAACTACGATCATCAATAGAAATATAAATCTTTCCAACTCTCTACAATGTATGAAATTGAGAGCACTCTCGATACACGGTGATAATTGGATCGTGAATGGTTTATTAATTTTGCAGTTAATGATTTAGTTTCACTGTGATAAACACTTTCCTTTTGTAATAACACAGTTATTTCTGTCTAACTTGACATGATATTTTTCTGCGCTGAAAAATATTTTCATTGTTTTTATTAACTAGGCATCCCAGTGAGTGATAAGTGAGTCATAAATATATATAACTTATTTAAAAAATGACTGAAATTAATAAAAAAATGTTTACAGAGCCCTTAGACAAATCATCATTCTCGTTCGATTCGTTATTAAAACTCATTTCGATAACTAATGGCAACGTACATAAAGCGGAATCATTCACATATACTTCGTTCTAATGAAACGAAATCGAATATGTATCATGAATGTTACTTTGGCTATGTGCTCTGGTATTTTATCGCTTACTCAATGGAATCAAGAAAATCTTCAGTACCACACATAAAAAATGGCGGAATTTCCATACGTTTCGAATACAAATTAATGATCAAGCGTTTGCTAGTGAGCTAAAGTTTCTCTGTTTTTGCGCGTAACATCGTTGGCGCGAGGAATGTATAATGGTCGAAACGAAGATTCTACCTGACATTAATGTACCCCGAGGTCGGCCATTTACTAATAATGGTATTGGTCGGACATTAAAATTTTCAACATATAAAATCTTATAAAAGCTTTGGATGTGTACTTCCTTATTGCTGCCATTCTCTACCTGATAAAAGGAAAATACTAAATAAGTATTTGTTACACTTACACCAATTAGCCTAGCCCAAAGTAAGCTCTGAAAGCTTGTGATAGGTATGGGATCTATTTATTTATTTATTTATTAAACCACAACATAAACTTACAGCCGTTACACAGCCAACACGCTTACATCCTAGAATACAAACTATAATAAACATTAATAAATTGGATAGGTAAGTTACAAATATATGTTTAAGAATTCATACTACACAATAAAATAATAGTATGTCAAAAATGAAATGACTTGATTAAACAAAATAACACACAGATCGAAATACAAACACAACCATAAGTCAAAATACAAATTAATTATCAGAATTACATAACAAAAATATCAATTACATATATGTATATAACAGTCTAAAAAGTGGAATGTCATGATTAAACAACATAACACATAAATACAAACACAACCTTGAGTCAAAAATATTTAATATAAATAATATGTCAAAAATAAAATGTCATAAATAACAAATAACACAAAAATGCAAAAATGCAAAAATCTAGGGTAACGGATAGACATTCAAATATTATACATATATAAATATTTTTTACAAATCTATACTAATATTATAAAGAGGAAAGATTTGTTTGTTTGTTTGTTTGTAATGAATAGGCTCCGAAACTACTGGACTGATTTCAAAAATTCTTTCACCTTTGGAAAGCTACATTATCCCCGAGTAACATAGGCTACTTTTTATCCCGGAAAAATCGTCAGATCCCAGGGGATGCGGAATAAAGGTTCCGCTCAAAAATTAATGCACAGATTTTCATGCGGTTTTCATCAATAGATAGTGATTCTTGAACAAGGTTTTGCGGTATTTTTTATCTTGGAAAAACGGATAGTCCCAGGGGAGGCGCGATAAAACCTTCGCGCCATAAATAGACTTCCGCGCATATGTAACCGTGGGCAAAAGCTATGAGCCTTAACCCTCTATAGACCCGATCCCGAAATCCACGCAGGCGAAGCCGCGGGCAGAAAGCTAGTATATAATAACAACCATGACTAAGGTACAAATTCTCGTATTCATCATACAAACATTATTGTTAACTTATTATTTTTTACCAATATAATATATACGCATTATATCTACAACTTTGATCTTGTAACTGTATACGGTCATAAAGACACCTTCACTCATCTCCATAAGCTTTACCTTATAACTTCTACAACCAGAATCTTTTGCATGCAAGGTCAAAAGACCTCACCAGTACCGTTCGCAAACGAAATGTAGGTACCCATGTTAGTTATCTGCGGCTTAATAAAAAGGTTATAAAAAGGTTCATCAAAAAAATCTAAAATTTACAGAACATTAAAATTCCAATAGGTAGAAGAAGCGAAAATGTCAGCAGTACATTAAGTAACCAAATAAACCTTATTCTATATCTACCAGCGGTAGATAATTATTTTTCTTCAATCTTATTTCTTTGTATGAGCTTCGTTACACTGATTTTATCGCTAAATGTCCTATACATAGGTATTTCATATACTCTTTATACAATTTTACTTCATTAAATACTAACTTTCCGTCACCAATTCACCGATTTCACCGATATATCCCACATAGGGAACGACATGTTCCAGCAGAATATCGGAAATGTAGCGTTCTGAAGCCGCCTCCTCGTCCCCCGCCAGGCACGAAAACAAGCTCCGTTTTACCGTCGAAAGAAATGCCAGCCCACATCATGCATGAACCGCCACCATAAGCCACTGTTTCAGCGAAACAGCACTGCGCAAATCGCTCCCCAGGCCGCCTGTAGACCCGACCTCTTCTGTCGCTGCCGTGCAAACACATTCGGCACTCGTCGGAGAACAAGACTCGCCTCCATTGCTTAACTTCCCAATCAAGATGGGTGCGAGCATATTGAGGGCGTGCCGTGAGTTTCGAGCCTGTAGTGACCCTTTTTGGAGTCAAATTCGCTTTCTTGAGTCTTCGACGAACCGTCCACTCGCTAGCAGCTACCCCACAAACATTTCTGAGCTCCTGCTAGACGTCGACACCGGTCAAATGACCATTTCGCAGAGAGGTTGACACGATAAAATGGTTATTAAATTTAAAGTTAACAGTTGAACCTTTAAAATGGTACCATTTTTATTATTCTACTAGCTGACCCGGTGAACTTCGTACCGCCTAATTATTGGAGGCATATTTAGTAAGTCACAAACACACGACACAATACTTTTTCACAAAAAACGGTTTTTCTCGATTTCCGGAAAAACTAAAAGTCCTATTGAAAAAAATCAAATGGCGAAGTTGTAGGTAATAAAAACATCTAAAACTTTTGCATTTACACTTTTTTCACATAACATCAAAGTTCGTATAATACTGTATTTTTTTTCACTTTTTATTATTTTTCACTTATAACCTGGTCTATATAGACAAAACAATGGAACGTTCGGATACACGGGTTCTTTTTACATGAGATGACAAAACAATATAATAAAAATATTTTTGAGAGATAGTAACACTGTAAGGTTGGCACCCATCAAATATGTCAACACATTAATTATTTTTATATTTTGAAATTTTAATACACGATGTTATAAGCAAAGTTGATATTATGTTGTCGATTGAAAAGTCTTGTTTTAATGCGTTCTTCAATTCGAGTGGAACTGAGAGTACAAATACCGTCAAATGTTTGACAGAAAGTAAGTGATCAACTTTTATATGGGAAAATGAAATTGTCGTCTTACTCTATCTTACTCGCAATTTTTCCATATTTGCTCACCGTTTAGACCTACCCTGGACTACGACAAACATTTTAAAACCAAAATCAGCTCAATCGGCCCAGCCGTTCTCGAGTTTTAAGCAGACTAACGAACAACAATTCATTTTTATTTATATAGATATATATAGATAGTATTTACTTAGTACTCAAGATCGCGCGGAGTCGATTCCAACTAAGTCATTCCATACTTTTGCTCGTGTAGATTCACATTAGTCATCCATCATCATAGTTTTGAAGCTATTTTTAACAAAAAAAAATTATATCCTATTTTAACCTTTTTTGGGAAATTTTTTGAATGTCGTATTTGTTTATATCTATTAAAAAGCAGTAAAATTCGTTTTAATAAACTAATTTATTCCAATAAAGCTTACAGGATTTAATTTAAATAATTCCAATAAAATTTACAGGTTTTTAATTTAAAAATAAATTAAACTTATATATTACATTATAATTAAAATAAAATAACGTTAATAATCATCAATCATCAATACATAGTATAAAACAAAGTCGCTTTCGCTGTATGTCCGTATGTATGCTTAGATCTTTAAAACTACGCAACGGATTTTGACGCGGTTTTTTTTAATAGATAGAGTGATTCTTAAGGAAGGTTTGTATGTATAATAAATGCATAATATAGTAGAGAAACACTGATAAATTTAAAGGTTTCTAATGTGATGTCGTAAATAAGCACGTTTTTTTGCGCTTATATTGCAAACGCTGGCTGGGTAGGGTTCACCTACGAGATAGACCAAAATAATGTACTACAGTATTGTACAACTTACAAAAATCCACAAAAAAGTCCGCGATGGTATATGTCTATCTCTTAGGGATAACCCACCATAACCATTTTTTCACTGCACCCGTGCGAAGCCGGGGCGGGTCGCTAGTTTTCATTAAAACATTGCCATCTAATGATACTTTTTTCAAATCTGAGTTCGATTAAAATTATCGAGGTTTTGTATTTAAATTACTTTTATCACAAATAACATCCAACTGATTTCACAATAAAAAATTATCTTTGACAAAAACTATTAATGGTTAATGCAAAAAAGAAACAAAATGAATTCAGTAGTATTAACCAGAATACAGCAAACGGATTTCAATTTTTTCCAGTTAACACGTTATAGCATTAAACTATGACTTTGTTTTCTTTGTGTCTATTAACATCGTTAAAAGCATTCCAAATGATCTAAATGACGAAGCAATTAAAAATAACAAGTATATAACCTACATAATGCATAGAGAAACAAGAGGTACTATTAATATGGACGTAGAATTATCGAATACTTCTGGAGTGATTTTACGTAGGCTCGATGTATAGAGGCTAAGAGCAGTTACGGTACTGATTGTCATCAATGTAAATACTATGTCAAGTATAGGAAACCAGCCATGAAGATAAGTACCCGTACTCAACAGGTTTTATGAGAACTTTCACTATACTATGGTCCGGTGTCTTCCACGATTATTTATGTCAATAATTATACGATTCAAGAAACCAGTCTATAAGAATTTTCCGTAACAATGTTATTCTCTATGAAGAATAAGTTTGTCTTTTTGATTTAGGCTATAACTTGTTTCATAGCAGTGTCACAGTCACGCTTCATGGGGCAATAGGTATAATTTAAACTCTTCCAAATTGATTAAGTAAGCATTGTTTGATTGTTATCATAATGCGTATTTGATATATAAACTATATTTTGGGTTAACTGTAAATAAAAATTAAACAATTAATGTAAATGATTTTTTAATACAGTTGCTCAAAAGTGGCGTATTGCAGGGACGTGTAGCGTTCGGGATCTGGGCTATTTCACACTCGTGCTTTTTTTTTTCCTTTCCCGAACTCGTGCGTTATCTTTCCCAACTGTCAAAATAATTTCTATTAAAAAAAAAACTTCAGAAGAACCTCTGCTACATTATTGGCAGATTCAGGAGCCAATTTGACGTCATTAAAGCGACTAGGTGGTTGGAAATCGGACAAAGTTGCAGAAAACTATATTGGTGATTCATGAAACAACAAACTAGAAAGTGGGAAAAAGATCACACAATCCATTAATTTAAGGTCCAGTCCGTCTCCTTCACATGCTGAAGAGAACGTCGTCCATCTACGAGTACCTTCGTTGATAATGATAATTCATCAGATCCAATTCCATCAACTAGCAAACGCCATTGTATGACAAATATACATGAACAATCATACGAAATTAACAATAGTTTGTCTCAAACAGTAAATATGCAGCCTAAAACTTCCCCAGTTAGTACAAAAAACTGTACCAATTTCAATGTATATGTGAATTATAACTTTTATAAGAAATATTATGATTAGTTAATTGAGTTTACTGTGTTTTTATAATTTGATTAAATTGCTTCATTTTTTTGCAACTGTATTAAAAATAGTCGTTCAGTACACGTACGGAACCGTCATTGCAACTCGTTCCGACTGTAGACATTTGTCGGAACTCTTTGTAATGAAATATACTATTTTTCTGGATTAAAATTATAGATAAAAATGATATCTGATAAATGTCCATAACGACGACGTTTCCAGATGTCGATTTATTCATCAATTTTTAATTAGTTTTTGCTAAAATGGCGGTCTACTTCGATTACATTGATTGAATCACTTAGCGAAGGTTGCAATCAATTCGATTATTCGATATAGACTCTGTCTCTGTATAGACTCTGTCTTCAACATAACCCCACAAAAAATAATCCAGCGGTGTTAAATCACATGATCGCCACTTACTGCTGTATTTCGTGTGTATTCATAGCTTCCATGCCTGAGTGACTTATGGGTCCGTCTTGTTATAACAATTTGTTAGCGATACCTACACAAATCATGGGGGAAATACTTAGGAATATATGATTAGCCGCAAAATCGAAAAAAAGACCATTTAATGGCAAAACACAAATAAAATATTACAAAAAAAAAGAAGAAACAAACGGGATAGAGTGCGAGCCAATTAAGGAACTTGCTTCCGCACTGGGCCAACGTGGTTGACTGAGGCCTAAATCGCCCTATAGATAGGGTAGGCTGCACCTCGGTGGGGTTCATATACGGGCTGCGATAATAATAACATAATATTTGTTCAGATCATGTGTTCAGAGTGAAAATTAGAGATGTGTCAATCTTTACAGAAACGACTCAGTGAGGCGTTTCTTCCAAGTGATTCACTGATTCAAATCTCTAACAGCGCTTCAAATGAATCATTCGCTCAATTGCATCTCGGTTTCAATCAGCACGCGGCGCTCGCACGATTGAGATAAGTAAATAGTTCAGAGTCGGAGCGCTTCGGATGACGTCGCTCAATTGTATCTCGGTTTCGTTCGATACGCGACGCTTACACGATTGACTCAGAGTCACTGAAACAAATGAATCAATATCAATATTTATATCAGTATATTTGTATCGTATGTCAGATATCAGAATATTTGTATCAGTGACTCTGAACCGATTAGATACAAATGATGCAAATGAAGCACTTTACTGATTCGAATCTTTGTACCGATCTCAGCAATGATACGTTTTTTCCATCATTAGTGTAAATCCTGACCAGGGTCAAGGAAAAGCCATGACCACATTAACAAAGCGTTTTTGTCATTGAATTATATTCAAATGAATTTTGTAATATAAATGACGGATTGGTTTGTTTTTGGAAGGTTAAATATTTTTTTTTTTTTTTAAATAGGTTTGCGTTTGTCCACAATCTCACCTGACGGTAAGTGACGATGAGGACTAGGATGGAACACGCTTACCTAGCAAATGCCTATTCACTCGTGACTTGAAGACCGTAAGATTATATTGTTCCGGGAACACAGACGTCGGCAAAGAGTTCCACATCTTAGCTGTTCGTATTAAAAACGAAGACTGGAACCGTTTTGTACGTGTAAGAGGATAGTCCACCACGTAAGGATGGTAGTTAAGCCTACGTCTGGTTGACTGGTGGTGGAAAGGAGCGGGTGGAATTAATGTAATTCATTCATGTAATTCCAACGCACACTCTCCGAAATGCAACCTATAGAAAACCGAAAGGCAAGCAACTCTTCGACGGTGTTCTAGACTCTGAAGACGTGAGTTTATAAGTATTTCGTCGTCGATAAGTTTTCTAGTTCGCCTTTCTACTGAGTCCAAGGCAGCCAACTGATAGCGGGCAGAACCGTCCCAAAGATGGCAGCAGTACTCCATGCAGGATCGAACTTGGGCTTGATATAGGTTGAGCATCTGTTCTGCAGTGAAGTAGCGCCTAACTTTGGATATCTGAATTTATAATTGTATTATTCTTGGAAATTAATACAAGTTATTCAATAATAAGCGTATTGGTTGCTCGGCGTACCCTGAAGGTTAATCGTGGCATTTACTAGGCAGCTGCGGCCGAATCATTTCCTCCCCAACCTGTTCCATAATTAACAGGTAACTCAGCGAAACGGTATTACAGACCTCTTACAAAAATATCACAAGTATCAAACGTATTTTGTTTATCTGTCACGTGTTCACGTCACAACGGCAAAACTTTTTAATGGTATTTGATGTACTTAGAGCTTAGTTTGAGACTATAGAACATGAAATAATATTTACTAGAAAATATCTCCTTTCTAGAGGAACTAAAAATACGTTGATATACGATTAAAATATATGCATAAATGTAACTTGCGATATACAAAAGATTATTTCCTAACGAATCTTATTTTTTTTTATAAGTAGCTGTCAAAAAATACCTTATTGGTCCAATAAAAAAAGTGTCTACCAATCACGAATGCTCACTATTTATGACGTATGCGCTTATCCGTTCGTGTTGTATGTACATAAAACACTGCATGTTCCCAAGGCTGTTTTCACAAACGTATCAAGGTGACAGTGACAATAAATCTTAGAAATCGGTTCTTTTAATTGTGTTTTCTTTGTTGTTAATTACTGTTTTAATCGTTCGAGATTGATAGAACGTACTGTGAAGAGTTTTGTTGTTGGCTTAACGGCAATACGTTTATTCCGCTTTTTACTGTTAGAGCTTTTGTTTTTCATTTAATTTAAAAATGTTTTAGGTTAGGATAAAAGTTTCTAGAAAAAAAAAATGGAACTGCAATAATTGGGGGTAGGAAACAAAACAGGTTGATAGACTGGTATTATTTGATGCGCTATTTTCTCAGTTCATTAAATAAAACTATCTACCCGCCCGCGCTGTGACTCTACTATGAGTTTGCTATTGTTTTCGATAGGTATTTGACGTATAATAATAGGTCTCATAAAATGATATTATAAATTGAAACAAGGGGTAGATATCGCACTAGAGCTTCGAAACTGTGCCGTTCATTAATAGCCAGTGTGTGAAGACGTACAATCGAAACTAGCAACGTCTCGTTTCGATGGTATGTTTAAGTAATCGTGTTGTACCGTAACGCTATCTCTTTCTATCCTGCTTTGATCTGTATCGTTCATTAAAAATCTTATGAAACGATAAAAGATAAATATGTAATATGTCATGCAGAATCGGGAGTTTCTCGAAAAGAGCGAATTACAAACTCGCTTTACTGCTATAGTATAAAGCATTGTGAATATTAAGTAGCAATGGACACGGTACATTTCTGACTACCGTTGAATCAAAAAGACGGCAAGCATTTACTGAATAACACAAGGTTAGAAAGAAGGAAAGAAAGAAATATTTATTGACTTTCACAGCAACAAAAATGCAAAAACAAATTAATACACCAACATATACAAAAAAAAAGAAAAAAAAATAACAATAATAAAACACCATTACAAAAAAGTTTAGGGTAGGTGTGCTGCGTGAGGTCAACAGGTCACTGTCTCAGCTAAGCTTCTGTGATAACCACAAAAGCGCTGATTTTCAGACAGCACCTTGAAGTAGAGGTGGCGTACGTTAACCATTAATAAAAAGTAGAATAAAAATTAAATAAAAAGTAAAAGATTGAGATAAAAACAAGATTGACGGTGTTTTAAGTATTTTAATAAAAAACTCAATATCACAACAGCGAGCTGACTATGTAAGTGAAATATTCACACCACATTTTTGTTTCTAAGACTAATAGTTTTTTAATTATTAAGGTACAATGATATAGACCTTTTCGTTACGGTCCACTTTTTAAACCTGCTACCCGTATATTTCGGCGCGATTTTAAAGACGTTTCACGTCAAAAATATATAATGCGTAGCGTAGTGTTGAATTGTCATCTGTGCTTAAATTCTACCTGCACAATGTACAATACAATATGGAAAAAATCCTCTTAGTAGTTCTGAGATGATAAATTTACTTGGCGAATTGTAATGTGTAATATGTAAGTAATGTACTAATAAGTAAAACAACACAACAAATCTATGAAAAGAATTGGCAAAACAAGCAAACAAGAGAAAAGATTGAGTGCACATTTGGATTCAGTGGTATGCCTTGCTATATATGGTGTCCCATTTCATCTTGTTCTTGAAATCTGAAATCTTGTTCGTGAAGGTTGGTAGGCTCAACGGGTAAGTTCTGAATTTAAGTAGCGCATAAAACCGATCTGTGTGGCGATTCTTGGGGAAGGCCGAAGTCAGACAAGGACGACTCGACTGAAATCATAACGACGAGAGCTTTTGTTCACAGTCTTATGAATGTATGTTAGAATCCAAAGTGCTTAATCCTGTGAAATTAGAATTCTTCTCGTATACAGACACGTTCGTAATTTTGAACACGATATTTCATTTGTATTCTGAGCGCGCGTTGTTTTATACGCATTACTATGGTCTATGGCAATATAAAAATCATTATAGAGTAACTTCACTTCACAGGGGAAACTTTGAGGTGTCTGGGAGAATAATTGGCCCATTGGATTGGTCTGGCTGCTTACCTATAAAGAGTCTGGAAATAGTACCACGTAGTTATATATTCTATATGTCAAATTTAGGCTTGCTAAAATGACGTAGTTTACCTAATTTTTAAACAATCTTTATAGCGACTGGCTGAAGTAATGGCCCACGGAAACGGTCTGGCAATAACGATTTGAAACACCTTTAGTTCGCGCTACCTGTGAAAGGGCCCCGCTTTCGAGCTAGTAAGTACGCATACTCTCCTAACTACATACTAGACTATAAATCATCGAAATTTCTGCTTTGTTACAATGGTCTGGCGGCACATGGATCTTGGACTATTAGATTAGTTTCTTAGACATAACTTAAGCAACCTCATAAAACCTCATAATCATATTTGTTACAAAAATTATTAATAAAGAGATAAAATACAATTATAAAAAGAAAAATTAAGTATGTCAATATAATGTATATCTAAAATAAAACGTAAAAATATTTTATTTCTTCTTTTTTCTAAAATATTAATACAGTCATGACAAATATGTATCGAGACAGCGCTGCCATAGTTTTGCGAAAATAAATGGATTTATATTGCAGAAAGTGATATAACACATGGGCTGAAAAGTCCCGGGCCTAACAAAGAAAACACAGATTTTTTGGTTCATAATTAGCTTTATTCATCAACGTAATCTTCACCAAGAGCAACGCAATCATTCCAGCGCCGCTCTAACATTTCAATACCACTTTTGTGGAACGATTTATCTTTTGCCTCAAAATAAGCCTCAGTTTCAGCGATAACCTCTTCATTCGTGCGAAATTTCTTACCGGCGAGCATTTTTTTCAGGTCTGCGAACAGCCAGTAGTCACTGGGAGCCAAATCTGGTGGATGTGGGAGCAATTTGAAGTCCAATTCATGTAGTTTTGCCCTTGTTTTGATTGACTTGTAACGCGTGCGTTGTCTTGATGAAACAATTTTTTTTTTGCCATATGCGGTCGTTTCTTTGCAATTTCGGCCTTCAAACGCTCCAATAACGCTATATAATATTCACTGTTGATGGTATTTCCTTTCTCAAGATAGTCGATGAATTAAACACCACGCACATTCCAAAATACCGAAGCCATAACCTTTCTAGCCGATTGTTGTGCTTTCGGGCGCTTTGGACGAGGTTCACCAATTGCTGTCCACTCAGATGACGATCGTTTTGATTCCGGAGTGAAGTGATGGATGCATGTTTCATCTATTGTCACATATCGACGCAAATATTTCGGTTTGTTACGTTTAAACATGGCCAAACACTGCTCAGAATCATCAACATGTTTTGGACGTCCACTGCGTTCTGCATCATCAGTGTCTCTGCGACCACGTTTGAAGTCAGCAAACCAACGTTTTATTGTTGTTTGTGATGGAGCGGAGTCCCCAGAACACTTTTCAAGCTTTTTTTTATATTTTTTCCCATCAAGAAGCGATGTAAAATTAAAACACGAAATTGTTTTTGATCCATTGTTCTAAAAAAAGTAGCGTTACTCTTAGCACAATAACTCACAAACTAATGAATAGAATATCATGAAATTTTAACAGTTAAATTAGTCTTTTGAAGGTTAGTTTTAACTGAAAAAAAGGTGACTGCAATAAAATTAGCTTCATCTATTCGCATTCCATCGCGAAATCTTCTTGACGTCTCGTGCCGCGTCTGTGGGGTGAAACTTCTTTAGTAAAACAGAATAGTACGAAGCAACTATTATTCTATTTGTGATATTAGGGGAATGTTCCTAGTGATCAAATATTAATTTAATCCATTTTTCACCCCTTTCCTCCTAATATTTCACACTATATACCGTCTACAAGTAAAGGAAATTATTTAGTTGATCACGAAGACTGAGGGGGTAAAATTCGTCAGCTAGTGGGTCTTCCAAAGGCTTCACGGTTCACGCTCCAGTGGCGCCGCTGCCTCGCTTCAAAAACTCGTATCGAACACCCCACTGTCTCTGAGCGAATGACCTTCGGTAGGCATGTTTATCTGTTTCCCAAAACTAGTCTTAAATAGTTAAAGTTGTTAGTGAAATAATGGAATTGAGTGTAATGTAGGATCGCTCTACTAAGATCGGCTTCTCAATTCAGGATTTAATATACAATTATTTTTCACACTGTGCTAATATCTTTTAGCCAGCTCAGTTGTGGCCGCTAAACTATAACGTGTTGGTAAACATAAAAGTAATGTTCAATAGTGTGAAGTTGGCATTATTGGTACGGCAATATTTCGGGGTGATATAGTAATATAGTATATCATGCAGCATAGATAAATTAAGGTAGACTTTTCAACAATTTCAACTCAAGTTGGGATAAAAAAGATAAGTCTTGCAGTTTTACTTACAATGTTTCCACTGATTGACCATCACACATCGTGTCGGTCATTCTATTCAAAAAGAGAAAGAGTTAAGAAAAAAACATCAAGGTAACGACAATTTATAAACGGATATAAAATCTATAACTATCGCGATATGCTAGATCTCGCCCATAGAGTGCGATGGGGCCACAGTAGCTCTGACAGAAAATACCAGAGTTCTACAGAAAGAAGCCAAAATTAACATTTCATAGTCATCTGTTTTATTCCTCTGAAACTTAACCGATTTAAATACTTTATTCAAAAAGAAGTAAAGAAAAGCTTTAGATGTGTCCGTATGGTTTTTTTTTCCTCGCGGGAGGAGGCAGTGAATCCTCATAGGGGGCGCGCCACCACAGTGGTCGCTATGACAACCCCCTGGTGCTTGGACGACCTTGCACCGGATACCACCCGTGCCCGGTCTACGGCGGGTGGTTATGTTGGACTCTGACAGAAGGCCAGCCTACCAACTAAACACTGCCTAATGCCTTTGGCCGGGCAGAAAGCCTGGGGCCCTATCGGCTCTATCGGAGCGCTCGCCCTCTCAGGGGAGGGATCCCTCGTCAAACATATGCCCGGTACCGTCACGTACCGGGTAGATTCTCACCCCCCACTACACGGCGACCTTAAGCGTCCGAGCCACTAGACGGCGCGCTCAAATTGCGTCGACTCCTTTGTTTCGACCCTAAGACGCCGGAACGGTCGCTGGTGACGGTAGCAGGCAAGGCGTCGAACCTTCTGTTCGTGCGCCCTCCATAAATAAACACACTCATTGCAAAGCTGAACATAGCCATCTGCGGCTTCAGCATAGGTCCGTCCAAAAAAAAAACAAAATTTAGCAAGTGTGTTGTAACGTCTATACTATTAGAATAATCTAGAATTTTCTCAGAACTTGCAATTATATGTAAAGTTTTAATCTTCTGACGTCTATACTATTAGAATGCTCTAGAATTTTCTCAGGTCTCGCAATTATAAGTAAATTGTTATCTTCTAATGCAAATCTGCCCATATGCTAGTTTTCAAGTTACGCTCATGCATTCTACGCATCTGAATTTCTATAATAAATCGTGTCATGCATGATAGAGTTCAAGTATGGGAATATTGAACACCTTTAGATAGTCGGCATGGATTGCCCTTTTTTTTGTTACGCTGAGCAAAAATTTTTGTATTTAGTCTAGAACATCATCTGTGGATAATATAAAAGGCGGTCCAGGGTCTCTAGGCGGGGATTCTAATTCTACTGCTCAGAACGCGATGAGCTTTTCGACCTGCCAGCCTACTGCTACATTGTGTCTGTCTATTACCTGGTACCACCTTCCTTGTTCCTTCTCTTCTACCATTTTTATTTATTATTTGTAATTTTAATTTAGTTTTTAAGTTTTGGCCGTGCTGTTATATTATTCCTTTTAATATAATAGTTTCTTGTATTTATCTTTTTTTTGTTTTTATTTTACCTTTCTTTTTTTTGCTCCGTAGCCTTCCGCTACGCGACAGCGTATTAAGTGGAAAGCGATACTGAGTATTTACAACAAAGATACGCGTAACAATGATATTAGATATGTCACTGTAATTTTCAATAGATATTTCACTCAACCAGCAGACTAACATGTATCTAATATAAGTCGAATGGAACAGGTACCTCTCAAATATTCATTCTTACATAATTTAAAATGGCTACTTAATAAATATCTATCTTCATAAATCATTATTCATTATCTACATGTTTATTATAAGACGTTTTGAATAGGAAACCAATAAAGCGAGCTTTGATGGAATACATTAGTCTGGCAGTGAAAGTAAACAGTGACTACTGGTGGCTTTCTCACCGGCGATCGAAATATTATCAAAGCGATTTCAATACTCGTGCCTTAGCGATTTCTTTTTTGATACGGTAATTAGAATGGTTTAAATTTTATTTAAATGTTCTAATTTATTTTAAAAGACACAATAATTAAAAAGAAAAAAACATTTCTAAACCCACACGCTTTTGTGGACTAGATCGAAAACGAATTGCCATCGATGCGATGCAAGATCATTGTTATTATGAAAAATGCGTTTAGCATTTTTAAGTGACAACATAATTTTCTAAGTGACAACTTAATTTATTTATAATACTTTATTGTACAATAAAAAAATGAAAATTGTAGTTATTTTTAGTGTACAAGGGCGGACTTATCTCTAAAAGCGATCTTTTCCAGCCAACACTATTTAGATATACATTAGAGAGATTTGTGCAATTAAAAGATATATTCTAAGATTATAATAAACACTGTACATACTGTGAATATATTCCTTGTTATGGCAATCTTTTGTGGCTTACAGTGACAATATTTTTCTGGCTTACAGAGTGACATCATTTTTGTGGCTTACAGAGTGACGACATTTTTGTGACTTACAGAGTGACAATATTTTTTTCCAGTCATTGTAATTAATATAATTTACTAGTTTATATCTTTATTGTTTTTGTCGATTCTCACATTAGCTTAGAACAAAAGCTTATTACCAAGTTTTAACTCACTACAGTATACTTCGCTTCGAGTTATGTCACGAACTAATTACCCATAAATTAAAAATATTATGGACTTACATAAAACAACGGAAATATTTTGGAAACGCGAAGAGTGTCCGGAAGTTTGAAAACCATCAATTTTACAATAAAATCGGTGGCAGCGTGTGAAATAAAAGTGGGTCATTTGAGCATTGTTACAATCTTAAACCCATTAAACACGTGCGAATACAGTAAAAACACACGAATACAATTAACTAATATAAATAATTGTAATAATTACTAACTGCCGAGTCTTAAGATGTCTTCTTCTAAAAAGTACGGCTCTGTGTTACAGAAATTTTAAAATATTCCTTAGTTGTATTCTCTTCGCGTCATGTTTCTTTCTCGTTTACTGTGAAATTTAGTTTGTGCACAAACTATCATTTTTGATTTATAGATGAAGTTTGTCATTACTTCATCTATATTTTAAATACAAAGTTGTATTAAAAATATAGATAAAGTGATGATTAATACTACTAGAAAAAGTATTGTAAGTAAAAATATGCGACGAGAACCGAACGCGAACATTGTTAAAAAGAAACTATGAGAGATAATATTTCTTCACGCCAAATATTATAATTTTAAGTCAAGGGAATGTACTCTATAGGTTTTGATTCCTTTGCGTGTGTCATAAAATCGCAATATGTGGCTACTTGTGCTGTACATATTGCTACATGCTAAATTTCTTAATTCTACGTCAACTGCCCAAAGTATGCAGCATCGATGGAACATAGGAGTTTCTTGATTGTGTTGACTTAGAAAAGCACGCTCCAAACATTTCTGAGAATAAAGGTTTTGACAGACTGATACAGAAACAAACAACGAAGTAAACGTAAAATTAATAAATTTAATTTAAATAAGCAACGAACTTGAGTGTTTATTTTGAGAAAGAAAGTTAATTACAATGCTACACAAAAAATTTTATGTAACTGAAAATAAATTAGAAATATATATTCTGATCGATCTAAATTGTGTTTGCGACGGTAATTGCACAAAACAATCCTAAAATTTAAAACTAGAACCTGATTTATTACAAATATAATATGAAGATCCGGGATAGCGGGCCATTAGTATAGTATAGTAACCCGCGACAGATGCGCGCACACCTGTCCTCGATTTCTTCTATTCCATGCCTTTGCGCGCATGTGCTCTGTTACCGGTATCGTGTTTTGTTACAGGAGACCTATTTTTGAATTACGAATGCGACTTCGAAATCACCGATGTGACTAATAATCAGCGATTTTCAATAATTCTTATTTTTGAATATCACTGATGTGACTACCTTAGTCACAGGTGTGATTTCATTACGAGTGCCCTCACCCACTCGTAATCAAGTCATACTTGTGGAAATGTTATCTGTGTTTTGTTTGATTTTTTAGTCTATATATATACAATATACATACATGAATGTAGCACATATATTATATATATTGCGGTTATTATATATATATATACCTTTATATATATTTGTATATATATATAATAACTATAATGGTTAAGCCGGCAGCGGCTACATTCTGCGTGGAACCGAACATTTATGTGTGTACTTTATCTATGTTGGCAGCTCTACGATCGACTTTCAAAAATTGAATGTTTAGGAATCCGTGATCTCAAAGTCTTGATTTCGAAATCGCATTCGTAATTCAAAAATAGGTCTCCTGATCAAGTTTTATTACGTTTGTTTACAAATTATTTAAAAACCTGGTCAACCACCGTTACTTTCATTATTACATGCTAGATGGGTCTACAAGTTTATTTATTCTTCAATGAAAAGAGAATAACAATAATAACTACATTATTTGTTGATTTCGCTAAATTAATTAATCTGTATTTTGTAACCTTCTAAAGTACGTAATACATTACTGGTATTTACGCCTAAGTGCGTGACACGAGTCTTCGTTATTTAAGTATGTTTTACAATTCTGAGGTGTTAAAAATCCTTAACTGTCTTTCATTTGATTTATATAGACATACTTAGTTTTATAATGGTATTATAAATTAATACTGACGATTAATACAGAACTTATAGCTGCAGGGGAATCGACCCTGATAAGTTATATACAACTAGCACACCCAGCAAACATTGCGTTGCCATATAAATTATTTCAAGGGAAATGACTAAAATGACTATAATATAAAAATAGAGGTTGGTGCTATTTAAGGATGAAAATTTAGGATTGTATGTATTTTTAATGACATATTATAAAAAAATGAAAGAAAATATTAGGGGTCGACAACCCTTATCAATTAGGGGTGTGAAAAATAGATTCTCAGACTTACTGAATATGCACATAAAATTTTATAAACATTGGTCATAACGTTTCGGTAGCTAACATTGTGACACGAGAATTTTGCATATAGGATAAAGAGGATTTGTGTGTATTTATTTAAAACGAATAAAATCAAAAATAATTACACGAAATATTATTAAGTTTGGCATTAAAATAGTTTGAAAAATATTTAAAAATATTTATTTTCTATGGAATAACCTATATGGAATAATATATCTTAGAAAAAACCATATAGCATCGACTATTTTCGTGCAATTTTATTATATGTTTTTTATAGAGTCCTGAAAACAAATCGTCAAAAATATTAAATAGCATTTTAACCATGGAATTTTGAAAAATTTCATCGCAAGACATCGTCATGAAGCAAAACATCTAATATTCACTTATTACTGCAAGACAAATTGTTTAATCAAACTACTTATAATTTAATTAATTCGTTTAATCAAAGTTATAAACGAATGCTGTATTCAAATGAGACTGAACAATAAAGCATGATTAAGTTAATTAATGGACTTTCTAATTTACATTCAAACTATTACATACATATATATTTAGAATGCGAACGAAAAGAGGAGATTGTCAATTTAACTGTAGGATTTTTGGATGTTTCTGCAGGATTATTCAGCCAAATATTAATTGATTAATTGTGATAATATGTACTTCTTTGTTTGGTAAGTCATATTCCATACGTCATTTTATCGAAACTGTCCTAGAGGTTTTAAAGATAATTAAATCAACAAACAACACTACAATGATTTTAAAGCTTAAAGAACAGCAAAATTATTTTTAATTAATTCTATATATAGGTATATTTTATGTGTAAATATTAACACCTGCTTTAATGTATTTTGGTACATACTAAATGTAATTCTGCATCACCAAAACTTTGACTAATAATGCCTAAGACATTAAGCCAATCTTTGTACACCAATATTTATATGTAAAGTTTTAATAAATAAATAATATTATTGATACTTCCAAACTATTTTAATTTATAGTGTTTTTAAATATATTAGCAGTATATCTAGAGTCGGTGATAGACTCACCCTACTCTATTAAATATATTAGCAGTATCTCTAGAGTCGGTGATAGACTCATCCTACTCTATTAAATATGTTAGCAGTATATCTAGAGTCGGTGATAGACTCACCCTACTCTATTCGGCCACAAAGGCAGGATAATGTCAAGCAGGGTTTCCCCAAGAAATACAATTTGGCATTTTTTACTCCCTCCAAATGGATTCTTGCAGGGTTGGCAAAGCGTTTATCCTTGTCCTTGATGTTGCAGGCGGTGACTGCTTATCATCAGGTAGCCCGTAAATAGCGGCACCATAGAGAAGGTCATTTGCCCAAGACGTCACAGATTAAATACGCACTAATTTTAAAAATACACTTGTATAAAGCTTCTTCAAAAGGATTTTAACAGCTGAATTAATTGGATTTTATACTGTGGGGACAGTATCAGATCCAGGGAAGGGAAGAACGGAAGATAATCCCTTAATTATATAAGTATGTGTTTCGAATGAGAAAATTTTATAGGACGCGGTCGAATCCGTAGGCTAACAATTATTTAGATATAAAAATATAGAAATGTCTGTCATTTAAGGACATTGCAGTAGATCTTGTAATTAAAGATATACAAAGCGTTTTTATTTTATATGAAATGTACTTTTCACTGAATACTGAATTAAAAAAACAATAACAAATATCAAGTCGTCGTAATTCAACGTCTGGTCTCGTAACGAGTGATTGAAACTGATCCATTTTATTACCGCTCAGTAGTCCACTGAAGCGTTGCGATGTTTCTCTTCTGGTATACTTAGATATTTATTTCACGCGGTAGATATTGTTTCCAATACTTCTATTTGTGGGTCCATACAACTAAAATAAAAACGAAACACATATACAATTACTGTTTTGTAGTACTTAATTACAAAATTACTAAGAGCTTATAAACCTTCGGCTTCGGCCAAAAATAGACCTTGAGACGGACACTACTATTTGTTTAACAATGCCCTAGCTGTATGCCATCTGACATCACGCTATGAGAAACAGGAGCGGATCATCAACGTGGACGAAGCCGGGAGCAGCTACCAACAGTAATTGAAGTTACACATCGTTTGCACAGATAGTACAATTCAATTAAGTCCACGCTCTAGACATTTATTGTGATGGTAAATAGCAAGAGATGACGCCAATCATACTGAAGTGTCAGGAACAATGGCAGGCGCATTCCGTTACTGAGGTTGAATGACCATCGGCGCTTGCGCATCTAAGAATAACATAGCCCCGTGCGTACGTTCTTCTGTGTATTTATTTAAATAATCGACAACCTCAGACCTCTTAGCGCTACCTTTTCTAACTATTTACATCTGTGCAAATTGCAGTTCATACTTAAATAACAGCAAACTGTGATGTCTTACACGTGTTTGAACTCCGCCCAGATATAAAAAACTGAAAATATTGCATATTTCGGTTTTATTCAGTTTCTTTGACATCGAATGCTGCGTCTGCGAACATAATTTCAACAAAATACCTTTTACTTGCGTTATGTTAGATCGAAACAAATACTTATGTGTATCGTTAAGGCACATACGGATATTCATCCTTAAAGAAGTTCCAAATTAGTCAAGAACCGCTACTGTACATGTCTGATTTGAGTAAGGACTTATTGTTCACCTGTAATCTACATTTTATACTTCATCTGAAACATGGCCTCTGCTAACCACTTCTCGTTCATTTATATAACAACATTGTTGTTATATCTTACGAATTTGTTTACAAATTTAGTAAATAATAGAGTAAATAAGTTATGCGCTAAAGTTGCATTAGGTTCAGCCTTTTTTATATGATCTGTTGACAAACAAGCGGACCTGATGGTAAGTGGGTACAGTCGTCTATAGTCTATGTATATAATAAGTAATTCTACAAACAATTTGTCTTTTGACACTTCAAATGTAGTTCTTTGTTGATAAGCTTATATCCACAGTTGATTATCACACTTCTGCGTTGATAATACAAAGTTCATCATTTTAATTAGACACTTTGTCCATTTTGATTGGACTTTTGAGTTGTCTTAAGAGTCAACTTGAAAACCGGCACGTCTTAGCGTAAATTATGCGAATAAGTACGACGCATTATACTATCTGCAATTTGTTGAAATCTGAGCAACTTACAATAAAAAGCCAACCTCAAGGAACAGACAGAATAAAGGATTTTGGCGTATAAATAATTTGTGTTGTATGTTTAGTAAAATGTAAGCAATTTTCCCTAAAATAACAATTGTATCATGTTGATCCTATAACGAAGAATATCAGTTTGATGGTTATAACAACAACAACATTATTCTGTGATTTAAAGAAATATAATATGTAATGCATAAGTGTATGTACTTATTAATATTGATAGTTACATAAGTATGTAACAATCAAAATGAAGGCTTTGAATCACTTGTATTACACGGAAGACATAACCGAGGTCAAATTGATGCATTGTTTCATTTCGTAAGTCGCGACGAGACAAAAAATATGTCACGGTGGCAACAACAAAGTGGTCAGCATCAGATACGTATTGTGATAAACTCCTTCTCAAGGGCCTCTTTAAAGGCTTTCTGCAAGTTTTAACAGATAGTCAACTTTTTTTTCCTCAGAAGAGGAAGGCTGAGAATACATCACAAGGAGCACGAAACGTGCCCAGGATACCCCTGCAACGGCAAGTGTCACGGAGGTTATGTCGGACTGCACGCGGCCAGAGCGCTCTGACCACGTGACCTACTGTCTAAACTCAGCCTGTGCCTAAGTTCTAAGAACCATATAGGCAAATCGTGAGGGCTTTCGCCCCTCAGAAGAGGAAGTCGACTTAGTAGGCAAGGGGCCTACACTATCAATGTTGTTGCATTTTGCCACTTAAAGATCCCGCTCCACATTATGTCGTGTCAGATACTCCTTTTTTTTTTGTTCCCCTGAGGATAATGCATTAAATTGCATACCCCGGCTGTGGCGAGCCGGCGGTTATGTGGGGGGCTCTCCTCCCCAGAAGGAGGAGGCCTACCAGGATGGCCTTCCTCAGGCATGTAGGGAGCCGCCGGGAACATCAAGCCACTTCCGGGAACCCCCAGCCTCCGCTCCCCTGCCTAGAGGGGAGCCCTCCTCGGGGAAGGCTACTACCTCCCCCGGTCTCCTCCACCGACGTCGCCCCCCGGCCACGGAAGGGGCGTGGTCCATCACCAGGCACCGCAGCTGTGCTACCGAGCCCGGCGCCGCCTTCTTCGAGCGGGATCGGCCATCTCCCGACCCCGCTCGGCGGCCTCCTTCTGGAGCATCACTGCTTCACAGAAGGAGGCCACAGCCCTCCAACCTCCCTCGTCCGCCAGCATTGCCGCAATCAATGCCGGCGGAGACAGATCTCGCCCGATCTCTGCGACCAAGACTCGGCGCTCGAAGGCCCACGCGGGGCACTCCGCCGTGTCAGATACTCCTAGTGACGAACACAACCCTCTACTACGTAATTCTAAAAGAATACCTAGTACAGTACGTCTGTCATTTTTGCAGAACCGAAAATAAAGATCATATTCAAATCAAAATAGTATTTATTGAACTTCGGCTTTACGTGCACTTATTGACGTCAAAACAAATTCAAGCATCAGAGAACAAAATCCTTGAAATAAGGTATGAAAATAACTCTACCTGTTTGGATATTGAGAACAGTTTCTTGTCTTCACGGGAAGGTAAGAAACTGTGAAGATCTATTTTTAATCTCGTCTTTTCTATATCATTATGATACATACATTAGGACAATTATATGCAGTAGTGTAATTACAGTCGTATATATGCTCACATACACATTACATGACTATGTATAAAGAATACTGTATAATAAATAAATTAAGAAGCTACCAAACGTAGCTCAAGGAATACTGTCTCTCTTCCATATAGTGTGATCATTTAGAATCACTTATTTTATAATAATTTTTGCTTACTACAAATGCCACATGTTTACTACGTAAAAAAAGTATAATCACGATATCCTCATAGTTTAATAGTTGAGACCATTGGGTGTTGATCAGGAGGTAAAGTTTCGGTTCCGCAGGGAAGAAGCACATGTTTTTCTACTGTATTTGGTTAGTGTTAGCTTCAGAGTCCGCCTGGCTACCAATGTTTATCGCAACAGTGAAACTGTTAAGGTTGTGAGACAGTTTTACTCACAACCTTAACAGTTTTACTGTTGCGATAAACAGTACTGTTAAGGTTGTGAGACATGATGTTCAAAGACCAAAACAACGCGGCAGCGGTCTAGATGCTGCTTAATGTGTGTGCGAGTGTGATGATATCTGAGTGCTTGTATGTGTGTAATGTGTGTATTATAAGAGTGTTTGTACGTGTGTGTGTGTGTGTATGTGTATGTATGTATATCTAACTTACTAAACTATATTATATAAATTCATAAATAATTGTATACATAATTAGGTTAGGAGCTGCGCAACTCTATATGAGTACCTATAAGTTATTTTAAGACAATTGTTGTATTGTAAAGATCACTAAGTAATTAATCATTAAGTAAGTAAAAAGAGCATGGACCAAGAGTCCGTGGAGTTAACAATTAATAATAATAATAAAAAAAAAAGGTTGTGAGACGGTCAGTTCCTAAGTTTAAGTGATATCAGGGAAACTTATCCTCACTTACCATTAAGTGAAATGAAGGTGAAGTAAATTCCTGTCAATGTAAAAAGATATATGGGATTAGGTATGGGACATGAAGAGAAAGAAATGTGTAATTGACACAAAATACCTATAGTTCATATTTTATTTATCTTATATATAAAATTCTCGTGTCACAATGTTCGTTCCCGTACTCCTCCGAAACGGCTTGACCGATTCTCATGAAATTTTGTGAGCATATTGAGTCGGTCTGAGAATCGGCCAACATTTAATTTTCATACCCCTTAGTGATAAGGTTGTCCACCCTTAACATTTTTCTTTAATTTTTAGTTTATATGGCAAAACAACGTTTGCCGGGTCAGCTAGTTATATATAAAATTCTATATATGTCACTTAATAATGTGTCATTACATTCGATTAAATGTCTTGTTTCTTAATTCAATTAAGTAGCTTAAAACGTCATAACGGAGGATGGACTTTAACCAAATATTTAAGTTGCTGTGCCCATACCCATTTCAGTAAAATAAACGATTTTGTATTGTATTATAGATTAGAATAAAGACTATATCTAAATGCGATGGCGTCAAATCCGCGGAAGATCAGCGTCGTGGTGTACGCCCGACATATGCTGAGCGGAGACCATTTTGGTAACAAAATGACTTGTATGCATGTTTGTCTTTGTATTTTCCGAACCGTTATTTTGCTTACCAAATAAACGTTTTTGACGTGAAACGTCTTTAAAATCGCGCCGAAATATACGGGTACCAGGAGACCTATTTTTGAATATCGAAATCACCGCTGACTATTTAGTCAGCGGTGACTTTGAGGTCACGGATTCCTAAACATCCAATTTTTGAAAGTCGATCGCAGAGCTGCCAACATAGATAAAATACACACATAAATATAAGAGTTCGGTTCCACGCAGAATGTAGCCGCGGCTTAACCATTATGGTTATTATATATATAATATATGCTACATTCATATATATATGTATGTATATATTATAGGTATATAAAGGTTTATATATATAGGTATATATATGTATATATGAATGTAATCGCTGCCGGTTATTGCCGGCTTAACCATTGCGGTTATTATATACACATATATATATACATATATATAATATATGCTACATTCATATATATATATATATATTGTATATATAGACTGAAAAATCAAACAAAACACAGATAACATTTCCACAAGTATGACTTGATTACGAGTGGGTGAGGGCACTCGTAATGAAATCACACCTGTGACTAAGGTAGTCACATCAGTGATATTCAAAAATAAGAATTATTGAAAATCGGTGATTATTAGTCACATCGGTGATTTCGAAGTCGCATTCGTAATTCAAAAATAGGTCTCCAGGTTTAAAAAGTGGACCGTAACGAAAAGGTCTATATATATCATCGTACCTTAATAATTAAACAACTATTAGTCTTAGAAACAAAAATGTGGTGTGAATATTTCACTTATATAGTCAGCTCGCTGTTATAACATTGAGTTTTTTAATAAAATACTTAAAACACCATCAATCTTGTTTTTATTTCAATCTTTTACTTTAAAAGCGATTCCCTAACATAGACGTTTCACGTTAAACCCAACGGCCGTGTGCCCCGGCACAGCCCCACCCGATTTTCTTTCTTTAAAATCATTTTGCTGCAACATTTCTGATGTATGCTGCTATTAGGACATTGAAATAGCTACTTTGTGTTTCTTGACTAATGTATATTTTTGAAACCATACTACTAAGAATTCTTTAAAGCAAGTGCAAATAGGTTATATAAATTCGTATCCTGATAATTGTTAGTGACGAGATAAAAAGAAAGTATTTGATCGCTCTTTTTCTTCAAGGACCTATGTAACTTTATCAACAAAATCGGTGTTATTTTTTTACTTTCCTCAAGCACCTATGTAACTTTATCAACAAAATCGGTGTTATTTTTTTACTTTCATCAAGCACCTATGTAACTTTATCAACAAAATCGGTGTTATTTTTTTACTTTCATCGTCATATGACGTAGACATCATAAATTAGTTATTCAAACACCTTGAAATCTGATTGAATAACTAATTTATATATTTTTTGTGACTAATTTAAACATTAACAATTTAAACTATGTTACTACAATTTTGTACTTATTTTGCAATATTATACTGCATTTTTAAAATTATACAATGAATATTTCAAATTATAATAATGAGGAAGTTATATCACGCTAATACTTAATAATATTTGAAAAAACCAATACAAGTAGGTAAAATATGCTGTTTCTTACAAAATATACAACGAAATGCACTTATTAAAAACGTTATTGTTTCTCGAAACATTTAATTCGCATTAAAATTCAATGAAAATCTAAATATTCGTAAGTAAGAGTATTAATTTAAATTACTGTTGACATTTATTGTTTTTTAAATTAATACGGAACAAAATTTTTATTTCAATTTGCATTGCATGCTGATGCATGCAAACTTAGATAATTCAAATAGATAACTACATCGATATAGATAGGAAATAAATGTAAAAATAGAATGTCGAAATACTGTTTATGATTCCTAATATATCTTTTTATAAAAAGACAACAGAAGTTCGTTTTTTTTTCTACCATATCCAATTTCCGTACCATACGCGACTAGCCATTAATACTGCGCCTTAATTATGAAAAACACTGATCCAAGATCACAGTTTGATCCAGATCAGTTAAATTGTAGTGTGCAACGAAACCAAAAAATATACATATAAAAATGAAATGTTTATGAAAATTCATAAACTTCACTTCACAACGCGTTGACGTAAAGGAGATAATTTTTTTAGGCCCACTAGAAAGCGGCAACGTTTATTGATATTACTGAACTCTAAAATATCAATTTATTATTAAAAGCAATTGCACGATATTATGAGTAAAAATGAAACGGGAATGATAAAATCAATTAATTAAACTTAGTAATGACTTTTGACCTTTGAGGTAAAGGAACTAACGTTTATTAAATCAAAATGAAAGATGATTTAATATTATACAAATAATATATAAATATAATAATAGATAAAGGATAGTGTATTATTTATTTTTTATTTTATTTAAAAGTATTGAACTCTCAATAATAATTGTAATACTATTTTAGATTATTTTAACTATTAGTTGGTCAGTCCAGTATCGTCGTGAAACGGAAGGCGTCATCATTTTTGACAGCGACAGAATGGTACCTACACTGACATCCAATTGACGTCGGTTTGTTTTCAACCGAATTCTGTGTTTACGTTTCCAACGGCTTGATTTCGTTTTCTTTCCCGTATCCCGTATTTAGAATGCAAAAAAATAATACGATTTAGGGGTTTGTTTATACTGTATTTTTTTAACGTAAATGCATGAGGTCGCGTCCACGCTCCGCGAGTACTGCAGCACTGGTGAAACGTTTGGTAGTGGCCAAAGAAGATTGTATTTTTCAAGAATAAAAAAAGTGTTAAACAGCATTTAATTTAACACAAAGCTACTAACTACTAAGAATTTTTAGGTTATTTAATCTTCATGTTTTAATTGATTTCTCAATATTCCCGTTAGACAAAAACAAGCTAATGTTCTTTATAATATCTAGGGTTAGTAAGAAATTATTTAACGTATGTCTCATTAATAAATAAACGTTACATTTTATAGTGGGCCTATTCTCCATACAAGAAAAAATTATCTCCTTTCACGTGCTCATTGCAAAAAAAAATTCAAAATTGAATAAATAGATTTATGTAGTTGTTGTTACATCAATAATGTTTTTATTAAACGTATATATACCAGGATTTTTATCATTTTTACGCTGTCATAAGTTAGTTGCAAGAAATCTGCTCTCCCTGTCTTTTAGGGTGTGTGTGGTAGGATTCATATGGCGATATCACTACCTACAATATCCAGTTTGTCTATAAGTGTATATTTTCACGAACATATAAAAGGTCCTCTAAGAGATTCTTCCCTTATGGTAAATTAATCTAATTAAATTGCTTAAATGAGGCAAGATATTATAATATAAACATTATAACTTACTTTCATTTTGGTAACAATGGGAAATTTAATGTAAGACTTGTATGCCGTTCGCGTACTTTTTGCTACCGCGATTCGTTTGGGTAACGAACGGCAATGTGTGGGAACGATTCCGCACTACTTTGTTATACGTTATTCATATATCTGTAGTATCTATATTTATTGTTCCATTATACAGGGCTTGATTATTATTAGTTGAGGTCCCGAGTTCGAATCCCGGTGGGGGCAGATGTTTGTGTGATGAATGCGAGCATTTGTACCTTAGTCATGGTTGTTAAAATATACATTTCTATCAAAAATATTTATACAATACTAGCTTTCCGCCCGCGGCTTCGCTCGCGTGGATTTCGGGATTGGGTCTATATAGAGGTTTAAGGGTCATAGCTTTTGCCCACGACTACATATATGCGCGGAAGTCGGTTTATGGCGCGAAGGTTTTATCGCATTTCCCGTGGGACTATCTGTTTTTCCAAGATAAAAAATACCACATAACCTTGCTCAAGAATCACTCTATCTATTGATGAAAACCGCATGAAAATCTGTGCAGTAGTTTTTGAGCGAAGCCTTTATTGCGCATCCCGTGGGATGGGGGATGGGAGTATATAATATATGTATGTATCCGTTACCCTAGATCCCATAACACAAGTCTTACAGAGCTTACTTTGGGCTAAGCTAATTGGTGTGAGTGTAAAAAATATTTATTTGTTTATTTTATTTATATCTGTGTATAATATGTTAATTACTTAATTAAACAAAAAAAAAATAGCTATCAGGAAGCAGTCTGTTATTTACTACTATAGTTCCAGGAAAGTAATTTTACATCGATTTGTCTAGACACTCTAATTCTCTATCTTTGACTGAAAGCAGATTAAACTCAAATTGGTTATAAATAACGACTTAGTTATTTACGAGCTCTGATTACGGTAATTCGAAGTTATTTAATTAAACGCTTAGATACCGACTACCCACGCGTTATATTGACCAGATTACATACACTGCGGCACTAACTTGTAGGGCAACTATTTATCCACAGTGACAAAAAACTTTTATAAAGTAGGAGATAATTTTTCGAGAAAAGGTCAAAGTTTGTATAATTCCCAACGACGCAGAAATACGCATACAAATATGTATTGTAAACTAGCGGACCCGACAGACTTCGTCCTGTCAAAAAGATTTGTACAGTGGCAGTTTTTTGTTCCTAATTATTTTATAGATAATGTCGCATAGCCAACCAAATCGCAAAAAAAGTCTAAATGACCTATTACATTTTGTGGCTATTCAATTTTGGAACGTGACATTAAATCCTCCAACGATGTATTCTGTGCTCCAACGCACGCACGCACACTGTTTTGATAGATGTGATTGAATTTCAACTATATGTAGCGTTAATAAAGCGCAAATTGACTCTTTGATGTTAGGAACACACCTTCATTGCTTAGACAACAGTGAGTGCTTGCAATATGAACTTTATACAATAACAATAAAGCTCAATTCGACTGTACGTTTTAGTTAGAAAACGTTTGCATGGGAAAATAAAAGGGCTGTTTTTAGGGTATTTCCGATAATTATTCGAATTTTCCTCATTGTAAAAACCCTCCTTGAACTTCAACGAACATTAACAAAAAAGAATTGACCAAATTGGTCCAGGCGTTGTTGAGTTATGAGCTTACCAACACATTTTGCGATTCATTTTTATATATAAGAAGATTAAATTCTGTGTGTGTGGAATACGTAGTGGTATTTCATGTTTTATTCGTATCGATGCTAGATATCGCCTAAGAGGTCTTGAAGTATTTTTAATTTGTCCCACTGCTTCGCTTGTAACGATGCCACACCTCTACATTCCAGTATGTATACATATAAAAATTGCCCCTGATACCTGCACATATTAATAGGTTTAGTAATAAAATTTGTGCGGCACGTTAGACTATCTGTGATAAGGTGCAGACGAGGTAATCTGCGAGCTCGGTGGGTTGGTGTGATGGTGTCAACGGAAACGATCCTGTAGGTTTCCATTCCTTGCGAGTGACAAAATATGCGACATAAACGAAGCATACTCTATTCATCAATCATATTTTTCACTATTGCAAGAGAAACCTGTATCAATATATCTAATATCAATTTAGAGGGTGCTGGAGGTATCTCCAGGCATTCCTGAGAAAAGGTCGAGGCCTTTTTCAAGACGGATGAACATCGAGTCTTATAAGGTTATAAGGTTTCCGTGTTCCGTGATTTCCTGGAGCATCGCAGGGGAGCGGAGGCTGGGGGCTCACGGAAGTCGCTTAGCAGTCTCGGGGCTCCCTACAAGCCTGAGGAAGGGCATCGCTGAGGTTTTTAGTGGGTAGACCTCCCCCTTCTGGGGAGGAGAGCTCTACTTAACTGCCGGCTCTCCGCAGCCGGGCTATGCAATTTAATGCATTTTCCTCAGCGGAACAAAAAAAATAAAAAAGACAATACCATTTACATATTGATAAAATATGCATTTGATACTATCTATCATATACGTCCCCACCAAGGGGCACGATATCTATATGATATGATCACGATAACTATGATAGGACTGGATACCTATTTTTGAATTACGGATGCGATTTCGAAATCACCGTTGACTAAATAGTCAGCGGTGACTTTGAGGTCACGGATTCCTAAAAAACACCTTCATATACGCAATAAAGTGAAAAAATAATAAAATGTTACATATCACCTTCATCCACTCATGTCTTCAATTATTCCTCTTAAAATGATCAAAAAAATGTCCGCGACAGTATATGTTGGCGCCTACGCTATCTGTTCAAGCAATCTTACTCGACATTTTCCGCTTATACCTTGCAGAACAAAGTGACATCGTATGAAACAAATTTTAGCACTACCATCATTAATAAAATTTTTATATTACTTCTTCTACACGTAAATTGCAAATGACTTGCATCAATTTATTAGTTGTAAACCCTTTAAATACATAAAAGTTATTGTAAAATTATTCTGGGATTTCATTTATGTCCAAATACGAGACATGTCTATCTTTTAAGGTTAACTCACTAGAATCGTTTTTATAGTAATTAAATTTGGATATGTCGTGTTTCAAGATCGGGTAACATCTGAGGTGGTTGTTTGCATAAAATAAATATGATGCTCAAAATAACTATTCCACGCGGACGAAGTCGCGGGCACAGCTAGTCTAAAGTTAAAAGTACTGGATACATGATTGATAAAAACGATATAATACGACTGAAGACTGTGATCACAAGCATACCTAGTGTTTAGTAAAAATTGTATAAATTATCTCCGGAATCCGGATACGCCATCGATAGCGTAACTGTACCGGTTATTTGAATCGGCATGCATTGACCACAAGTATGTATCGGGTTGCGCACACGCGTTGATGCCTGTGTCGATCAGCTCGCATCTTGATAATGGCAGGATATCTTCACGCCTTCGTTTTAGTCGGTCTCTTAAAATTGGCAATATTAGAAAAGAAATATATTTGAAGAAATTGCATTTTTGTGAAGTGTATTTATTATAAACTAGCGGACCCGACAGACTTCGTCCTGTCAAAAAGATTTGTACAGTGGCAGTTTTTTGTTCCTAATTATTTTATAGATAATGTCGCATAGCCAACCAAATCGCAAAAGTCTAAATGACCTATTACATTTTGTGGCTATTCAATTTTGGAACGTGACATTAAATCCTCCAACGATGTATTCTGTGCTCCAACGCACGCACGCACACTGTTTTGATAGATATGATTGAATTTCAACTATATGTAGCGTTAATAAAGCGCAAATTGACTCTTTGATGTTAGGAACACACCTTCATTGCTTAGACAACAGTGAGTGCTTGCAATATGAACTTTATACAATAACAATAAAGCTCAATTCGACTGTACGTTTTAGTTAGAAAACGTTTGCATGGGAAAATAAAAGGGCTGTTTTTAGGGTATTTCCGATAATTGTTCGAATTTTCCTCATTGTAAAAACCCTCCTTGAACTTCAACGAACATTAACAAAAAAGAATTGGCCAAATTGGTCCAGGCGTTGTTGAGTTATGAGCTTACCAACACATTTTGCGATTCATTTTTATATATAAGATAGATATTTTATTTATCTCGTATAAGATGAGTAATAATCGTCGACATCGATATATTACGCAACAGATAGCAGACACAAGTGAAGTAAATGTACCCCCATACATACACTACATAGTATAAAATAAAGTCGCTATCCGCATCTGTCTGTCCATGAATATATAGAGTGATCCTTAAGGAAGGTTTATATGTATAATACAAGCATAATATAGAGAAACACTGATAAATTTAGAGGTTTCTAATGTGATGTCGTAAATAAGCACGTTTTTTTGCGCTTATATTGCAAAAAACCTGACTGAACCCTACGAGATAGACAAAATAATGTACTACAGTATTAAAAAGTTCAACAAAAATGTCATAGTAGTATTTTTACATAAGCATACCCGTGCGAAGCCGGGGCGGGTCGCTAGTTTATTATATGTCAGTATCTAAATAATAAATCTATGGTAGCTCCTTAAAAAACAAAAAAAAACACGAAAGAAAGTTGATATCTGTTTCAGAATTATAGACTTCAATGTGGATGGGATATATATGTATAAGAATATCCCAATTATCAAATAAAACTCAAATTGAATGAGTTGCGTAAAAGAGGCACGCATTATTTACACTATGTCTAATTCCAATAACATAGCGCTTTTTATTATCTTTTATAATTATCTTCTCCATTACATCCGATCTTTATAACAGATTCCACATACTTGTTCTACTTACTAAAGAGAACTTTTATCTACGTACTAGATGAATAATTTGACATTAACTCTAGGGTATTATGAAATTTTGATTTTTTGATCAAACAACACTCTGTGTTTGTTATATAAATAAATAATTATTTATGGCATACACCATTTAAATTTAACATTGAATAGGTACTATAATAAATTGCGGAAAGGCGTTAGATGCTAACGGCCCAGTAGCCCTAGACAAAAAGCACGCGCGTCTTTTCTATTCTATTTCTACTATTATAATAGACTAAGCGCTTTCTATCGAAAAATGCTAGACAAAGTGTATCTACTGATAGAATGGCTGTGTCTACCGTGACAGTAGAAATAGAATAGAAATAGAAAATAATCTACCGTGTTTCGCCTTAAGTTCCTTTGCTTAAAGAGAAAAAATGCCATTAGGAGGAACTTCAAAACATTTCAAACGTGCGTACTTCACAATTATTTACCTACATTAATTAGGACTAAATTAAACAAACTTTGAATTTGACATTGAAAATCGTTGCGTAGACATTTATTTAGAGGTAAGTATGACATTTACAATTAATCATTACAAAAGCGAGTATCATTATTGAATTCAAATTAGCTTTGTTTACTTACGGTTGTTTCAAAATGACATAATATTAATATTTATACAATCAAGATTATATAAAAGTTTATCAAATTAAAGATCCATACTAATATTATAATTGCAAAAGTAACTCTTGTCTGTCTGGCTTTCATTCCAAAACTAATGATTTTGATGAAATTTGGTATGAATATAGTTTCGTTTCCCCGGGTTTCCATTAATCTAAAATGTTCGATAAATGATCTTTCGGGCATGTCATTAATATTTTCCAGCTGCCGTCGATTTTGAACCCTCCTTCTACGCCGAATCAACGTTTCTTCGGTATGAGCTGCCCACAAAAGCCTTATCATGTGCATTTTTAGGAATAATTTGGCAAAAACACACTATTTTAAAACAACAAACAAACAATCTATCACCAATCTATTGGGTATGAGCAATCGCTTTTTTGAGTAGAAATAGAATAGAACCGTATCTATTTTTTACGTCACAAACTACATTTTGTCTATGAATTTGTATAGAACGATAGAATAGAAACACAGCATCTTGTCTGCGAGTTTTCTATCAGCGTCATCAAGTCACGTGACGCATCTACTGGAAATGTCAATTCCATACATTTTTTATGTTATCTATTATAGAAAACGCAAATAGAAAGGCATTTTGTCTAGGGGGGCTGGACCGCTTATTATAGAGATCCTTGGGGGAGGCCAATGTCCAGACTTGTATCGGATGTGACGGAAATGCTGATGATGGTTTTATCGCTTGATAGCGATTTCTTCCAGACAACTAACTAAGGGAAAGATGCAGAATGCATTACTATACGTATTTAAGTAAAAACATTCAACTGTTACTAATATACCTTACGTATACAAACATGATACCACGAGATCTTTATTAAAATCTAAATGACCGTATTGTGAATCTAAACCATCCTCAAACCCCCTGGAATACACACAAAAAATTTCATCAAAATCGGTCCAGCCGTTTAGGAGGAGTTCAATGACTAACACACGTACAGAAGATTTATATATATAAACTAGCTGGCCCAACAGACGTTGTCCTGTCAAATGTCTCAAATGTCAAATGTCTCAAATGTCACGTTGTCTCACGTTGTCTCAAATGTTTTTAAATAAATAATTTAGCTGAAAAACAATATCTATATGACCGTATTGTGAATCTAAACCATTCTCAAGCCCCCTGGAATACATACAAAAAATTTCATCAAAATCGGTCCAGCCGTTTAGGAGGAGTTCAATGACTAACACACGTACAGAAGATTTATATATATAAACATATAGCTTATTATACATTTTTATTGGGGTATTGTGAATATACAATGTGTGTATTATAGAACTTTTAAATCCTAGTATTTTTTGACGTGAAACGTCTTTAAAATCGCGGCGAAACATACGGGTACCAGGTTTAAAAAGTGGACCGTAACGAAAAGGTATATATCATCGGACCTTTTTTTTTTTTTTTGTTTCCCTGAGGGAAATGCATTAAATTGCATACCCCGGCTGTGGCGAGCCGGCGGTTATGTGGGGCTAAAAACCTCAGGGATGGCCTTCCTCAGACATGTAGAGAGCTCCCGGGAACATCAAGCCACTTCCGGGAACCCCCAGCCTCCGCTCCCCTGCCTAGAGGGGAGCCCTCCTCGGGGAGGCTATACTACCTCCCCCGGTCTCCTCCACCGATGACGCCCCCCGGCCACGGTAGGGGCGTGGTCCATCCCGGGTCGCCGTAACAGTCGCGACTTCCTCGCGCCCGCCGGCGACCCGCGGCGGCACTGCAGCTGTGCTATCAAGCCCGGCGCCGCCTTCTTCGAGCGGGATCAGCCATCTCTCGACCCCGCTTCTGGAGCATCACTGCTTCACAGAAGGAGGCCACAGCCCTCCAACCTCCCTCGTCCGCCAGCGCCTCGTCATTGCGGCAATGCAATCAATGCCGGCGGAGACAGATCTCGCCCGATCTCTGCGACCAAGACTCGGCGCTCGGAGGCCCACGCGGGGCACTCCGCCAGCGTGTGCTGGGCCGAGTCGAGGTCTGATGCGCAGTGGTGGCAATGTGTCGATCCCTCCCGTCCTATTCGACACAGATACTCACCGAAGCAGCCGTGCCCGGGTATATCATCGTACCTTAATAATTAAAAAACTATTAGTCTTGGAAACAAAAATGTGGTGTGAATATTTCACTTATATAGTCAGCTCGCTGTTGTTTTGTAATATGCTCGGAATAATATACATTTCGTAGTAATTGTGGTTTTATACATTGACATATAAGTATAACATTTACGACGGTTTAAGTATTTAATATGAATACTATTACCGCATTAATTGACAGTTCAAAGTGCATAATAATGCTTATGTCTATCCGCTCCAATGATATTTAGCGATTTCGCTACTTATATATTATATTTTTTATTATCATTCTATAGTATCTCTATAAACTAATTCTTTCACCACGCATTCCATATAATTTTAATTTGTCATTCTTTCGTTTGTCTTTTGCTTTCTTGTAAATATCCGCTTTGTATTTTCTATCTTAATTTTATTATAAATTCTGCTGTAAATATATATGTGATTAAACTTGTACTTAGAAGAAAGTGTATTTGACTTTCGTCATCAAACCTGAAAAGCTATATAGAAAAGTAGATATATTCAGTCCATAGATGAAGCTACATAATAAAGAGTTAATATTAGGTATCTATTTATATTGCTTATTAAAGCCAATATTTAGAATTTATAATGTAAATATTTAATCATTTACATATATTATTTCAAAAAGGTATTTTAAAAATATGTAAGTAATAAGTAGTAGTTTTCAACTAGGCATATATGAATGAATGAAGGAATGAATCGATCAAATATATTTTTTGTATTTGCCAACCGAATCACGTTTCATTTAATAGTTTCACACAAAAATCAATCGAGCACACATCATTATACTTGATCGGTGAGCTATACGTCTTTATTCCCAAACAAGAACCGGCAATCAGAAATAAATGTTGACATAATAATCGGCTTAGTTGGCAGGCGGCGTGACTGCGCGGAATCTGCGCCTGCGCAGGTGAAACGCGTCGAAAGTAAAATCACAGTGATTACTGATTACAGTTATGGAAGGCCTCGTGCCCTCGGCGGTTGTCTATACCACCCGTGCAGCTAGCCCTTAAGCGACGGGGTACATTATTCCCAGAGAAATGGCTTTCGACCAATAGCTGTGCATAGTTTATAGCGATCGGTGTTTCGGGGACGCAATGTTTCAGACATACACATATGACATTTGCCTTTCAGTAGTTACTAGCTATGCCCGCGACTTCGTCCGCGTGGAATGTAATAAAAAAATAGTTTTTTTTAGTAACCTAAGTTACTCCTTATTACATAAGCTATCTGCCAGTGAAAGTCCCGACCAAATCGGTCCAGCCGTTCCAGAGATTAGCCGCAAAAAACAGCAGACAGACATTTTTTTTTATTTTGGTATGTGTACCGTATATACATTTATATGCAATTTTATTTATTTGTATAGATGAATAAATAACACATTGTTTTGAAATTGGCATAAGTAGTATCTTTTGGTCTTTAACACGATAATTACTAAAAATATATTACATTACAAAAAGATACATACTTATTTTTAATTTAAATGAGTTTTGCTATAATTAATCAACTTTCATACAATTCAAAAATATTTGTTTTTATATTTTCTAGTTATAATCCACTCATATTAAAAAGTAAACTTTCATAACTGACACTATAAAAAATCTTATAAATTAATTTGAAACATTTATCTTCGCTGAAAATGCTCAAATAAATTAACCGATATTTATCACTTCTTTATTGATTCTATAATTATACAACTATTATTCGTTAACAGACGAATACAAGAACAGGGCCCCTAGACAAAGTATCATTTGTAACATTATTATTAACTGATTCCGCAATTTGGAATCATTCTTATACAATGTCGTTCATTACAGAATCATTGTTGATAACGAATTGAACGTAGCTGATATTTCTTTTTATAGTAGTACCCTAGATGTATATGTGAAAGTAACGACAAATATCCGAGGAGACATTATTATTGGGAATTGTGGATGCAATTAACAAGAATTCTCACATAAATCGTATCTCAGGAAGATTAACATTTTTAAATTAAGAAAAAAGGTAGCGACACCAAGTGTCTAGAATTTATAATACTCAAGAGGCACAGGCAAACTAATTATACAGCCACTTACATAAATAAAATCTGATGTTAATAATTATGAAATTTATAGCTAAGCACGTATGTAGTCTTCTGGTTTCTGATATATACCTACTCAGGTTTCTGTATACGATATACTTCTGCTTCTAAGTCAGTCTGATTGCGAAACAGGAAGCTGAAGTAGCACAATCTATTCCGATCACTAATGAATTCAAATGTCAAGCAGGCGAATGAAAGTAAGCTTAGTGCTTAACAAGACTTGGAAATAATTAAGTGTAAACTCCGAACGTGGAGTAATTAAGTCCCCGCCTGAGGCACTTACTGGTTATTGGACGATTGAGCGATAAACATTACCGCCAGTAATGCTTTCCAAACAAATTAAAACACTCGACCGCTTGTAAGTTTTTAGTTTTATTCTAACTTTCTATAACTGATAGCTTTCTTCAGCAAAGATATTATTAGTAGTTTTTGTAACTGTTGTACAAGAAGGGTAAAAGGTCTATGGTAAAAAAGACGACACTAGCGTTTCTAACGTAGTTATATAACGTTGCATATTTTTTTTCGACGATTTGTTTTAAAATGTCTAAATTTCATCGGTTCAATCCTGGGTTTTGCCAGCAATGTACAAACTATTGTGCGTAAATACAGCACTAAATGAAATATTTAATTAAATTTATAGCGAATAATGATATTTCCCACTTATTTTGTATGAAGAAAAACAAGAGTAACTGTGATGTGACCATAAAAGTGTTATCACATGTTTATTGATAAAGATTTGTGTCTAAGATGATTGAAAGATTTGTAAAATAGATTAACGAAATTTTAAAATAAACATTAATCACAAATTAGTATAACCTCAAACTGAATGTAGTCATGGTAAAAGAAAGAAATGTTTGATATAAACTGCAGAGAATTGAACTAAACTATGTTTAAGATTTTGATATACGGATTACATTTTATTTTTTTATAGTTAAAATTTTACAGCTTTAGATTACAATACTGTTAAGCTTATAGCTGTTAGTCTGACATAATTTCTATAATCTTGCTTGCAGAATATAACTACAATTCCATAAAAGTATTTGTTATATATTTAAACTAAGCTCCATGACATTTTTCAGATGACAAACGGCTGGGTATATTGTATCGTGTTCAGTCGCATTTTGACATGTCTCACTTTTGACAGATAGTATCCAAGACGTTTCGACGATACTAATAGAAAGAATACGTATGTATGATGGCAAAGAAGTTATTATATTTATTATAAATATATATAGTCCACGTGAATTTAGTTGTTTAATTATTTTTTTGTAATTTTGTGTTTTTCATGTTTTGATCGTGAATATAAAATATGTGGAATTTATGGTCGTACATTAGTAATCTGTGGTAACTATGTGTTTCATTTTGGCGATATTCTGACACAAGTTCTGTTATGGGGAAAATCATGAAAACAAAGGTATATACTGTAAAATTTACGATTTATCATAATGATCTGTCAAAATGCAATGAATATATTTCAAGATGGCGGTTATATTTATATCCCACAGCAAACGGTTTTTCATGGTTATATGGCGAAAAATTTATGACACTTTCAGTTACATGGGCCAGAAGTGAAGAACTTATTTCGCTACTGTCACATAGACGTGAAAAGAAACATTTTATGGTTCGTTACTTCACATTAACTAACAATGATTCTATATTAATTAGTAAGAAAATGGCCAAGACATATTTTTGAAATTTTGAAGTTAGGGTTTGTTGTCAGGGCGTGTAGTGATAAAAGCTGGATCTACATGAAATCTGATTACTTATAGAGCGAGTCGTTAGTCCTTCTTATTACAATGTTAAGGCTACATTTTACATTAAAATTGTTATCGCGGGTTCGAATATGGTTTTGGTTGGTGATTATGATAGATATTCTTGTAGAGCAAAGTTACAGCAATTTATATCAAATCAAAATTATTCAAATATAAATTTACAGAAAGCTTTTTGCGCCATTAATGTGTATGGCTGTATGTGTCTTCAATGGATAATGACTATGGATCATTAGTCATGATTCGTTACAAAATGCATTCTCGATCAGACTACCGATATATGAGAATTACAAATTCGCTCAAAAAATTTAATGCTGTAATTTCACTAATCCAAAATAAAGTTGCTTCGTCGCAATAAACAAAATGGATACATAATTTTATGCAAATTTTCATAAATAAATAGTATTACTTGTCCGCAAACCGATGGAAATAAACTATTTTTTATTTAAATTGTTCGCTATGGTTATAAATGTCTTATTTAGTTTGTGAAACTTTAGGTGAATATGCAACGATGCCATAAAATTTACACTTAATTGTCGCGCACAATATTTTAACTCTCAAAAATGTTAATATCTTTACCGAATAGACTGTAAGTCAATAATCGTAAATATGAAATTGACATAACTCGCTCATGGTTATGCATACTCTTTTGAGGAAATTAGCATAGTTGAATTCGCATGTTGATATTTGTAAATTATTAAATGAAGACAAATATTCTTTATCAAGTTAATTAATATAAACGCAACAAAGGAAACGAAATTTATAAATAAATATATATTACTAGAAATACAATATTATCTTAAATTATTACATTACAACCAAAAGATGATATCCTAAGCAAAACTTTTACATTTTTCACTTTTCTTATATACTCTATTATGTCGTGTATATGGTGAAGCATTTAATGTTTTCACTATTGCAATAAAATAGTTTAATAGAAAATCCTTGAATTGCATTTGATTACTAGCACTTTTCTGTACTATTTACCCATTAATTTTTCTATTTAATATTTTTTGTGAAAAAGTTCAACAAGTTCATTTATAGATAGGCACTGACTGCTAGGTATGTGTTATATATTTGCAAATAATAAAATCGAAATATTCAATATAATCTCATTTCGGTGAATTTGTTGGATTTTTCGCTAAGTGACACATTTCTTTTACACAAATAACACTAGTTAAATTACTTTTTACTACTAGCTTATACAGTAATTAAACATGGACGATACTTAATGCGCAATGGTACAAAATAATAAAAAAATAATTAAAATGCCTTATAAAATAATTTTACAATACGTAATTATTAGAGAAATGTTGGTACTTTGTAATAAAATGACAATTAAAGATTTCACAGTCTAAAACTTTAGTTTTGACAGCTGTCATTACCATAGATTATCTGCCAAAACTTCATATCAAAACTATGAAGTTTTTTTTTATTTAAAATTCAAGGAGTTAATTATCAGCAATTAACTGCTTAAATTTTAATGATGTAACGTCAGGACATATATAATATGATGATAATGCGATTCATTTGTACGTTATTGTTATAGGTGCATAGCGAACGCTAATGTTGGCGCGTGCGCGGATGGTGCGAGAATGCGCGAGGAGGAGCTGGAGGTGGCGCTGAAGGTGGTGGTGGTTGGCGACGGAGGCGTCGGCAAGTCCAGCATGATCCAACGCTATTGCCGTGGGACTTTCACGCGCGACTATAAGAAGACCATCGGCGTTGACTTCCTCGAACGCCAGATTGAGTAAGACACCGTTACAACAAAGATCTGTGTTATTTTTATTTAGTGGCGCGCTGGAATACACTGGCCTAGTGTATTCCAGCTTGGAACTTTTACTCTCGATTGCATGAAGATCAACCTCCTCAAGATGATTCTTGTAGAATAAGTCTTACTTCGCCATCTCACTGGATCTGATGATTGAGTAAGACGTTACTATTAATGTGCGCGCCACCTGTAGGTTATGTAACCCGGTTGCTATTGAATTTGATTGACACTGACAGAAAGTGCAGTTAGATTGCTGCTAGATTGAAAATAATTGTAACATTGAATCTTAATAAAGTAGCAATTTAACAACAGTATCTGTCAGTCAAAATTTGATAGCAACAGAGTTCCATATCATAATAAAAATGTGATTTTAATATTTTTATTTCATAACAAGTATCTCGATCCTATGCTCTTTATTATTTTAGTGGTGTAAATTTGCGTAATAGACAGATACAGTAAAGCAGTAACAGTAAATACATCAATAATATCAGGACATTCAGGAATCCATACTCAAATAGCAATACCGGTACTGTAATAGTGTCTAATATTATTGGTACGGAACTCTTTGAGCTCGATTCTGATTTGCACTTGGCAATATACGAATGCAATTTTAATATTATTACCAACACTTACAAAGTTGTGCACTTTAAAATACAGTTCATGCGGATATTTGCGGTCGGTATGATGCTCTGCCAAATATAAGTATAACGGTAACTGAGTTTAATGTTGTTTTTGACCCAGAGCTGAGGTCCCCGAACCATGTGCCTCAATATTTGTTAACCAAGAATTTTTGTTTTACGCGAATAATTAAAAATTTCATGTAGCTAATGTTACGTTTACATCTGCCCCTGTCGAACCCTTCGTGTAATTCTTTAAATATTGCTGCAATAGCACAGAGAAAAATGTTTGTCTATGTATTGCCCTAGCACTCACTTCGCTTTCAAGTTTTGGCAATGGTGGACGTCGAATTAATTACAGCTTGCGCGCTTTGAGTTTTGCTGTACTTATTTATGTGCACATTCAGCACTAAACAAAAAATGATGTAATGTCAGTTAGAGAGATTGGACAGACGAAGGTTTAGAAGCATACAATCAAAATGCCTATTAAATTAAATCATTCTCTTACCAATTTATTTTATTAACCCCCGACGCAAAAATGACGGGGTGTTATAAGTTTGACGTGTCTGTGTGTGTGTCTGTATGTGTCTGTCTGAGGCAACGTAGCTCCCAAACGGACGCGGTTTTTTTTTGTTTGAAAGGTATATCCGTCGAGAGTGTTCTTAGCTATGTTTGGTGGAAATTGTTTTTTTTATACGTGATTAGGTAGGAATCATTTGATTAAGTATTTTTGAAGGTAAAAAGCGGTCCCCCGACGCGACAAAATTTAATAAAAAAAATTCATACGTACGGTCAACAGCTGGCCAAGATAACCATTTGCAGTTCAAAATTAGCGGTTATGCCTCCGACATAAAGGTGGCACAAAGTGCCGAGTAGATAGTCTGACACGCTTTAGTTGATACTTAGGTAGTATTAAAAGTTATTTTTTGCTTAATAATCTACTTACTATATAAAAATAAGTCGGGTTTTCCCTCCTGAGTAGGGTTGCCACCCGTACTTTATAATAAAGTATTGTACGTTATTTAGGTCATTTGTACTCTATATAAAAATAATAAAGTACACGAAAATACTTTATTTTGCATAATTTTATTTCTTTAGAAAAGTTTAATTTCAATAATTATATATTGGTGCTGATTTGATATCGCCACTCACCGGTGCCACAAGACATAGAAAATGTGGTTTTAAATATACAGGATTACTAGTAAGTAAGTAAGTCGACCCACATCCGTCGTGAGGTGGTGATAGGTTGGGTCAAAACAAACAATTTTCAGCCCATATTGCCTTATCCAAAAGTTACCCGTTTTCAAGATATTTGATATTTTAGGTTTTTTTTACTAAAGGTCACTGATGCTTAGGTTATAGCTATTTTTTTTTATTTCCAGCCTTTAGATTAGAATTTTTTATTGATTTTATATTAAAGACATTCAGAATAAACTATTAATAAAATAAAACTATCAAAGTTTTACAAGACAACAGTTGGTACGACCCCAGAACTAAAATGTACATTGTTTTTGACGTGAAACGTCTTTAAAATCGCGCCGAAACATACCAGGTTTAAAAAGTGGACCGTAACGAAAAGGTCTATATCATCGTACCTTAATAAAATAAAAAACTATTAGTCTTAGAAACAAAAATGTGGTGTGAATATTTCACTTATATAGTCAGCTCGCTGTTGTGATATTGAGTTTTTTATTTTTATTTCAATCTTTTACTTTAAAAGCGATTCTCTAACATAGACGTTTCACGTTAAAACCAACGGCCGTGTGCCCCGGCACAGCCCCACCCGATTTTTTTCCTAAAACCTCTAACTTCAGCTCTATCTCTCTTAAAAAAATTACTAGTAGCTATTCCTGCAAGTTATACTAAAAACATCACTGTTTATCAAGCTACACAAAAACGTACAATAGTTAGGTAAAATGTTTATAATTCTTAGAAAAAATGGTGACAAACAGATAAGCGGGAGGTGATTACGTTGCGCTAAACACAATAGGATTCCCTTTGTTATTGCCGCCGCACTAATTGCGGTTTGACATAAAGGAGATAGGTAATGTTATTGTTTACAACTTATGATTCCTTGTTACTGTTGATTCAAAGAATTAAAGAGATAAGCAACCTGCTTAACTATAGGGTAGGAGTCAAGGGTCAAGGGGTTTAGTGTGCTTCCGTCATTCGTGTCGTGAATATCATTAATACCCTGCAATCATCACCTGTAAAATTGTAACTTCGCTTGTTTAACGGACTGATTATTCTCTTACTTGTGACCCTGCTGTGTCTGGACTTCCGTATTATTCTCTAACTCATTTGACCCGGCTTACCCAATTTGGACTTCGATTTCTCTTGTGTATTGGATTTTACCTCACGACGGATGTGGGTCGACTTACCAGTGTATGCTCATTTTTCACATTCTGCTGTAAGAAGAGAGGGACTGAAAAAGTTTGTATCTTCAGTAGATGGTGACTTTTATGAAATTAAACGCCATGTGGGATCAAGATGGCTATGCATTAATACATTATTATTAAATTGGACACCATTTAGAAGCTACTTATTATAAGTTTAGACCACTGTCCAATGGTTTTACAAAAATTTATTGATTATCAATGAACCTGAAAATGATACGATTGAAATTTATTTGCATTTTTGTAGTTACATTTTAAATTTATTTAATAAAGCTATTAAATGTCTAAAAGGCAACTCCATAACAATTTTAGATATTTATGGGATTATGGTTAGTCTTAGAGATGGATTAACACAAAGGAAACAAGATCTCTTTTTTGGCTATAAAACAGACAAAAATATCAAACTGATATCTTCACAGGAACTAGTAAGTAATAAAATTCAGAAGAATTTTTATTATTTATTGATGAATTCCTAGAGTATTTGAATAGATGGTTTGATTTTAATATTACAAACTGGTTATTTACACTTGGTAGTTGTAACATAGATTTTTTTTTTTTTTTTTTTCCTCGCGGGAGGAGGCAGTGAATCCTCATAGGGGGCACGCCACCACAGTGGTCGTTTTGACAACCCCCTGGTGCTTGGACGACCTTGCACCGGATACCACCCGCGCCCGGTCTACGGCGGGTGGTTATGTTGGACTCTGTAACATAGACTTTTCTACTATTGTTAAAGAGCAACATAGATTTTTCTACTATTGTTAACATCATTGAAAGTTTAAATATGCAAAAACTTAATGTAGATATGCTGTGCAATTGTTTATTGAAGATACTAATTTGATACAAACTGCAAAAAGCAATAAAAAATATGTTTTTAAACTTAATAGTAAAGGAAAATAAATTGTACTTTATTTTGATACTCTGTACTTTTTTTTCTTACCTAAAATAACCAATATACCTTAACTGCAAAAAAAAAAGGTGGCAACCATCGATATATATGTACTACGTATATGTCAATGGTGGCAACCCTTTTCCTGACGCTATAACTCCAGAACGCACGAACCGATTTCCACGGTTTTGCATTCGTTGGAAAGGTCGGAAAGGGCAAAGAAAATTCAGGAAAATGTCAACAGAAAAGCGGGAAAATCTTTTTTCACATACAGCGAGACAACATGACATTTGAGATATTTGACAGGACAACGTCTGTCGGGTCTGCTAGTTTATTATAAAAAATATTATTTTCATTGCTTTTTCTCACTTTTTTCATTAAATGGATTCGACCTGTCCGGCCTACATCTGATAACTGCATATGGTCTCAGTGTACAGTTAGAGACAGAGAGTTAGTTAGAAATAACACCCTCGGTAAAAAACACAACTTATAGCCATAGCCGATCGCCGACCAAGGAGGAACATCCGTCGTCCCGACCGAATAGCTCGCCTCCTCCTTGGAGTGTCATCACTGTTTTCGGTTGTCTATTAAATAAGTTGAGTTTTGTTTGATTAATTTTTTAACGTGGTTGTCAGATGGGAGATCCAAAGAATTATACAACTTGTTGTATATAGTTTTATTTTCATGAAATATCGTTTTAGATTGAGTCTTGAGATCTTACTTACTTCAGCCACGGTTAGGACCTGCTAAAAACTCTATTTGAAATTCACATAACTAAAACTCGAGTTTGCTAACTCTAGTTAAGTAGATAAAACTTAGTCAATAATTTGTATATATAATTTATTGAAATAGAAATAGATATAATTTAATAAACTTATGTTAAATCTACAATTACAATAGTCGGAATATAGTAACAAATGATTGGCAAACTTCGCGCCGTGTCGCGACGTAGTCAAGTTAACATATCACTACTCTTGCTGTCTATGTTGACACAACTTCTGCCAACCTTTAGGATTGTTTTTTCCTACGTGGAATAGGAGAGAATCCTATGAGATCATCCACTAGATACTAAAACTATTTAAAGCCGGCCATAAAAAAAAAAAGGTGACTTGGCGGGAAACTTCGCCTACCGACTAAATTCGGCTTGAAGCCTCAGCCGTGTTGATCCTTGAAACTAATCATGGATGACCACCCTTACAAGAGAGGGGACGATGCAGCGTTTCCTCATAAAATTCGCTCGATGTGGCACGATTTTAAACGTATCTGATGGTAAATATATAGGTTCAGATGCCTAACTTCGTTTTATTGTGGAAGATACGGAGAAACGACCAGATGCAGCCTTCAAATTTGTTATTAGTTACTAATATTTAAAAGTTTACTTAGTCAGGAAATATTTCAGGAAAACAATTTTAATAATATCCAAACAAAACTTAAATTTAGAGGTCTAATAATATCCATATATTTGTGTGTCCGAAACAGCGAATAGCAGTATCCTTCTTCGTTCCAGGATCGACGGCGAGGACGTGCGGCTGATGCTGTGGGACACGGCAGGACAAGAAGAGTTTGACGCTATCACGAAGGCATACTACCGCGGCGCACACGCTTGCGTGCTCGCCTTCTCCACTACCGACCGCGACTCCTTCTTGGCGCTACATTCCTGGAAACTCAAAGTAAAACTGTATTCTATATCTATACATTTTTTTTTATTATATGATATGTAGATAAACAAGCAAACTGCACATCTGATGGTAAATGATTACAGCCGCTTATACATCGGTCCTCTCAGACCAGAGAGCCCCACACACGGCCGCGTTTTGCCAGCACTGTATCGGAAAAAAAAAAGATTCCTATAAAATCACCTCTGTTCAACACACTTAACACTAATGGCAGTGCTGTGGGGGAGTACCCCCAATGTATCTTACATACAAGTTGGCTTCACCGAGCACCTTACTTGGGTAATCCATACTAGTCGGTATGGATCTCTAGATAGGATCTAGAGGTGTTCAATTCTATACTTTAAGTCTAAACATGCATAACGTCGATTTATTTTAGACTGCAAATGCATAGATATTTAGCTGCATGAGCGCAGAGCTGAGTGAGAGATGGGTAGTTTGTAAAAATAGTCTGAACAATATAGTTGCAAGAACATTCGAGAATATTCCAATCATATTTTTTTTATAGAATAGGGCAGCAAACGATCAAACGGATCACCTGATGGTAAGCGGTAACCACTGCATATAGACACCAACACCAGAGGAGTCACAGATGCGTTGCCGGCCTTTTAAATGGGAATATGCTCTTTTTTTGAAGGTTTTGATATCGCATCGGTTCGGAAATACTGCAGGCATTACAAGTCTTCTCACGACACACTGCTATTTCACGGTAGAAATAGACGGAGGTACCCTTTTTTTTTTTTTTGTTCCCCTGAGGAAAATGCATTACTTTTTTTACTTTACTATTGCATACCCCGGCTGTGGCGAGCCGGCGGTTATGTGGGGCTCTCCTCCCCAGAAGGGGGAGGCCTACCCACTAAAAACCTCAGGGATGGCCTTCCTCAGGCATGTAGGGAGCCCCCGGGAACATCAAGCCACTTCCGGGAACCCCCAGCCTCCGCTCCCCTTCCTAGAGGGGAGCCCTCCTCGGGGGAGGCTACACTACCTCCCCCGGTTTCCTCCACCGACGACGCCCCCCGGCCACGGAAGGGGCGTGTAGTCCATCCCGGGATCTCTATCACAACCTGCAAGGGGTCTACGCCAGCGAAACAAAAATTTGAGGATCCATGAAATGAAACCGGGGGTTCACGATAATGGATCTCAACATACACTGATAGTACCTACCTATTTACTTACATTACACTATCTACACTAATATTATAAAGAGGAAAGATTTGTATTTTACTAACTTTCAAACTTTCGTGTTGCATAATCAATATAAATGTATGACGGGAATTAACACGATATTGTTACGTACCGAATTTTATTTTTATTGCCTGACGTTTCGACCTGACGTTACACCGGCCGTGGTCGAAACGTCAGGCAATAAAATTCGGTACGTAACAATATCGTGTTAATTCCCGTCATACATTTATATTTATTTGTATTTTTGTATGTAACGAATAAACTCAAAAAGTAGGTACTGGAACGATTTTAATAATTCTTTTTTCATTAGAAAGCTACATTATCACTGAGTAACATAGGCTATATATAGTACTAGATTACTATAGAATTATATAAACAATACAAATCGTCCGCGGGTGAAACCGCGGGACACAGCTAGTCTTATACATACATACATATATGTCACGCCTTGTTCCCAATGCGGTAGGCAGAGACCACCTCTAGTCTTATATAAAGACATAAAATTATTTATAAAAGTACCTATGAAGTAAAAAATTTTATTATAAATGTTTATAATTGCGTAGCTTTTCGACATTCACAAGTGCTTGTAACAGCCCAGACTGAATAAATGATTTTGAATTTGAATAAAATGTTGAAAGTTGTAGGATGCAGGCATTCAATATCAGGTAAGTAGGGGGTCTACCCAAAATCGAAAAGCATGGTAAACGGTCTAAGACACAAAAAAGTTTGGGAACCTCTGATATAGAGCCTTAATAATTATATAATAACTTATGATTACTGACTGTTTGTTACCAATAATAAAATGGTTTCGCACTGAACCATAATAGATGACTATGACCTAATTACTTCTTCTGGAGCATCGGTTTTGATGCTATTATGTTGCAATGTGTTTTTCGAATTTCAAGTAACACACATCAATACGTCAACCTTTACATTTGTAAGATAAATATAATTGGACCAATTAAATTTGTACCTCCTAATATTTTTATTGTTATAGTGTTTAATTGTGTTCAATAAAGAGTATATATATATATATAACTTCTGGCTCGTTATATATATATTTATGTACATTTATCTGACGCCCCTAAGGTGAATGAAACATTGTGAGACAATCTACATACACTATAAAGAAATGCAAAGGTCTATGTGAAGTCGACTAATCCACATTGAGCCAACGAGGGTTGACTCAGACATAATCGCCCTAACATAGGGAAGTTTAAATTTACCTAGAGAGCACAGCAATTTATCTTTAAAAAGGAGAGGAACTTCCAATGTTGATAAACTTTTCATTATATGTAATATAACAGTTCAAGATTAATTCATTCAAAATGAATTAGATAATTCATATAAGTAATTTGAATGTTTACAAATTAATGTTTACAAACTAATAATTTATCTAATTCTGTTAACTTACGCACAATTGTGTCCGCAGTATCATTCAAATGAGTTTTGTTAAAACATCAGCACGTATTTTATCAATCTTCGTGGTTATCTAAAGTCGTGACTCGCCATCCGAGACAACTCATGTGAACATAACACACTTGCTGGAATTTAAACTCTATTCAGAGGAATTACAGGTGAAAGTTAACCAACACTTCGCCAACCGCTGATTTGTATAGTAATAGCATCCAACAACATATCAAAGGAGTCAAATAATGTGTCGTTAGCTTAATTATCCGGAGAGGGACAGTTTACCGAATGTTATCGCCATTTTGCGAAGATGCATGGGGGAAAGCGCGTCGTTTCTCTGTATTTGCTGGCTCTATTGTTTAAAATAAGTTGTGCAAACGGCTCGGATGTCGAAGTTTCGTCGTGTTTAGAATACTACAAGAGCAAAGAGGCGTTCGATTTGAATGGATTACTTGGTGTCCGATACGTAGTTTATTACTGGCCGCCGATCCAAAGGCAAAGGGAAAAGTGCGAAGTCATCGAATTCAAAAAATTATCAGCCGACGCTGCTTTAAATTATAACAAAGAATGTGAAGATTTGAACTTGGCCAATAAAACTACGGTGCAAGCGACGTATGTGAACAACGTTGGGAAGACGGTCACGTTGTTGTATTACGGTGATGATGAGGTGAAGGAATTGTACAGAGGTTGCGGGCGTATATCAAAGTACCTATTTAGAAAAGTGAACGATAACTACGTCATGGGAATCAACTGTTCGTCTGGTGGCCGCGGTGTGTTGCTGTCTAAAGTACTGCCGACACACACTGAAGTGAAGTCGATAGCGGATGGTATCGATACAATGACAGGTCGCGAGGGCAATCCCGATTGTCAGCTTCGGTGACGTATTATTTTAATTACATTCTTATTAATTAAATAGATGTTTTATATGAAAAATGTGTTTTACTATCACTTATCCCTTGTAATGATTGCAGACTGTATTTTGAGATAGTAATTACAAAATAAAATGTGTACATCATTGGATAGGTATAAACTGCTAGCTTATAATCGCATAGTGTTGGTAAATCATTATCATTGTAGCTCATGTACGTCCCCACCTAGGGGCATGCGCTTTAATCAGAAACGCCCAGCATCATCTATGAACAAGCTTGAAATACTAGTTCATATGTCAGTCGCAAAATCCCTTATCATCATCACCAACTTAAACAAAAAATAGACCTCCCCCAAAGCTCTCTGTACTCATTGATTTTGTTTGGAAATCATAAAGGGGCTTTAGTCTCTCCTAGCAAGCAGGCTCTGTGCGGGTTGGTTGGCAGAGCAAAAATCTCATCTATTTGGTGGCAACATGCATCACGAACAGGTGAACTCCTTACACCCCTCTCTCATTCAATGCCTTATTGTTAACTTATATTTAACTAGCTGACCCGTGCCCACTTCGTTGGGCATAATATTAATAATCCCCGAAGCGAGCACGAACGCGAACCGAATTAAACCCGAAGCCATCGCGCGCCGTCCGCTGCTTTGGCCTTCACACTTATGACGATGAGTTTACTTGTTTTCATAGATTCATAATTTTTCGGAATATATGACTAATAAATATGACCTAATGATTTGAATTATTATATTAATATAAAAAATTAAATTGTCTATGCTAATGTTAAAAAATATACTTTTTGTAATTTAAATATAAAAGTTAGACATATGCTGTCGTTGACATTTTTGTAGGCATTTTCAAGCTCCACATTTTTTCTCTAGAACTCAAAAATATATCTTTCATAGTTAAGGCAGCGTTTGCAAGAAACGCTTTCATTCGACGGTTTTTCTCCGATTCATTTTGCAAAACGGGCTACCACATAAAAGCCTTTTTATTCTTCGGTTTTTTATATAACCTATGACACTCAGCAATAATGTGGCTTTCTATTGGTGAAAGAATTTTTAAAATCGGTTCAGTAGATCCCGAGATTACCCCTTACAATTTAACATATATACAAACACACAAACTTTACTTCTTTATAATATTAGTATAGAATAGATATACACTATCTAATGCAAAATTTTTTGCAGCAGTTATATGTGCAAAATTGTCACACTATTCCTCATTCGAATGTACCAATTTTTTCATCATTACGGGTCAATTTTAATACATTCTTTCATCATGGATGGCTATTAAATTTAGTTACGCTCTTCTGTAATGACCTCACATTTGGTTGTAATTGTCACCTTTAGAGCTGGTCATTGAGAAATCAAGTACATATTAAAATTTAACTCCAACTAAACATACTTATGACTGTTTTAAATATGTATTATGATATTGTAAATGATAATTAAAAACTAGACCTTAGGAGTTTCTTGCTCTGTTTTTTCGAGAAGGCTCCCCCAATTTCTGAAGTTTCTGTAGTTTTTTTTTACATGAATTAGCGCCTATAAAGGCCTATATTTAATAAATTACCTTTTTATCATAAATAATTCTCGCTTTATCTAATTAAATCATCCCAGAACCCCATAAGAGATTTAAAGTTTTGTAAAAATAAATAAATATGTTTATTTTTATATTTCAGGTAGAAAACGAGTGCGGAGAAATTCCTACAATAATTGTTCAAAATAAAATAGACCTAATGGACCAGTGCGTCGTCGGACCGTAAGTCATATTTTGAATAAAACTATTACATTTAATTAATATTTTAGTACAGTATCATAAATAATTTTTACGACATACTCGTAACGTAGATCTTATATTGTTTTTAGAATTATAAATCCTATATAATGAACATTTTTTTAAATTGATAGTATGTTTAATTATTCAGTCGGAAAATCTTACAAGATATATAATATTATGGTTGTCAATAAAGCATAATTAATTTAACAACATCATATGAAGGGTCCATTGCAATAATGATGAATGTCCTCTGTCTTTTGTTTTAAGATAATTGGGTTTTAAACTTATAAACGGTGTGAAAAAAACTCTCGACTTGAAGATAATAAAATGTTGTTTATTAAAGTTAAAGTATATGTATCATTTATTATTTTGTTGGAAAATAATAATTTTTTGGGTATTACAAACCAATTAAAAATAATCAAATCTTAAGTAAGTAAGTCCTTAAAAATCAAGACTATAATGATCACTGTCCACACTACGTTTATTTATTTATTTATTTATTTTAGTTGCCAGTCAATAATGATCGCTGTCCGAATGACTGTTTTAATTAACTTCGGATTCTCTGATATTAGCAGCATAAGGAACAGGGCATTTAATGAAAAATGAGAATATATATATATATATATATATATATATATATATATATATATATATATATATTTATTTATTTATGTGATGCTTATATATTTTGAAACGAAATAAACAAAAAATAGAAAAGAAACAACCTCCCCCAAGCCGGCTGGTCCCCGTGGGGGAAAAAGACCACAACCCTCCAGCAAGCATAAAAACAACGACAAGAAATACAACCGGCGTAATAAAACAACCACTACAAACTCTCAAGATCGGAACATTCAACGTAAGATCACTAGCAACAACAAAAAGATTTATAGAACTAACATATATGCTACAAAAAATAAAAATCGATATACTCGGCTTGGCAGAAGTTAGAAGAATGGGCTATGCAATTGAAGAACATGAAAACTATATATTCTGTTATAAAGGCGAAACACTCGGCCAATATGGAGTTGGATTTTTAATAAACAAAAGACACAAAAACAATATTGTCAGTTTTTCAGCATTTTCAGAACGGGTTGCTACATTGAAAATGAAATACAACAAACAACTACTTTCAATAATACAAGTATACGCACCTACTGAAAAAGCTACAGATGAAGAAATCAACTCATTCTACACCACTCTGCAGATAGCCCAAAGTCAGGCAGAAGGTAACGTACTTGTTATCGGTGATTTTAATGCCAAAGTTGGCCAACTGAAAACAGAGAACAGTGAAAACTTTGTTTTGGGAAAATTTGAATATGGGAATAGAAATGAAAGAGGAGAGAAACTAATTCAATACGCATTGGAACATAAACTGTCAATTATGAACTCCTTTTTTAAAGCTCGAAAGAACCGCAAATGGACCTGGCTCTCCCTTGTGGTAAAATAAAAAATGAAATTGACTTCATACTGTCAAATCACCCCAAGAGGATTATAAATATAGAAGTATTACATGGCCTTGGGTTCAGATCCGATCATCGCTTAGTTAGAGCTACGTACATGCTAGACCAAGAAAAGAAATGCAGAACATCATTTAATGTACGTCCAAAACTACTAAAGACGAATGAGGATATATCATCATATTTAAAAAACCTTCAGATCAATATACATCAATTGGAAACACATCAAGAAGAAGATATCCAATCGTTTTACAACAAACTAGCTAACATCATCAACACCAGCCTTGCATGCAGATCAAAAAATAAAGAACTAAAACCTACTAACAAAATACTTAGTGAGCCTACTAAAACCCTTATCAAAAGACGAACTGAACTTCTGAAAACGAAACAAAAAACCAAGGAAATAAAGAAAGAACTAAGCACACTATTCAAAACTACAAGTAAGGCAATAGATAATGACTACAAAGAATATAGACATAAAATCATTGAAAACAACCTAAACATATACAGAAGCACGAAAAAAGCCTATAAGAAACTCATTACACACAAAAATTGGATCCAGAACTTAAAATCAAAATCAGAAGAAACACAAAACCAGAAAAGATGTCATACACTGCGCAACAGAATTCTACAAAGATTTATACGCGAAATCAGTTGCATATACCACTACAATCGATGTAGCAATAAGAAACTCTGAAAATACGAACGATTTGCCACCAGTGGATGAGAAAGAAGTCATCAAACACATCAGGAAACTCAAATCAGATAAAAGCCCTGGACCTGACGGCATACAAAATGAAGCACTAAAAGCTGGCGCTACCTTGCTAGCTCGCCCGCTTACTTACTTGTTCAATAGGGTTCTGAACACAGGCCAGATACCGACACAGTGGAAAAGATCTGATATAATCCTTATATACAAGAAAGGAGATCCTCAAGACATGTCTAACTACCGCCCGATCAGTCTTCTCTCTAGTGTGTATAAATTGTTCACGTCAATCCTTAAAAGCCGGTTGAGCCCGAATATAGACAACTATCAGCCAGTAGAACAAGCAGGGTTTCGTTCCGGATTTTCTACAACAGATCATATGCAAGTACTGCAACAAGTAATGGAGAAATACAAGGAATTCAATAAGCCACTTTACATTGCTTTCATCGACTACGCCAAAGCATTTGATACGATCTCCCATGAGGCTATATGGGAAGCGCTGAATAAATGCCACATAAACAAAAATTATTCAAGAGTTCTGAAAAACATTTACAAGGGTAGCGTAAGTCAAGTCAAACTGGAGACACGAGGCCCTGATATACCGATCTGTAGAGGAGTGAGACAAGGAGACCCACTCTCACCCCAGCTCTTTATAATGGTTCTACAACACATTTTTGATAATCTTAACTGGCAGTTGGATGGAATCAGAATTAACGAAGATCGACTTACACATCTCAGATTCGCAGACGATATTGTCTTATTTTCCGAAACAAGCAAAGGATTAGAAAGAATGATAAGCAGTCTAAATGAAGAAAGCGAAAAGGTGGGCCTCAAAATGAACGAAAACAAAACTAAAATAATGACCAACAGCTACGCTAACACTATATATTTGAGCAGGAAACCGCTTGAATATGTCAGCAATTACATATACCTAGGAAAACAACTAACATTCGAAGACAAAAATGATGAATTAGAGGTCGAACGGCGTATCAACATGAGCTGGAAAAAGTTTTGGTCCCTGAAGGAAATTTTGAAAGGTGAATTCCCCCTGTACCTAAAGAAAATTGTCTTAGACACCTGTGTCTTACCTACCCTTACATACGGATGTCAAACATGGATATACAACACAAAAATAAAAAATAAACTAATAACATGTCAAAAAGCAATGGAAAGAAGCTTACTAAAAATAAGAAGAATACAAAAAGTAAAAAGTGAAAAAATTAGACAGAAGACTAAAGTTATAGACGCCTTACAATATGCCCTAAAACAGAAGTGGCAGTGGGCAGGACATATAGCAAGATACACAGATAAAAGATGGACATTACAGACAACTACATGGAAAGGACCAAGGGGAAAAAGAAAAAGAGGCGCCCTGAAAAAAGGTGGATAGATGATATAAAAGCGATAGCTGGAAGCGATTGAGAAAAAAAGCGATGGACAGAGAGGTTTGGAAAAAGCTGGAGGAGGCCTTTACCCGAGAAGGGGTTCCGATCAATGGTAATGATGAAATCAAATAAAAAAAAAAGAATAATGAAAGAGATTTATAAGTTTTAGAAAATTGTATATAAAAAAAGAAAGGTAGTACTTATATATAATATATATTAAAATCACATGTAATTTATTGTGGATTGGAAATAAAAGGCTTTATTATTATTATTATTATTATATATTTATTTATATCTATTTTTAGGTAATATCTAGTATGTTTAGAAAGTAGGTACACACAGTGTCTAATCTGTTATGTTCACCTGTCCACCCGGGCCTGCAGGAAGAAAATTCTTAGGGAAATATGCAGTACCTACCTTTTGCTAAATATTTTAAATCAATTTTTCCTTTAATGTATGTGTATGCAAACATGAATAAAATAAAACATAAAATAATTATTCAGGTTACTACCTGACAATATTAATAAAGAGGCTAATGCCGCAGAGACGAGGCGGAGCTCGTGGCGCGCGCACTGGGCTGCCGGCTGATGCGGGCGTCCGTGAAGGAGGACGTGAACGTGGGCGCCGTGTTCCGGGCGCTGGCCGCGCGCTGCCTGGCCGACGTGCGGCGCCAGGACGACGCGCCGCCCGCCGTGCCGCCCGTCATCGGTAAGTGTGCTACCCACTCCCACTGTACTACTGTAACACGGCTTCATCGGCGGCGGCGGCTAACTACCGCTAACCTTGCGCAAGGATCGGCGCCGTGTTCCGGGCGCTGGCCGCGCGCTGCCTGGCCGACGTGCGGCGCCAGGACGACGCGCCGCCCGCCGTGCCGCCCGTCATCGGTAAGTGTGCTACCCACTCCCACTGCACTACTGTAACACACCTTCATCGGCGGCGGCGGCTAACTACCGCTAACCTTGCGCAAGGATCGGCGCCGTGTTCCGGGCGCTGGCCGCGCGCTGCCTGGCCGACGTGCGGCGCCAGGACGACGCGCCGCCCGCCGTGCCGCCCGTCATCGGTAAGTGTGCTACCCACTCCCACTGCACTACTGTAACACACCTTCATCGGCGGCGGCGGCTAACTACCGCTAACCTTGCGCAAGGATCGGCGCCGTGTTCCGGGCGCTGGCCGCGCGCTGCCTGGCCGACGTGCGGCGCCAGGACGACGCGCCGCCCGCCGTGCCGCCCGTCATCGGTAAGTGTGCTACCCACTCCCACTGCACTACTGTAACACACCTTCATCGGCGGCGGCGGCTAACTACCGCTAACCTTGCGCAAGGATCGGCGCCGTGTTCCGGGCGCTGGCCGCGCGCTGCCTGGCCGACGTGCGGCGCCAGGACGACGCGCCGCCCGCCGTGCCGCCCGTCATCGGTAAGTGTGCTACCCACTCCCACTGCACTACTGTAACACACCTTCATCGGCGGCGGCGGCTAACTACCGCTAACCTTGCGCAAGGATCGGCGCCGTGTTCCGGGCGCTGGCCGCGCGCTGCCTGGCCGACGTGCGGCGCCAGGACGACGCGCCGCCCGCCGTGCCGCCCGTCATCGGTAAGTGTGCTACCCACTCCCACTGCACTACTGTAACACACCTTCATCGGCGGCGGCGGCTAACTACCGCTAACCTTGCGCAAGGATCGGCGCCGTGTTCCGGGCGCTGGCCGCGCGCTGCCTGGCCGACGTGCGGCGCCAGGACGACGCGCCGCCGCCGTGCCGCCCGTCATCGGTAAGTGTGCTACCCACTCCCACTGCACTACTGTAACACACCTTCATCGGCGGCGGCGGCTAACTACCGCTAACCTTGCGCAAGGATCGGCGCCGTGTTCCGGGCGCTGGCCGCGCGCTGCCTGGCCGACGTGCGGCGCCAGGACGACGCGCCGCCCGCCGTGCCGCCCGTCATCGGTAAGTGTGCTACCCACTCCCACTGCACTACTGTAACACACCTTCATCGGCGGCGGCGGCTAACTACCGCTAACCTTGCGCAAGGATCGGCGCCGTGTTCCGGGCGCTGGCCGCGCGCTGCCTGGCCGACGTGCGGCGCCAGGACGACGCGCCGCCCGCCGTGCCGCCCGTCATCGGTAAGTGTGCTACCCACTCCCACTGCACTACTGTAACACACCTTCATCGGCGGCGGCGGCTAACTACCGCTAACCTTGCGCAAGGATCGGCGCCGTGTTCCGGGCGCTGGCCGCGCGCTGCCTGGCCGACGTGCGGCGCCAGGACGACGCGCCGCCCGCCGTGCCGCCCGTCATCGGTAAGTGTGCTACCCACTCCCACTGCACTACTGTAACACACCTTCATCGGCGGCGGCGGCTAACTACCGCTAACCTTGCGCAAGGATCGGCGCCGTGTTCCGGGCGCTGGCCGCGCGCTGCCTGGCCGACGTGCGGCGCCAGGACGACGCGCCGCCCGCCGTGCCGCCCGTCATCGGTAAGTGTGCTACCCACTCCCACTGCACTACTGTAACACACCTTCATCGGCGGCGGCGGCTAACTACCGCTAACCTTGCGCAAGGATCGGCGCCGTGTTCCGGGCGCTGGCGCGCGCTGCTGGCCGACGTGCGGCGCCAGGACGACGCGCCGCCCGCCGTGCCGCCCGTCATCGGTAAGTGTGCTACCCACTCCCACTGTACTACTGTAACACGGCTTCATCGGCGGCGGCGGCTAACTACCGCTAACCTTGCGCAAGAACCTAATATTTGCCCTAGACCATTAACCAGTATGAGGCCGTGGCCGTGGCCAGGTTTTTGCGAAGATGTCATATTTTAAAAGGTTGCTAACGGGCCATCCATAAATTACGTCACACGGTAAGGGGGAGGGAGGTGGTTGACGAAGTGTGACATTGTGTGACAAGGGGGTGGGAGGGTCTTAAATTCCGTGACGTCACATTCAAAATCTATTATAAGCTAACTGTTAAAACAAACTTTAATTTATTACTATTAGTATGAAAAGTGCTGTAAATATTATTTTTTATTGTAAAGTCTGTATACTCTCTCTCTCTGTATAGGTACTCCTGCTACATTTGTAGGTAATTCTAAGAATTTGAAGAAAATAAACTTTTTTGTATTTTTGTATTTTGTACTCTCATAAATAAATAATTTTGAAAAATATAATAATGAAAATCCATGACATTACCATATACTTATTTAATATAAGTAATCGTTTTTTGTTTTGTTAATTGATTTGATGATTGATTTTGATTGATTTGATTAAAATGAAAACAAAACTGATTTCGAATCACTCAATAATTTCTAAATGTAAATTTTCAAAATATGTAACGTCGCACTAGGGGGGGGGGGGGGGGGGAGTAGCTTAAATGTGACTATCTGTGACAAGGACGAGGGGAGGAGCAAAAAATCACGAAATTCGTGTGACGTAATTTATGGATGACCCCTAATAAGAGGTGTCAACCCCAGCTGTTGCTATTACATATAAAAGATTCCGTATCTCCTTGTCCGAGTCCCAAACTATATCTATATGAACTTTCATTTAAATCGGCTCAGTAGTTTTGGCGTGAAACGCGACAGATGTACAAAGTTACTTCCGCATTTATGATATTAGTAAAGATAATATTCAGTTTGTATCGAGACAGATTGTGTCTTGCTTAAAATAGCAGTGTTCGTATTACTGTGATCTGCTGTAAAGTGTAAGGTAAACAATGAATTTTACATCTTATATCACATGTTGCCAACGTTATCAATACATAGCCATAAAAAGTTTAAAAGTGCTTGAGCAGACTATAGTTTTTGAACATATAAAGACAATTAAAGTACTAAGTACTAAATACGCTACAGTCTTTTCGAAAGAAATGTCGTGAATGGCTACTTATGCGGCAATCCCTGGTAGTAATATAGCATGGATGGACTGATGGAATGCCTATTTTATTTTATTTTTTATTATTAGTATTTACTCAGTTTTTCTTTTTCCTTTTCGGTAATATTTGGTTTTGTACCTCTAACACTGCTTTTAAAAATAAATTGTAAAAGGTTGCGACAGAATAGCAGAGGTTGTCGCTAGTCGGCAACTACTAAGTTGTAAACCATTTTGTCTTTACGATAATGATAAAATCACAATGTTAAAAATCAAAATAATGTAACTTTGTTAAGACAAATAAATTGATTTATTATTATTATTATTATTATTAAATAACCAACCTAAATATCTTTGATGCAGGTACCTTCACGAACCATAATAGCAACGGTACTATTCTGCTGCGACCAACCAAACATCGGGCCGGGAAGAAGAAGAATGTGCTGAAGAACGCTTGCAGAATTCTTTGATGATATTAAGATTGCATCATTATATCGCGTATCTGAAGTGACCATAGACAACATTATATTAATTGCCATAGCACAGTCAGCAGTCGATAAAGTTATAGACATTTTAGAGCCCTTACCGTGACCATTTAGAGTAAGAAAAGCGAATAGCGCCATCTCGCTTGCGCTACCCTTTTTTCCTGTTTTAAGAGATCGTGGTAGGGTTACAGGCCATAAGTTTAACAAAATGGTTAACATCTGTGCATTGCTATGGTTTATGAGGCAAAGGAATTTAGGTGCACTTGACTGGGCGAAAACAAATGTTTAGCTTTATGGTTATCGCTCCTAGTTAGAAAAATGACAAATCAGTTCGTAATGGTTAGATGACGTATTTTATCGATTATTGGTACTGTAGATTTTCTAATCGTTGGTTCATCAAGTTTTTGAATTTTGAATGAAAGCGTTATCTATTTGTTACTGTAAAATTAAGTTATAATCAGTATAGTCACCATGAGTTTATATTCGTTTGCAAATGATATCGACAGCGTAATTTTTGGTGTGAAAACTTTATACAACGTCTCCCTAGCGGAACGTCATTGTACTATTATTTCTTGTTAAACTGACATGGCTGCTGTAGTTTATTATACGTCAAATATTTAAACGATAGCTAACTCATGATAGAGCAACAGATTCTAAGTGAAAAGATTATGATAACATTAGTACATTACATTCAGTGATTTATAGATATAGGTAAAGCCATTTAGGCATTTATGAATTATGAAAAATAATTTTATTTTTACACATGCAACATCAAGCTAATGCATGAAACTTAATGTGTAAAAACACCTTTCGTCAAGATTAACATGGCGAAATAGCGATCGTATAAATGCAAGAATAGCCATCCGATATAAGCTAGCAATTATTTCTGGTGACACCCTATAAAACTCTAGCAATGACATTAATAGCGATGTAAAAAGTAGTAGTCTGGTCAAGGTACTCATTACGGTCATTTACCTACAGAAATCTTTCTGTAATGCTGAATCAATTCTGCGGTTAGCAGATTTCCGAATTAAGGATTTGTAAACACAGTTAAGCACGACTCAGCTCAATTTTGACATGGCAAAATTTCAGATAACAAATCATGGACTTGTAATTGCGTTATGATTCCATGACAAAAATATATAAGTAGAAATATTCTTGACACTACTAAGACTGAGTAGTGCATTACTTCAAATCGGAAACCGAATGAATATCATTTACTCGTCTCGATATCAAAGTCGGAAACCGAATGAATATCATTTACTCGTCTCGATATCAAAGTCTAAAAAGTTTATGTACAGAATAACAAGCTAGCTAAGCATTAAAAATGTATAAAATATGTAAACAAGGCTTCGTATATGTAAATATTAACGTTAGAAATGTAATGTAGGGACAATTTTCGAAGTGCAATTTGAGGTTGAAATGTAAAATGTGTACCTTACTGCGTATATTATTTTTAGAACGTTAGATATGTATATAATATTCAATTATTTACTAATTAAAATATTTAAAAGTGATTTTGATGAGATTTCATTAATCTATATTTCATATGCTTAACATGGAGAGCCAGTAGTATCATCAATCTTTTAAGTAACATTATTATACTGTTAGTCAATTATATGTACCTACGTAATATCATATTTATAGGACCTTCGAAGTCTTTATGTATATTTGTACGAATAAATTATTCTTAATTATCAATGCTTTTTTTAAACCGTGTCAAACATATGTTTTATGATTTTTTCACAACTATCCAAAATGTTATATTTGGGTGTTTAAGCAGTAGGTCAGATTCGACAGTAAAGAAAAAGACCAACAAAATCTGTTAAGCTGATTGGAACTATTGCTATCAATTTATTTATGAAACTGTTAGATAATTCAGTGACATTGCTATTTTATGAAGATTCCTGCGACAGATTAATGTAACCCAATATGTAAATAAAGCAACAAGTGTAACTTCTATTTGTCAGTTGCAATATATTGATAAATCAAATCAAATCAAAATAATCTTTATTCAACATAGACCTTTACAAGCACTTATTGACGTCAACAAACAAAACAAAAAAAAAAGCTTAAAGAAACAAAAACCTTGTCCGTACGTACGAATAAGGAAAAAAATATATATTGACTCGACAGCAGCATTGATAGCAAGGGCGCAACTCGTTATAATGCTTTAGTAAGTTGAGACAGTAATTCAAATCAGCTTATTGAAATAAGTAGTTCATCACAGCTCATATAAGTCCCCAGCAAGGGGCACGAGCCTTTTTTTTTAACGTAGGGAAATGCAGTTACGCATACCTCGTGCTCGGGAGCAGCACGACGTTATGTCGGACTCTCCGCTAGATGGTAAATGCGGCCTACAGACTAAAACCCTACGGGCCTCGCATCTGCACCGAAAAGTGACGGGGCTACGGGAACCCATAGTTAGGCCATAGTCAACCACGCTGGCCTAGTGCGGATTGGTCGACTGCATACACTTTGAATAACTGCAGGTGTATGCAGGTTGCCTCACGATCCTTTCGTTCACCGTAGAAGCAGCAGATAAATGTAGGTACATATGAAATAGCGTTGCCAGACGTCCCGATTTTGGCGGGACGTCTCGATTTTTTCATACTAAAGACGAATTTAACGATAATAGTAACTCTGATTCAAAATGTATTTTTTGTTAAAATACATTTTCTATGGCTACTTTTGCTATCTATTGTCATGTAAACGTAATTTTAAGTCAAATAAAAAGATAAATATTTGAAAACCTTCTTATCTTATCTTACGAGCGGGCTGCTCCCGTCGGGAGCTTGCGCACTTCGACCCTTGTTGGGTCTTTTGTGCTACCCCATGTGTCGGTTGTGGTGTGCTATCTAGCTTGCGTGGCCCTCGTCACTAGTCCAATCTATCGAACCCATGAGTCTGACGATGATCCTAGGCGATATAGCCCTATAGTCTTCTGGTCTAGGGTAAAACCTTTGATTATATACATTTTTTTACTATGTCCCGCTTCTGAAGGAAGAATCTCGCTATTTTCACTCAGAAAGTACCAAAGTCCCGACTTGGCAAAAAAACTGGCAACGCTGATATGAAATAGGCTTGTATCCACTATGAACAAATCTGATGCATTAGGTTGCATAACTATTAAGATGATCATTTAATTATGAAAAAACAAAGTTTTATAAAATAATAACTTTTGATTATTTATATTTTTATAAAATAAAATTGCACAAAATAAGCCATAAGTCACGTGACAGCAAACACCAATTAAAAAGTGTTACGTCACGCCGTGCGAAACGTCAAAGTCAAAATGTCATTCCCAAGTGTCTTGTGGAAGTGCGAAAAAGAATGGGCATCATTCCTTCTCGCGAGTGTCAGCCACTTTTTACGTATCTGCTGATTGTTTGGCACGTATATAAATATTTTTTTTTGTGTTTTTATACTTGTGCTTGTACACTGGGGCACTATGCAGTACTTGTAATACGATGAATCCATTTTTTATTAAAATAACTTCACAATACCGAATATTCCGATACTAAAACAGCTGTGTTTTGCACGGCGTGACGTCATTCAAGACGCCATGACAGTCATGAGCGTTTTTGATGACTAATGTCAAATATTTAATTAAATGCAAAATTATTCTTATAAATAAGCATTTTTTTTCAAAAATAATAATTATTTTGTATAGAATAGGCATCAAGGTATATTAGTATCTAACTACTGAAATTTAGGCAACAAGCCTATTCGAATAATGAAAAACACATCGGTACATGGCAGGGTCGACCCGGACCCCCGAATCTTTCGATTATTAGATCAGTGCCGTAATTACAAATAGGTATTTATTGAAGAAAAAATAAAACAATAATAAACAGTCACATTGCGATTTTTATAAATATATCGTAGACCGCTACAAACAACGTTAACACAGCCCGTGTCAATCAAAAATGCTTAAAATTCAAACAATCTTGTTTTCTTAAAATAATTTACAATAAGGAGAGTTTGTTAAAATGCTGCATCATGAAAGGAGCAAGACTGTTTACCTTTTATCATTTTGTTTGATTATAATTATTTATGTAATTACTATAAGGAAACCAGTTCAGTGTACCCGTGTTTCGGAAATATACCCTTATTAGCTAAAACGTAACTTCAAGATATTTCAAGTGCAACACAAATGCACAAATGAACTAAGCGTAAATGAGAAATCAAGTTTCAGATCGCTATGTGTGTACGAAGATATCAGCAATTTATCTATCGATACGTGTAAAAACTAAATAAAGAGATAAGTACCTGCACGTGCCAAAACATAACATAGTAGATGGTCCAATGACAAACATTTGGATATCTCACTTCAATTGTACGGTCGGCCAAGAAAGTGGTCTACCACCCTAAGGTTGAAAATCATTCGCGCGCTATAAAGTAACAGAGTTGATTTTCCCGTGCAAAAATATTCTGACAAAATTGACAGATTAATAGCTGTCAGATTATTTTAGGTTTAAATGTCATCACTCTGCATAATCTTAAAAAGGTAATAAGTACAGGAGTTCAACCTTATCGCTATTTTACTCACATGAAATTTTGTCAAAACTGGTAGACCACTTTCTTGGCCGACCGTACATAAACGCCAAGTTTCTTTACAAACACTTTTAGTGTTACACTGTAAACTATAATTTATAATAGAAATGAGCAATTTTTTTATTTAGTTAGACATACATCCACTTTTGTGTTAATGTCCAAAAACTGTATTCAAAATACGGGGCCATCCATAAATTACGTCACACGGTAAGGGGGAGGGAGGGGGTTGACGATGTGTGACAAGGGGGTGGGAGGGGTTTTAAATTTCATGACGTCACATTTCAAAATCTATTATTATAAGCTAACTTAAAACATAAATTTAAATTATTACTATTAGTATGCAAAGTGCTGTAAATATTATTTTTTATTGTAAAGTCGGTATACTCTCTTTAATAAATAAATGAATAATGTCTTCTATTAATAAGGGTACTCCCGAAAGGTACCTACTATCTTTCTAATTGATTCTAGTAGGTGATTTTGAAAAATATAATATGAAAATTATGAAAATGACCATATACTTATTTGATATAAGTAATCGTTTTATCTTTTGTTAATTGATATGATGTTAATTTTATTAAAATAGAAATAAAACTGATTTCTAAACCGTTTTTATCATTCAATAATTTCTAAATGTAAATTTTCAAAATATGTCACGTCACACTAGGGGGAGGGGGAGTCTCGCAAATGTGACTAGTTGTGACAAGGATGGGGGGGGGGCAAAAAATCACGAAATTCGTGCGAAGTAATTTATGGATGATCCCTACGTATCAGACATGCGGTGACACACCTAACTTCAAACATGTGTTGCATTTGTTAGTGGTACTCATTTGGGTGGGCCTAAGCTAGTTTTGGTTTACATTTTGCTATTCGCTATAATTTTATTGTGTTGTATCTTTACAGTAACGACCCCAGTGAGTCGTTTCTTCCAAGTGATTCACTGATTCAAATCTCTAACAGCGCTGCAAATGAATCATTAGCTCAATTGCATCTCGGTTTCAATCGGCACGCGGCGCTCGCACAATTGAGATAACTAAACAGTTCAGATTTGGAGCGCTTCGGATCACGTCGCTCAATTGCATCTCGGTTTCATTCGATACGCGACGCTTACACGATTGACTCAGAGTCACTGATACAAATGAATCAATATTTATGAGAATACTAGCTTTTGCCCGCGCCTTCGTCCGCGTGGAATAGTGACTTCCGGCAGATTTTTGGTTAACCAACAACATATTTATATTTATATTTGAATAAAGATTAATATTATTATGTTGATACAACTTAAACAAATTATTTCGACCAAATTTGGTACCATAAAAACGGTCATTGTGACTAAACCTTAAAAGATAGACATATGCCGTCGCGGACTTTTTTTTAGATCATGTATAGAGGAATAATTCTTTCATACATATTTTTTGTGTATCTTGAACCGTTTTCGCAGCGCACGCAAAGAAAGCCTTCAAAAATGAATAATTTTCCCCGTTTTTTACACATTTACCGCTCTGTCTTTGCTCCTATTGGTCATAGCGTAATGTTATTTAGCCTATAGCCTTCCTCGATAAATGGACTATCCAACAAAAAAAGAATTATTCAAATCGCACCAGTAGTTTCGGAGATTAGCGCGTTCAAACAAACAAACTCTTCAGCTTTATATATTAGTATAGATTTGTATCAGTGACTCTGGACCGATTTAATCGGTTCAGAGTCAATGATGCAAATGAAGTACTTGACTGATTCGAATCTTTATACTGATCCGGATACAAATGATCCAATCTCAACGAAGATACGTTTTTTCCATCATTATACGTTGTTATTTAGATGTCTGTGGTCAGAAGAGCGTCATCATGACTAAATTATCAGACAGGATTAAAAATATCGGATCCACGCCGACTTGTTACACGACCTACCACGCTTGTGGTTGAAAATATTGGAATATCATGCGTAAATGTGAATATAAAACGAGTTATAGAATTCGATACACGTACATCGATTTAGATAAAAATGTCGACTGTGAGTACGTAATGATAGCCAGATCTGTCTAGGTCTGGTGGTGCTTGCAGTTCTGTGATTGAAAATTTAGACATGTTGTTTGCTACTTTGAAAGCTTGTTTGAAGAATGGTGTGGCACCAGTATAAAATGTAAAGGAAATAAATGCAGGTGCAGACAGTGAAATTTGACGAAGTACCGTCTGGCGTAATACACATAAAAGTGGGCGCACAAATTTCTTAGAATATATTATTTATTGTGCTATGGACAAAAGGGCGGGGCTATAGCTGACCCTAGCAGGTGCTTAGATTATAATTACAGAATTAACTACAAAATTTTATATACATTGAATATATCGACGACAAGGTACCAATAATACCAAAGGTATTAGTTTCCACAAACTGAATATAAATGCCAAAAACATGCAAAACTTTCAATTTATTTTACGTTAAAAAAATTGTAGCAAGCAGTACTTTAAATATAAAAATTATTTCTCCTTCCTCGTAAACACAATTTGAATGCCTTTTATCATTTTGTTTTAATAATAAATTCACGCACTTAAGAACCGGTAGCCAAAAAGTTTACCTAGATAGATAAGGATGCACGGGTAAATGGAATGCAACGTGCACCCTGTAAACGTTATATTTAGCAAAAACAATAAATGTAGACAAATTTGTAGTTTCGTTCACTAAATAGAGCAATCGATATAAATGTGAATTTTTGTTTATACAAAATAAAGCGATATGTTCACATCGAATGTACTCTACCAATACAAACATATAGCAAACATTTACTATAATTTATACAATCTTAAATTCACGTCGCTAGTTATTTAAATAATAAAAATCTTCAATTAGAATTATCTAATCGAGTGTCAACCTAACGTACTTAAACTTTAGATCACAACAAAAAAGGGAAGATACGGCACTTAGTTGCAAAACTTAAAACAATAAAACTGCGTCTAGCTGACGCACATAGCGTCGGTTCGGCTGCTCAAATTCAAAACCTAGTAACACCTAATTTGAAAAAAAAAACGGATTTTTGCATTTTTCGACATATTAGGTAGTACCGAAACGATGTGGACCTTAAAACATCACCTGTCTAAGCAATTTGCCATTATTACGAGAATTTCTTTAAAGTACAAATTCTAAACTTAGTATGTCAGAATACAAATTCACAGCATCTCAAGCGACTTACTAAGTTACGAATTTGAAATACCAACTTGCTATGTTTTGAAATTGGCGCAAAGTAAAAATAACAAATAGATTCATAAATATCTAAATAACCTTAATAAGTTTTGATACTGTTTTATAGTTATATTTGGATAAATTCACGAAAAAAAATAAAGCATGATCGATTTTAGTGTAACTATACTCCAAATAGATTACAAGTATTATAAAGTAAAATGTCAACTATATAGCACAACTTTTCGTCAAACACCCAAATCGTTATCTCTTCTGGTTTCGTCGGGCTAACGAAAAAAGTAGCCGACCCGTTTTTTTGCTCTTCTGATCATTTTTGTTGGAAGGAGTTACTATGTTTTGATTTTAAGCAGCCGACTTGTTAGTGAAACGTTCGTCTTGTGACCGCGTGCTGTCACTGTGATAAAATACTTTTTATTTACTGAGAATGCCTTCTTTGTTTTGATCTAAGATTTAAACATACATATTGCTAAAAGATATGAGTATGCTATTAATGTTTATTGACATTTATAGATGAATTAAAATTCACTTTTATAAGCGTTTGAAAATGCGTAAGACAATTTACATAGAATAAAAATGCAAGCCAATTTAAAATAGCAAGTTCCTTCAAGTTATAAGCAACAATTTTCAGTAATTATTATACAACATGTCAATCGATACCGTATCAAGCTGAAACATACTCATGAATAGAGTCATATAAAAGTTATAATTTAACTTTTATAAACTACATTAACTTATGTAGGTACCAGCTTGGTACAATATTCCTTTGATTAAACATATCTTGGAGGAATATTATCTAAAAAAAAATCTATCGCTGAATCTAATTTGAACTAGTGCCGCTCCAAGACTGTACCTGTAACTGCCTTTTCAAGCTGATGAAGGATTTGGATTGACAAATTTTATAAATTTCAAGTCACATAATAATTTCGCTATTATTCGTACTTGATTCTTACAGAAAAGCTATTATAGTAAGTTAATTTCAATTTCAAGACAAAATGCACGCCAAGAGTGCGGTCCAATTCTTACTTTCGCGATCGTGTGCGTAATTAGTGCACAAAGGGTAACCTATAATTGCTTGTGTGCGTTTCTGTGCGGTCTGATGTAATCAATAACTTCATCAATTATTGTGGAAGTTAAAACAGAAATTCACAGACTAGAACTATCGATTAAGACGACACGAGTATTGCGCACACGAACGCCGATTGCAGTTTTGGATGTAATCTTTATATTAGTATATTGTAAAGAAACACATCTTGGTTACGGCCGCTTTAGATTTTTCTTGGATGTGTATCGAGATCGATCGGTTAAGAATCCGTTTCAGCAAAGCAATTTACGCTAAGGCAAATGTTAGACAAAACAATTACATATTTTACCTAACAAACGACCAAATCTTACCTAGTTTAAGCCAGTTTTACAACAGGGAACACATTTAAAGACAACAAATGCAAAATAGTAAATGCATTATAATGAAATTTCATAACAACTATTTAAGAATTGAATAAAAGTAGTTTAAATTTGCATTAATGTATCATAGAAAAATAAATGTCTTAAGCAATACTCCTTAGAGGTAACTTTTAAAGATAATAACACAATATGGTTTTGGGACTGGCAATACCGTTAAAACGTTTTAGAAACCGATCAATAAAACATTAAAATTAAAAATAACAATTGAATAAAACGTGGGAGAAATGTGTACCTTAATTAAATCACAAATATGGCATACAGTTGCGGAATTTTGTTTTTAATGAAACTCGTCCATCTTAAAGTATTCACAAACTAAGACGTTCGCTTCGACATGTTTCAAAACGGACCTCTTAGATTGTGAAGACTAGACAATTATAAGAAAAGATGGATAAGGATGGTTTGGAAAAGCAATTGTAAAGGAAATTGGGTTCAGACTATTTATCTGAGGCCAGCTTCTAATTGCCGACTCTCTGTGATATAAAAATAGTCCTTGCGGGTTTTTTAGCTGGTTCTTTCTTTAGAAGGTATCCCGCCGTAAGCTTAGAATAAATTTTTGATTTTGAACACATAAATGTACTAATCCTATAGATTTACTAAATTAAAATTTAAAAAATGTCAGTTATGTGTTTTTTATTGGCGTAGCTTTTCGACATTCACAAGTGCTTGTAACAGCCCAGACTGAATAAATGATTTTGAATTTGAATTGACTAGGATTTTATCCTGTGAGTACAATTACATAAATAGAATGTCACATGCACATACACCCAAACCGCAACGACTTTCTGCAGATCATACAAAATACTAGGTAGCAACCGATGGCGCACGAGACGTGTTTTTGAATAATGAGACGTAAATTTGGAATTCGAATACGAATACAAATCGTGCGCGAAATTATTTTCTACTGCTTACAATTTCTTAGATTTTTGAATCACTCGAATTCAGTGTTGTCATTAAAAACAAATTCTTAACTAAATTCCGTTTCACGCATAAAAATTCAAAATCACAACAATAAAAAACCGGCGATGACCCGCACGTGCAACGGATCACTGTCAAGGTCACGTCAGCGTTGGATATTCTACTAGTAGAAATCAAAAACGAGTGGGTTGAACCACTCATTGCAGAACGCACGAAATGAAAGTTCAGAAATAGTGAATTCGGTAACGATTTCGAATGCGAATTGGTTTTCTTGTTTTAAAAATTCGTCTCCAGTAGCCAATCTCTCGACCGCTGCGCCCATCGTATCATCCAACTACTAAAATTTTGTATACTAGTGAATTTCACAAGTGTGCGTGAATGGTCAAATCCGGAAACAACTGAAAAATACCGAAAAGAAAGCAAAGCTGTCCGATTTCTATGATAATAAACGAATTTGATCCATAAGGAATAATAAGAAATCCATAGATTTGAGTTGATCCATAAGGAATAAAAAAAAATAAGAAGAAATAATACATGAGAATGTATCCATAAGGATACACTTGGGTACTACTAGTGTTAATAAGGATCAAATTCTTGGAAGTAATGAGTAATGACTAGAGATCGGATAATCGGATGCATTTTTACCTAAAGTTGTTTAAGACAAAGTATGGAAACGGCTTTTTATTGTTTTGTTAAATAAAAATCCCGGGATTGCGGAATTGGATAGCCGGATGTTTATTTATTTACCTAATTTAGTTTTTGACAAGTATGGAACTGTCTTTTTATTTTATTTCCATAAATAAAAATCCCGGAATTCCGGTACTGTAGAACATTTTGGTAATGCAAAACTAGTCGGTAATATGAGCTTATAATATCCGATTTAAAATGGGGCGTAAATATTACTAGACCATACTTACGCCCGGGCACCATTTCTGTTTTTTTATTCAATTATTTAATTGATTATTGTTTTAGTCAAACTAGCTCACTACTTTCGTATAACACTCTTCATGTAATAAATCGTACATTCATAAATCGCACGGGGAACTGAAACTAAACTTCATGTAAATACGTATGCATAGTTGTATAAATGAACCCGGAGTCTCGGTCTTTTGAAAATAAATACCACGTGCTAATTTAGTAATTTTCAAACAATATCACTACGTTAAATTTGCAGTCCCGTGTTTTCCCGGGATTAACTTTAGGTAAATATGCATCCGATTATCCGATCTCTAGTAATGACTTACAAATGAATATGCTACAAAAAATTCACGTGTTAAAAAACCACGTACTGAAATAAATATTAATTATTATTATACCAGGATCACTTCATATAGTTTGCCAGTCCCCACCGAATATTGTGAACGTTGCATAATAATCACTAACAATACAGTATCACAATAGCCAAAGCCATAACCGTACAGTGGACGCATGCGACGGGAGAGACTAGGTCTTAACACTGTTTAAAACTCGTACTCAAACACAAATAATAATATTATTATACTATTAAGTAACATTATATATTATTATTAACAATATCTAATCATTATTAGTTTTAATACTTAATCGGTTGATTAAGTATATGTTTGGATTATGGCTCATTTGTCCAAAGCGACGACTTGTTCAATTTAACCATTCATTATCTGAAAATATTAAGTATCTTCATACGCTATTAAATCCTTCGACCGCAATTGAAATCCGTCGTGACCAGTTACGATCGAAGGCTGTTTGTAACCAATTGTGATTCTTTCTCATTAGGATAAACAAAGAGTTTTATTAGAATCATAGAAGTGAATTAGCTAATACAGTTATATTGTAATTTGGAAATCATCCATGAGCCTTATAGTTAATATAACAATAAAACTAAATTAACTGAACGGTGGAAACTAAAGATATGTAATAATTTCAGTCTATTTTATAGTTTTAAACATGCAATAATTTGATTTGAGCATAAACAATAGTCACAAAAAAGTACAGATGATTAAAGACTAAAGTTCAGTAAGAGAACTTAAACAAAATGATTTCCTATGGGGCATCGAAAATTATCTGTAAATAAATTTACAATTTCCAGAGATTAATAACAGTTTCCTGTAAAGTATATTTGAAAATAGCTTAGAGTGCAGGTCCGAAAAATAAGGACAGCTCCTGAACAGGAATAATGTTAACTCATAGTATTTCACTTCATTCAACTTGGTACTTTTATGTGAAAAAGACTGGTAATTTCTTTTGACCTGCTTTTCCAATTTACAACATATTTCTTTGCTAGGTAAGCAGATAAATAATATTGAAGTCGGCTTTTCTCTTGGGTATGTAATATATATTATATCCAGAGACCACACAATCTACTTTTTATCCAGTTCAGATATGGTCCCTATTAGATGTTGATAAATTAAAGATATATCTCACAGTAACATAACATATATTGTACACCATAGAGAAACGCTAGCTTAAGGATACATATGTATGACCAGAGTTTGTCATTACTCATAGAGATGGTTCAACTTCTAGATGAACCTTTCAAGACATCTGAGTAAACCAATTTTCCCCCATGTGTCAGTATCTATTATAGTTATCTATATGACTAAAGATAATATTGAAACTTTATTCCTGTCCCTATTGTATGATCACGAGGACGTGATGAAGCATTTATTGTGCCATCGCTGGCTATTTTGGATTAATTTCAAAATGCTGGCTGTATCTGCAAAATATATGTAATAACTGTGTGTTGGTTTGAGGGGTGAAATTACTTTATACCGTAACTTTTCATTGTATGTCACAAGTTGGCATCATATATAATGGTTTTTGTTGCAGACTTTTCAATCACATGTGCTGTAAGCGACTGTAACTGCATATTGTCAAGCGGGCAATCTGTTTGTTTTTTTTTTATATATATAATAATAGCTTTATATTTCCCCATTTCACTACCTTTTGACTTTTATAACATTTTGTTTATTTGATACTATTAAAAAACCAGGACATTATCCTAGAGGTTGCAGTAAGATAGTTGCTATCAAAAGTTGAGAATGATAAAAACTAAATAAATAAATAAAAACACTTTGAATAAAAATAAACCCAAACTCATGACTGCATCTGCCAGCCTACTTTATCGAGGTAATGAAATATATTAAGTAACAACATTTAAAACATTGGTTATTCATATCCAACACATATTTTTGGTGATACTGCAATATCAAAAATAGCTACAACTGAGTATTGTTAAATCTAACCTGAAACATAAATTTATACATTTAATTTTGAAATTTCATACATTGATTCATTTCATTCTTACGAATAGAAGTGAAATTCAATGTGATCGTCTGTTTGTAAATCTGACACAAACATTGCCAACATTATTTGTAAAAACACAAAAAGGTGATAAATAAATTAAGCTAGCTTTTCACTATGCAATATAAATATATAATCCCGATTATGCAGGATATTTCAGAATCAGCGAAAATAAAATTTAAGGAGTACATAAGTCAGACATTAGATGGAATCTAAATGCTTGTTTATTACCTGAAACGTATTGAAGTAGTAAGTGTTACTGCAGCATTGTATTTTTGTACACTTAAAAATAAAATTATTTATTTAGTTTGTATGGTAATATTTTTTTACTATCTTACTAAATATTATTTCGCCAACTTGTATATTATAATACGGAACTCATTTTCACACAGTGGAAGTATTTGTGATTTACCAATGGGTATTCGATTAGTAAGGTAAGGAAACTAGATAAAAGATACATAACAATTGTCAAAAATATTTTATATGTAAAATGTAACATAAATATTATATCCCATAGAATAACCTATATTTATTTACTGTTCTGCTATGTGATTTTACAGTATCCACCAAATAATTTACTTCTATGTTTCTCTCCCGCCGAATCCACTGTATTAACAAAAAATCTGGCAGTTTAAAGTTCAGGTCAGAACAAGTTTGCTCTGAAGAAAATTCTCCACTCACGAGCATGTAGTCACGTTGAGCTTCGCGAAGTAGTCGAGGAGACCCTGTAGACGCTTCTTGACACGCTTCTGATCGTCTAGCGTGCAACCGAGGATAGCTGTCTCGAAGTTCTTATCGGTGCCACCAGATGGGTCCGGCTGGGAAGTACAAGCGTTCATGTATGTCTGGCAGCGCACGTGAGCAACCACTGCGTCGTCGTGCACCGACATCACTAATTGATCTATGTACATATTCACCTGCAATATGAAAATTTTTTTTTGTAAAAATGATACATGCAAATGAAAAATTTATTATAGTGATCTTTAATAGAAAGCTTACTTGATATTGAAGAAAATGCATTTGTGTGAACATAACTGGTATGAATGTACACCTAAATATTTAAATGTACATTCATTGTAATTTAATTTACACTTGCAAAAATATCTATTTATAATAGTCTCAGCAAAATAATGTAACAATTTTTTTTTATGAACAATATTGTTTTATGAAAAGCTATTCTACCAAAAAATGTCTATATAACATTTTAATGTTTAATGAATAGTAACAATCTAGCAGATTAATTTATACAGATATAGAAAAATTGATTTATCATATAAACAGTATCAGATGCAATATATTTGTAGAGGTGGATGAAAAGCTATATCAGAAATAATGTCAAGCAGTTGTGGTGGACACAGATTATAAGGGACCCTCGAGGATGAATACTTGATTCATTACTTAATGTGGCAAATTTGTACATGGCATTTGTAAATGTTTCATATATTAAGAATATGACAAATTACTTAAAACTACCAGCAGACCTTCATCAATTCAGAATTCAGACTGTGGGTAAACTAAATCTTTATCTAATTATTACTGTGTGTATGTGAGTTATGTACATTGAATATAGTAATCAACAAAACTGTTCATGCATTCTTACTTTTCTATCTTTACTATTTATGATAATATGCATAACTTTCATTTTGTCTTTATGTTAAATTTTGTTTTAGTATTTTAGCATCTACCACACCTGCTTTGATGTTGATGCACAACCAAGATTGATTAATACAGAATGACTCAGAGATTAAGTACCCTGTACACATGTATGGTACATGAAGTTTTAAAAGTGAAACATTCTGCCTTGAAGAATCAGTAATAATATTACCTGATGCAAGGCCTCTTCTTGTTGAGAATCCCTATCAGTACGCACAGCTACCTCTACTGTCATAGCTCGGGCTAGGATTCTGTCAGCATATCGTATAATGTCATCTTTGTCACCTAAACAATTTTGAAAAATATTAATAATTAATTGGTTTAATGTTATTCATTTAATTATTTTAAAAAATTCTAATCTTTCATCTATCATTTCATAAATCTATCAAAAAAATATTATTACGTGTGGCAATAGGAAATCAAATAATCCAAGAAACTAACACTTACATTCTGTAATATCAGTCAACAACTCAGAATGTTTGACACTGTCCAGAGTTGACAGTAAGGAATCTTTCTCCTCTTCTATACGAACCGTGTCACGTCGAAGCCTCTCCACTCTCATTTCAACTTGGTCCAATACAGATATTAATCTGCAAGCAACATTATATTTATAAAAGTATAAAATTTCAATTATGTTCATAAATCTACATGGCTTTATATATTATAAACCAAATATTCATGAATTTTGATAATCATATAATATTAACATTTTTCAATCATAATAAGTAAACACTTTGATAGATTTAAATATTTTAGCAAATGTATTTGCAAACTAAATAAGGAGATCTAATAACTTCTAAATAGCAACTTATCAACAGATTATTTTATAACAGAATATTCATTACTATATGTAGTATATATATCTATATATAGCCTATAGTATAGAGTATTGATAGTCTTTACAATATTATTTATTAAATAAGTGATATTGCCAAAGCCAAATGAATTGGTCCTACCATCAAGATTAAGACTCGATAGCCCAAGCCATTAATGGTTTATGTGGGTGTAGCGTAGCTATTAACTTTTTATAACTAGGCCGATAAACACGTTGACCATTTTCGGAAGTCCCTACGTAGCAAATTCCAGAACGGTGTAAAAATCATTGAAATATATAATTATTAAGTAATGCAAAGCAAGATTTTAGCGATGGAATGTTTTGTTATTATTACCTATCTTTTGGTGCTTGAGTACCCAGAGCCGACGATTCGTCGATTAGGGGAAGGCGAGAACCTTCGCCGGCGTAATATTCGGAAGAGAACTGATCCACTTCCATTATTCGCGAGTCTAATTTACGGGTTACTGATAGATCAGATGTCTTTAATAAATGCGTAATTAAAATAATATTGACCAAATACAGAAAAAATGAAACAGTAACTTTTCACCAAACGCCGAAGACAATGCAAAATTGAAATGTCAACTGTCAAAGCTGTCATGTTATTTTTTAGGCCAAGAGAGAGAAAGGTTGTGGTCCGCATTATGCATAATAACGCTATTGATAATGATAGCTTGCATTTCATCAAGAACGAAAGTATTTATCCCAAGGAAAGAGATGTATAGACATGAATTATGTTCTTAATGTAAGATGCTCACGATGAAGGCATTTAAAATTCAACGCTTTACTTTGTTCTTACATGCTAGGATATTTAATTTACTATAAAAAAATAAGCATGAGTTATTAATTGTATTTATATGAAATTTAATTAAAAGTATAATTTTGTAAGTACTATTGATGAATACTTACAAGTCAGACATGGATCTTGATTCGTCAGGTAGAGACTCGGAGGAAACAAGACTGGAGTTGGCTTCAGTCAGCTTACCGTACCTAATTTTCTGGATTTTTTTGCGGGGGGGCGAGGTTACTACTACATTTACAGGCAGCAACATACGCAAAAATTTTTTGCATTCTTATAAATGCACACGCGAGTAATACGACACACAAATTGACAATTCACGCAAACGCTACCAAAATTATCTGTTTACGTTCTATTCAAACACACGAAGGGGAAAGTGTGGGAAGGAACGTGGCAAAGCACGAAAATATCGATATTGATAAATCAGTTTCGTTTAATCAATAAAAGTACGACTATGAACATGTCATTAATATTCTAACATTATTAAAAATTTTAATTAAAACTAGGTATATAGTAAACTTACAGGATAGCTCAAGAATGACGTTGTCACAGCATTGGCAATTAATTTTTTTCTATTGTTGGATATCTTTTGAAACTGAGACGGTTCAAAATGTAATGAACATATAGTGCTTGTTCTTGTCGATCATCAAGATGCATGTCTATTACTATTACACGCCTCAACCCTTTTTTTTCATACGTTGTGTTCTTTAGGAAAACTGGAAATAAAATAAAGAAGATCCATGTCTGAATTTCTGCGTATTTGTCGATATTTTTGGGAAAACTAAGCGCTGTTACTTAAAATTCATCTTAATAATCAAATAACAATCAATAAACCATTTTTAAACATTAATCACTCACAAATATTACACTCACTTATATAATGAATTAAATAATCTAACTAGCTTTTATCATCTCAAAATACAAATAAAAAAATAATTTGTTTATATTTTGAATGTCAAACCTCGAGTTTGACATTTGCGCACACACTGCACCACCCATTTTTAGTGTGCATCGATAGCTCGACCTGGTGACGTCACTCATGAGTCACACGGTTTCATTTGCACGAATACGTTTCAATTGAACAAAATTGTTTGCACGCTAGGGAGAGCGGTACCAATAGCGCATATTGGTGTAAAACGGACCGCTACCTCACTTGTAAAATCATAATATCGATATAGTTGACATCACTATTATTGATGGACAAATCAATTAGGGTTGCTGATTACAAATAAAAACAATTTGTCTTGTGGATTAAAAAGAATTGATTTCACAGAAATTATCAGCTGGTTATCCAGGCGAGATGTGGCGCGGTGACGGATAGTCAAAGTAACGTTTAAAGTAGTATTAGCTAGGCGTCGCTTTTTCCGTGCGATGGCGCGTCACCTAGTAGACTGGACTGGATGAAATTTCTTTTTGTACTTTATATGGATGTTACGGGTCCATTAGTTTCATATGTCGATGGTTCGTGAGATAGTCTGGTAACAGAAAGACGGACAGACAGTAAGATTTGGTAATATGGTTCCGTTTTTACCGCGCCAGTTTGCTTCTGTATAACCAGCGCCAAACGCAGCCGATAATTTATAGTCAAAGGATAAAATAGTCTAATCAATACATTTATGTTTCTTAAAACAAAATACGCAGAAATATAAGTCTAACTAATTTTGTATTTATTCACTAAAATACCATTAAATGAGAGTGTAACGAATGAACAACGAACAGTATCTGTCAAACAGCCGCAAAAGTGTAGGTATATATGTACTAAATTCATACTTTAATATTACAAATGCTAAAGTAACGCTGACTGTCTGTTTGTTTGTCTGTAGCTTACTTGTTTACATACAAATGCAAAAAAAAAAAAAGGAAAGGGGATGAAAAATGGAAATGCAAATTTGACGTTTTTAAAACCAGAAATATGAAGTAAATAATAACCAAATGTTAAAAATTATACTTACAAATGAAGGGTGACGCCTTCTTTTCGCATACTAGATGTTTAATTTTTTTTTAAAGGTAAAAACAGCACAGGAAGGCATTTTTGTGGGAGCTCTGATCGCCACGTTGTTTGGAATATTGTGTTTAAAAATGGCGGCTCAACTAGTTTTATAAAACGTACATACAAGCATCCGATGCTTGTGCATTTGGCAGAGGGGAAATGCAGGCAAAGGCTACTCCAGTCTTGTTTCCCCCGAAGGTAGAGATGACATTAAAAGACCAACATGAGAAAGTATAAACCAACCCTCATATAAAGATATTTAAAATTGGTCTAAAACGTTTTATTCAAATAAAATTTAACAATAGCATGTGTTCATTTTGGACCATAGTAAATTTCTTCGATAACAGAAAGGCAATAGAATTACACTATACCTCCTTGTGTACGGTCCTAATTGTAGCTGTATGCCATTACAGCATTTACATTAATATATATGTTATAACCAATGTATAATATTACCATTTTACACAACAATTTTTACAGATTTAATGATTTTTATTAACGAAAATTTACTTTTTTCAAATAATATAATTTACTAGCAAAAAGCTAATTATATTATAAAACGTTTATGATTGTCTTTTCTATATTAATATAAATTTCACTTTTCAATTTCTTTGTGTTTAGACCATATCAGGAAAAGTATGACAATTCTTAGGAGACACCTAAGCCCAGCAATATGGGTGTCTCAGCTGATACGGATGGAAGTCTAACTTACTAAGTCAAACAAAATCTTGGTCCATAAATACACTAACTGTATATACGAGCTATACAGCATATGAGTAGACGTAACAAATATTTTGTATAATCTGCAGAAAGTTGTTCTGGTTTGACTGTATGTGTGTGTAAATGCACCACTTATGAAATGAAGATTTAACAGTAATATAAATTTACCGACAGCAATGTTTATTAAAACAACATACATAATGAAACACTTCATTTATGTGCTTAGAACGTTTATTTATACATTTTTTGTGTATTACATGCTATAACAGTAAATAAAAATATACTCTGCAGAAAATAACATTATATAACCTTAATACTGACATAATGTACATGTTTGTACCGGAAATATATATCCCACTAGCTAAGGAGAATATTTGGATGGACATTTATTGCTTTTTCTAACTAGTGTAAGGATATAGTAAAACTAGAAAATAACAAAATAATAATATGTATTTGGAAGTTACAGAGATCTGTGAAGGTTTCCACAATATTCATGCAAATGGCGCCGCAGGCGTCTACTAGTTTTAGTGTTGGTCGTAATCACAACATGATCAACAACAACTATATATATAAATAAAATGGAAAAGATAGTACTTTTTGATTTACATTAATTATATTTAAAATTTAAACATTTTGTACCAGACTCATTGCTATTTAGTTACTGTTAATGGTACTACAGTTAATGGTATACAATAAACATAAAAAAAAGTACTCTAACAAGTGTAGATAGGAATGAAAATCAAAGGAAATTAAGTTTCACTCTTGTGTCGCACTGAAAATAAGTATGAAACTTTTGTAGTCACGCTGTTTTTTAAAACAATTTAACTATCACGAATGATAGTTAAGAGGATAAACCATAGATAACTTAGGCTTACTCGTTCGGCTTGTTACAGTTTGTCAAAATAGAGTAGAAATAAATAGGGGCGCCACTGTTGTTTAATGTAGCAACCCTAAAAGTAGTAGACATCGCATAGAAAGATGAAAGATCACCTCTCTGATAGAGCTTCTGATTGTTTTATTCATATTTAATATGTTCTGTCGTATTTTAAACAAATATATCGTTTTAATCAATAATTACGAATAAGAAAATAAAATTTAATTACTTTGTTTACAGCTAAATTACAGATTAGTAATAGTTTTACGAATGTTGCCATCATACAAAAAAGTTAGTTCCGTTTCTACACTTTTTTGACAAGCTGTAAGCGTCTGCATAATCAAAAAGACAAGGCAAAGAACGTTAGGAAATGAATGGAATGTACATTAGTTAAATGTCAAGTTCTTTGCCTGCATGCATCGCACGCGCATCACAAAAACACTGAAACGCCGAAAAGAAAACGGAAAGTTACGACCGTCGTATCGTCACCTATTTATTACTACATTAACAAAAACTATTGCTAACTCTACTACTTTACGCTAGTTTAAATTTCTTTAAACATGACCTTCGTAGCATCTACGGTGTAGTCGTTAATCAACTATTAGGAAAATATCTGATAATGACAAAAAGGACATTTTGAAGATATGGAAGAGGGTTTGAGGTGAATCATACATTTCCTAAATTTAATAATTGACAGTAACAAAGCACTATACACATTATACATACATTGCTTTGTAGGTGATGATATTGTAACATTATCTATACTAATATAATAAAGCTGAAGAGTTTGTTTGTTTGTTTGTTTGTTTGAACGCGCTAATCTCCGAAACTACTGGTGCGATTTGAATAATTCTTTTTTTGTTGGATAGTCCATTTATCGAGGAAGGCTATAGGCTAAATAACATTACGCTATGACCAATAGGAGCAAAGACAGAGCGGTAAATGTGTAAAAAACGGGGAAAATTATTCATTTTTGAAGGCTTTCTTTGCGTGCGCTGCGAAAACGGTTCAAGATACACAAAAATATGTATGAAAGAATTATTCCTCTATACATGATCTAAAAAAAAGTCCGCGACGGCATATGTCTATCTTTTAAGGTTTAGTCACAATGACCGTTTTTATGGTACCAAATTTGGTCGAAATAATTTGTTTAAGTTGTATCAACATAATAATACTAAAAATTCTGCGGAAACTCGACCATTCCGAAAATCCCGCAAGAACGGGAACTATGTGGGAAAAACCAAAAATCTGCCGGAAGTCACTATTCCACGCGGACGAAGTCGCGGGCAAAAGCTAGTTTAACTTATAACGTGGTTGAACTACTTTCCAACATTTCTACTACAGTAGTAGTAGATATAAAATTACTTTAAATATTTGATCTACTCCACCATGCGATTGCGTTATTTGCAGATCATAGAATGCTCAGAGCGATACTTCAATATTTCATCACAATTAGTTGTTGTATGTTAACTTGTTACTATATATATCTGCAGGGCATTAGAAGACCCAGAAACAGCGTCTAACTAAATTTAAATGTGAAACTAGTTACAATAATAATATAAAGTATGGATCAAATATAACGACTACTCCAATATAGATTAAAACACATTTACTGAAGCACTGGACATTAATCATACTGTAAACGATAGCACGACTTAACTAGAACATACACATTCATGTAACAACAATATAACATTGTGTAATGCTCACGTGAATATAAAATATATGTTAAAAAATAGTTATTTTTAGTTCCAGGTATATAACTCTCAAGGATATATGTATATGTGTCGCAGCCAACTGGTTAAAATAGCCGTTCAATCAAACAGCCCTTTGGCTGAACAACATCATTCAACCATACGTCTAGCTTTTAAATTGAAGATTTGAGTCGCTCAAAACGTTCAACACTACAGCTGATTCAAAAGCCGCCGACTAATTTAATTAGTTCAGCGCTCAACACCGCAGCGCTAGGTGCGTTTTGTTTTCAATATGGCGTCAACTAACCGTGGTTTGCGATTGTTTCAAGATATTTTTCGGAAAGTAAGTAGTAAATATACGTTATACGTGATATTAAGGACACAGAAATTATGAGCTCACTTACGAGTGAATCAAAATTTAAACAAATATTCGAGATGAAATTACGGGCTTATGAAATGATTCTTGCTTCGTAAATTTTAGAGTTTGTAATTCTTTGCTTGGTGCAATAAACAATATTATAATTGAGATTTTTTTTTTTCAATTTTACTTATTACATCAAACTTTTAGTCACCTCTTAAACTTAATTCAAGAATAACCTCCCAAGAAATTACAAAGTCTTCCTATTCTCTCAGATTAAATACTAAAGTAATGGTCACCTTAGCTAATTTGCCATTTAACCAGTTGGCTAAGCTATAATGTTGAATGTTGCAATCAACAAGTCGGCAGAACGACGTATAGCTGTGTGATTGAACGACGTTGTTCAGTCAAAGGGCTAGCTGTTTGATTGGACGGCTATTTTAACCAGTTGGCTGCGACACATGCAAGATAAACTATGTAAGTCACACGATTTTACGGTCTTTGGACCGCATACATGTAACTCATAATAGTAAACAATATACTGAGGGCCCGTTCCATAAATAGAACGGGAATTGTACGCGTACAAGCTATCTCGGGATTGTGTAGACTGAACGGTCCAGTTATATATGTCTGCGCACTGTTTGACTTTTGATACACATATATTACGCAATCGACTTTAGATATTCCGATAACTTACTCGTCGTCTTACGTATTTATTTATTTTATGGTAATACAGTTGATTTTGTAGGTTAACGTTATGTTAAATCGTACCAGAAATTTGGTTCGAAAATTGTTACCATTTTATAAAATAGGCTTGTATCCACTATGAACAAATCTGATGCATTAGGTTGCATAACTATTAAGATGATCATTTAATTATGAAAAAACAAAGTTTTATAAAATAATAACTTTTGATTATTTATATTTTTAGTAAAATAAAATTGCACAAAATAAGCCATAAGTCACGTGACAGCAAACACCAATTAAAAAGTGTTACGTCACGCCGTGCGAAACGTCAAAGTCAAAATGTCATTCCCAAGTGTCTTGTGGAAGTGCGAAAAAGAATGGGCATCATTCCTTCTCGCGAGTGTTAGCCACTTTTTACGTATCTGCTGATTGTTTGGCACGTATATAAATAATTTTTTTGGTGTTTTTATACTTGTGCTTGTACACTGGGGCACTATGCAGTACTTGTAATACGATGAATCCATTTTTTATTAAAATAACTTCACAATGCCGAATATTCCGATACTAAAACAGCTGTGTTTTGCACGGCGTGACGTCATTCAAGACGCCATGACAGTCATGAGCGTTTTTGATGACTAATGTCAAATATTTAATTAAATGCAAAATTATTCTTATAAATAAGCATTTTTTTTCAAAAATAATAATTATTTTGTATAGAATAGGCATCAAGGTATATTAGTATCTAACTACTGAAATTTAGGCAACAAGCTTATTAACTGCTGGCCAGTGCAGCGGTCAACTCAAACCAGACAACTAGTATTCAATATCAACGAAATGATAATTTTAAGTACTGACACTTATACCAGATACATTAAATAAGTAACATAATCAAATTTTCATTTTTAACTAAAACATAACAAAATTAAATACATAATTATTAATATTGCACTCAGATTTATTATTCATATTTATGATAGATGTAGTGATAATAATGGCATCGTTCTTCAGAATTCATGACAAATTATAATAAATATTCATCTTGTAAATAATACTAATTATACTAACATAATAGTTACCTAGTCGACGTAGTTCCTAAAATTTATATATAACTATTAATATATATTATTCTATAATCTCCCTCAAAAAATCATTCAATCAAAGGAATGCTCAGACTTAACATATTATGTAGAACATTATAGTCTCGAGATTTACATTATCTACAACTCTGATGACAAAAAAAATACTCCCAATTTCTTCGCCTTAAAAAGGACGCAATAAGACTTCACATTTAAGAATGTATCTATACAATAACCACAATAAACTATCATAATTTATATTAAGAATATTATTAATCGATTTTTCCCAAATCGGTTATCTCTTGTCTGTCTGTATAATAAATATACTTGTTGGTCAGATTCTCCACGTGAAGCTGTGAAACTATCATGTTTATACTGGGCTACAAGTACTCCGCCATCTGTTTGAAAATCAGCCTAAAACTCTGTTCAATATACGACCTCTATGACAGCTGTCAAAGCAACGTTATTTGCCTTGAATGTTGTCAAACCAAAAATATATTCTTCAAATAGAATAGATCGCCTGTCTACAGCGAGAGACCTTGTACTGGAAAGAACCAGCAAGGACTATGTTAATGATTTATAAACATTTTATACCCAGACTGTAATAAATGAAAAAATATTAAAATGTTAGGGTCTAACATGCCTTTTAATTTGTAGTTTATATTTATGTATATTATTTTATTTTGTACAGAATTTCATTAATTACTACCAGTCTGGGAACTTTGTCACGTATCCACTGAGGATCACTAACGTACCCTAATTAGATTAGACCGTAATTAACCATTCTAGCCTAGCGGGAATTGGTCACGGAGCAAACACCTTTGAATTTCTTCTTCCTGCATATGAAGCAGTCACACGAAGTTTTTCCTCACCGGAAGAACGTCAGATAAATGTACATATGAAATGTGAAAAAGTATAATACATTGGTACACGACAAAATCGATCTTCAGTCCTTCCGAAGCCGCCAATTCGAATACCACCAATGAAAATTTAATTAATTATGTTTAGTAATTTAAAAAAAATGGAGTATTTTAAACATCGAATGTCTTATATTAATTTATATCATAAATAGTTTATGTTTAGAATGAATGAATGATTAGAATGAATGAAGAAAGAACGTCGCTTTTGACTAATAACGGGTTAATATTTGATCGAACTTCATACTACGAACAATAACATTTTTGATTAATTGAAAAACAAAATCACCATCTTACATTATTGATTTGTGACAGCGTAGTAAAATGTTATCTTTATGGCACTAAATAAAATTTACCTCAGTTACAAAATACTTTCAAATACCTATTACATATACTAACGCTGGATTGACCTTGTAAAGGTTTCTGTATTTATATTTTACATCTCATGATGCAATTTGTAGTTGAAGTTTTTAACAACTCTGTACGCTTTACTATAACTAGACTTTATATGTCGACCTTTAGACAGCACTTATACTCGCTCGTAATAATTGCGTTTTTGTACTGCAAGGGTATACCTTGATGTGGCATTGACTGTACAATATATGCATAATATGATAGGTCTTAGGATCGCATTGGATAAATGCACCTAAAAGTTGGGATGAATTTTGAGATGAAATCTTTAATATTAGTCTATCACTCGGTTTCAGAATAGCATGTCTGCGTAAAATTTCGTAATATGTTATTTTCTGTGATATGATGTGACTACCAACCAAAGTCAGCCTACGCTTTGGTCCTAATGAGTCTTCGACTTGTAGTAAGAGCGACCGCTCCTTGGGAGAGGACGTGGTGCGTTATTTTGTGATTGAACGTAGATTGGGCTTTTGAAAGATTATTTGTTATTCTGAATTCTGGGACTCCTGAAAGTTGTGTCGCGTATATAAACTCCACGATAAAATCTTCTATAGTTAATTTGCGAAAATCTAATAAATTGACAGAATATGTGCAAAAATTACACCGTATAACGTTTTTAATTCAATTTGCTATGGCGACTGGGTCTCTGTTTATCATCGCACCATCTGCACATGTAGTTCATTGGTATCCAATGGAACCAACCAGGTTTTTACAAAGTTAGGTCAAGCACAATTCAGTTTCAGTTTAAGCTTCTTTCACATTCAAGCAGACCTGAAAAGTGCTCTCAGCTGCGGTGTTTTCTCAGTGCTACGTTATGTATAACTTCAAGTTCAAAAGTACATTTCCTTTCAGGTAGGCGGTGACTAAACTGTGGGTAGTATGTAAATATGTAAATTTTCTAAATTTTGGGGGTCTCAATAAAGTTGTAAGAAAATCTAACTCCTAACGGTGGGGGTTTCGGTGCTGTCGTACTTATCTCGCCTAGGGCACTGGTTGGGACAGTTCCTAGTCTGCCACTAATAGCAATAAAAATGTTTCCAGTATTATTTGTCATATCATAACAAATGGAATGACACTGGGAATTGGACAGTGGGACAGTGTCAAAATAAACTCGGATCTGTCTAGGAATGTAAATACTCTATGTTATCAATGAATGGGTGCTCTGATATATTTGGAATACATGACCAAACAAAATCACACAATTATCGCCAAGCATCAGTTAGTTTTCTTAATTTAAACATTTATGGCAGACAATGACATTACTAAGCTAAAACTCAATTTACTAAAATTCCGACGACTGCCACGGAACTAGGAGTATTAAGTACAGTATTAAACAGTTATTAATTTAAAATATTTAATAATATAATACTAATAAAATGTAAAGCTGGAAGCTGATGTATTTTTATAAAATTTAACATCAAATTGACACAGTATTTCGCTGGGATCAATATGCTATTTGGAAGCACATATATACATTTATAACTGGTTCGTAGTGTCCGACCGAAGCTTCAGCTCTGACTTCGGCTTCGGCCAAAAATACCACCTTCGGCGAAACCTTCGGCTTCGGCCCAAAGCCCGACCGAAGCAGAAGATTTCGCCGTCCGAGCAACCGTCGGGATTGAACGGACTGTTACGAAAGACTGAATGAGAGCGCGACGGACCTATCGTATATGAAGGGGCCACGAGTCTATATCACATAAACAGCTGAACTTTATTGGGAGTTTTGTTTTGAATTTGTGTTTATCAATTAAATTGTGATACATAGTAATGATTTACAAGTAAACTAGTGAAAAGGACAATACTAACGTAAGTATTTGTTTAGTAAATAACCAATAGTTTGTTTAAGGTAGTTATTATTAGTTAATTGAAATGATATAAATTATATATTTCAGTAAATATATTAATTTGCACAAGTTATGTATTTCTCATTAATATTTAGAGCTTTTATTTTATAACTTAAAATATGTTCTAGTGTATAGTACTTTGATAAAATATAATGTACTTTGAGGTTAAGTTTATTATTTTAGCTTTGCAGTAATTATAAAATTACTAAGAGCTTATGAACCTTCGGCTTCGGCTTCGCCCAATGGTTGTCGCGATTGCCTATTAATCGGCTTCGGCTTCAGCCAAAAATAGACCTTCGGTCAGACACTACTGGTTCGTTACAATAAATATCATTTTGCTATTTTTGTAGAATGGAACCTTTCTGCATAACTATGTCCCATTATAACTGTCAACTAAATAAATATTTGACATACGTTTCAGAAACTGAGTGTTAGATTGCATCTTCAAAAAAAAATCTTGTACTAACCCTTAATAAACATTCTATACATCACCAAAACAATCAAATTAAGATACTAGCAAATATGTACAGGCTGAAGAGTTACTATGAAGGCTCAATTCGGTGCGGAATTTTTTGTTCGCTAAACTTACTTGCCGGTCCACTCACTAATTTTACCATTCTCAAACACTAAATTTTTCCTGGGCAACGGGACTAGTGTGCCACGTTTTACTATTCCCATATCCTCTCCTGGGTAATACTGTAAAATATGAGAAAATAGATCACACGATTGATCGACTTAACAAATGAGAAGTGTAGATAATGAACTATGGAGCAATAAAGCAAAAACAAAGACATTAGTAGCAAGTAACAGAAAAGTAAACAAAGGCTAAGTCTAAGTTTTTTTTTTGGACGGACCTAGGACGATCCCAGCTTTGCAATGGTGTTTTTGTGGAAGTGGTTGTGGTGTGTTTGCCTGCTAACAACACCGGCGACAGTTCCGGAGTCGTTTGGGTCGAAACAAAGGAGTCGACATCAATGCAAATTGAGCGCGCCGTTTTGTGGCTCGGACGCTCAAGATCGCCGGTCTTAGTAGAGATGTGTCAATCTTTACAGAAACGAATCAGTGAGTCGTTTCTTCAAAGTGATTCACTGATTCAAATGAATCATTCGCTCAATTGCATCTCGGTTTCAATTCGCACGCGGCGTTCGCACAATTGAAATAAGCAACTAGTTCAGAGTCGGAGCGCTTCGGATCACGTCGCTCAATTGCATCACGGTTTCATTCGATACGCGACGCTTACGCGATTGACTCGGAGTCACTGATACAAATGAATCAATATCAATATTTATCTCAGAATATTTGTATCAGTGTCTCTGAACCGATTTAATCGGTTCAAAGTCACTGATACAAATGAAGCATTTTACTGATTCGAATCTTTGTACTGATTCGGATACAAATGATCCAATCTCAACAAAGATACGTTTTTCCATCTTTAGGTCTAAGCGCCTGTGCGTCAGACTTATATGTGTGTGTCTTACACAATTGTCTTACTCTACTTTCGTATGCGAAAATGTTATATGTAGATGAATAGATACTGCCTATAGTGATAAATATGGAACATGGAACCTCTGTTCTGTTATCGTACAATTTGTAAACTTAATTAAACTCCATAACATCGAAGTTCAGAACTCACTGGATAGATGGCAGCGCAATGCAGTCAAAACCAGGCTGCTATGCACAACGTTATTTAGGATTAGGGGGTAGGGCTGATTTTCTACACACATCATCGCCAGTGCGTTTATCGCTCGACATTCATAACGTCTTGTGAATCATCGAATCAAGTGCGCATTACATCATCTCCCGAAATTTCTACATACGAGTATCTGTCTACTTATATCAAACCGAGTGTGTGAATCCAAAATAAGTGACAGATCAGCGGGGCGGCGAGAATCCGAGGTACGTACGTGCATTGTATTGTTGTTGCCTAATCTTAAGTTTTGATCTTTGATTGACATCGTGTCGCGAGACCCTGTTTTTTACAGTGCGATTGCTACAACTTCATATTTATTATTGCAATCGGGTGAGTACGTCGCAAAATTAGTTTTGACTTGACAAGCGCCAAATGAGTGAGGTTAATAGTGATATTGTTAATTGCGAGGAATCGAGGTGTGTGCAAAGTATATGAAGCTGGAGGAAAGTCAAGATTTCACAAAACTTTTGCCAAACAAATGAATAAACGTTTCAACCAACAGTCGGATCGTGCATTGCCTAGACAATTCATACAAAAGGCTTCAATAGATCAGCATTCAAATAAGTATAACTACCGCCGTTTTACATTTACTACAACAAAAAAAAATATTGCTTGTGGCGGAATTTTGGTGATGACGCTGATTTAAATAATTTTGTCGGTGCCGTAGAACGACGCCAAAACCCACAGAAACACATATACGTTGCAATTTTGGTAAACACCTGACAGAATCGTTTATTTCTCGCCAATTATGTAACAAAATATCATTTCATCACTTTGTCATTTAGTACAACAAGAACTACCTTTCAGAAGGCATTTTGATTAGAAAATTTGATTAGATAGAAGGAATTTCTTAGAATTTTCATTTTATTGCTATATATGGTCTACTTTCAGATAAAAAAGAAAGAGAGAACGAAATGTCATGACAAAGGTGAATAAGTAAGTAATAAATATTGAAAATTCAATATCTTAAAAGTACACAAAACCCTGTAATTAGACTCTAAACATGCAGTGGGTAGCAATATAGTTCAGATTCTTTTGGTGAATTCATTCTGTATCATACATTTCTACGTAGTTCTGCTGCTTACCACTACAGGCACTGTCGTTAGTTCCATTTAGAAATAGCGAGATTTCGACTGATACGAAATCTCTATATTACCACTAGTTCATTTCTCCATTTTAATTGACTGAACTAGAGAACAGAAGTTATATACGGGTCTTTAAATTACTGCTAAAGACTACATAAATGCAAAATGAAGTGTGATATTTTATCATGCAAAAACCACTTGTGTAGAAAAAAAGGTGAAACAAAAAATTTCAATGGTAACTACATAAAATAACAAGCAACACTTTGGGCTTTAACCGTAAACGTAGCGTAGCATATACCAAACCATAGATTACCATATATTATTCGCATATTTACAAAATTTAAATATGGGTATCACTTACTTGACATTGTGAAACAAATTTCAATACGTCAGCCCTTATGAAATCATTGTCCTCTTTTATTTTTTCTAATCTGTGGACAAATTATGATTTGTCTGTACCAAATACTCATACACCAAATGACAGTGTACTGATACACAAACACAAAATTAATACTCACAATTCTGGTTTAGCAATCTTGTCAACTATAGATTGGCACACCGTCTCACATAATTCTTCATCAAATAATGGAATACCGAATTGTAGGTCTAGGATGGTCCATTTCTGCAAAGTGAATGAACGAATAACTGAGCGGAATAAAAGTGAAAAATTCAAATACGTCTTTTTTATATAATATTTTAAGAAGACTCAAATGCATATGTTCGGGCTTTTTTACATGATTAAATATAAAATGATATAGTATAACATAAATAGCAGTATTCGTGCTATTATCCGTGATGTTTGTTGTTTTATATACGATTTTACTTCTTAAAATCTTATAAAATTAAAAAAAGACGAAATGAAAGCCTAAACAAAACCTTTTTTCATAAGAGTAATTTAAATTTGTGAAAAGGCAAATCGTAACACTGTGGAACTTTGTTGTAAAAGTCATTTTTTTTTATTTCCCCATTTTCCCATAAAAGAGCCTCTAGTTTTATTGCAGTCTGTATGTTGGAACATCAAGCTTATTTTTATTTTTCATGTTTAATTTATGAATTTAATTTTTACGGTAGTAGAGCTATGCTGTTGTCAGCGTGAATGGGCAGCTCGACCGGGGGAGTACTACCCTCTCACAGAACACCGACGTAAAACAGCTGTACTTAGTATGGAGTGCCGGTGGCCCAATTATCCCTTCATCCCACCTTTCCTTCGTCCCTTTTCCCTTCCTTATGTGTCGTGAACCAACTGATTTCCCCGGGGCCAGCGAGACGCAAGTCGTGTTTGACCTGTAGAGCGTAAGGGGCTGAGGCGGGGTACAGGGAGACCCGCACCTGAGCTTATCCTACTTGGGAGGCTGTCTCACCAACCGGTGAAAATCCCGTCTTGTAGTCGTCGCGCCGGAGTGGGAGACCGGAGTGGATCCCGATGGTTACAGGCGGGGAGGCATCGGGGGACCTTCCGTGCTTCGTATCAGCTCCTCACAAAACTTGCTGAGTTCAGCACGCACTTTGTCTCGCACTTTGCCTAGGTGCAGCTTTGGGTCATCAGGGGTCTAAACAGTAATCTCGATGCCGTCCATCACCATCTAGAGACGGCACGGCCTGCTCTGCTCTTTTTAACGGAGACGCTCCGGACGATATATCGTACCTGAAATACCCCGGCTACGAACTGGAGGACTCTTTCCGACGTAAAGCCGGGGTGTGCGTTTTTGTCCGGGGCGATGTCTGTTGTCGCCGCCTTCGGGGCCTCGAGCATCGGGATCTGTCAATTTTATGGCTTCGCGTAGACCATGGGGGTTTAACTCAATTCTACGCATGCCTCTACAGGTCCCATGCCAATGATGCAGAGTCAACTCAATTATTCGAGAGCGTCCAAAGAGGGATTGATCAAATATTGGAGCAGTGTCCATCTGCGGAGGTGGTGGTCCTTGGAGATTTTAACGCTCATCACAAAGAGTGGTTGGGATCCCGGACCACTGACCTCCGGGGTCGCACACTGTACAATATGGCTACGGCTTATGGACTCTTGCAACTGGTGATACAGCCCACACGCATCCCAGATATCGAGAACCATGAACCTTTTTTGCTGGATCTTCTGCTGACTACAAGCTCATGCGGATATAGTATGGTGGTGGATGCCCCTCTTGGGTCTTCTGACCACTGCCTTATCCGCTCAACTGCCCCCGTTGTGCGACCAAATCGCTCAAAGGCGTTTGGTTCCTGCAGTCTGGCAATCAGCAGATTGGGATGGGTTGCGGGAGTTCTACGCATCCTACCCTTGAAGGCAGCTCTGTTTCTCCTCTGGGAATCCTGACACTTGTGCCGACTGCATCACGGAAACGGTACAGTTTTGGGAATGGATCTATTCATTCCCAACGCCAAAATAACTGTTGGCGGTCGCAGTCACCCTGGTATAACAACGCCAGTAGGGAGGCTGCACACCGTAAGCAGTTGGCATACATGGCCTGGAATAATGGCTAGAAAGTGTCGGGACCAGGATGTGAAAAGGCGGGGAAGTGAAGATTCAATGCTGCTTCTAGGTTCAGCAAAAAGGTGATTGCCGTGGCCAAGGCGGAGCACATTGCCAAAATTGGCGAGCGTCTTAAGGGGCATCCTTCTGGGAGCCGCGCCTTCTGGTCGCTCGCCAAGGCTGCACAAGGCAACTTCTGCCAGATCAGTCTCCCACCACTGCGGAAATCCGATGACAGCCTGGCCCACAGTGCTAAAGATAAGGCTAATGTCCTGGCCGATCTCTTTGCCTCGAACTCGACCTTGGACGACAATGGAGCCACACCGCCTATCAATCCCGCGGTGTGAGAGTTCGATGCCTGAAATCCGCATTACGCAACGTGCGGTCAGGCGTGAACTCAACCTCCTAGACGCCCATAAGTCGAGTGGGCCGGATGGCATCCCCGCAGTGGTGCTAAAGACGTGCGCCCCTGAGTTGACATCTGTGTTAACGCGCCTCTACCGTCTTTCCTATGAGTTTAATAGGTTATCTTCTTGGAAGGTAACTAATGTTCACCCTATCCCCAAAAAGGGTGACCGATCAGACCCATCAAACTACAGGCCGATAGCGGTGACGTCTTTGCTTTGCAAAGTGATGGAGAAGGTTGTTAACCAACACCTACTCCAGTACCTTGAGGATCGCCAGCTGCTTAATGACCGTCAGTACGGTTTCCGACACGGTCGTTCGGCTGGTGATCTTCTAGCGTTTCTCACGCACCGCTGGGCGGAGGCCTTGGTAGGCAACGGTGAGGCTCTTGCCGTCAGTCTTCAAATCGCCAAGGTGTTTAATAAGGTCTGGCACAAAGCCCTTCTATCGAAGCTACCATCTTATGGAATCCCCGAGGGACTCTGCAAGTGGATCGCTAGTTTTTTGGAAGGTCGGAGCATTAAGGTCGTTGTGGACGGTTCTTGCTCCGATACCAAAACTATAAATGCCCCAACACTGTTCATTCTGCATATCAATGATCTGTTATTAATTGAGAACATGCATTGCTATGCAGATGACAGTACGGGTGACGCGCAATATACGAGCCTCCAAAGGGTTCCTCAGAGTACTATACAGGAAAGACGGTTGCAACTTGTATCTGAAGTCGAGGACTCTCTTGGGCGGGCCTCGGAATGGGGAGAAAGGAACTTAGTTCAGTTCAACCCTATAAAGACACAAGTTTGCGCGTTCACTGCCAAGAAGGACCCCTTTGTCATGGCGCCTCAGTTCCAAGGTGTACCCCTTCGTATTTCTGAAAGTATTGGGATCTTCGGCGCCGACATTTGCAGCAAAGTCCAATTCGGGAGTCACTTGCTGGACAAAGCCAAACTAGCGAGCAAAAAGCTAGGCGTTTTGAACAGTGCTAAGCGTTACTTCACGCTTGGTCAGCGATTAAAAACTTAAAAAAAAAATGTAAAACAAAATTATTATGTTTCTTACGAACATAAATTAAATTTTAATTAGTGAATTGACCTGCTAAACTCAATATAGTAATTTCTTTAAATAAGTCCTTTAGAGATTTCCTTGGTTTTAATTTATATATAGCGCAAACTGTTCTTTTTTGTAGTATAAAAATACTTTCTATGTTGGCAGCGGAACCCCATAATAATAGTCAATAGGTTTCGACGATTTGATGGAGATGGTAGCGAGACTACCAATAATAAAAAATTTAAAACAATCATTAAAGAAATGATATGGTACTATAATAAAAATTGCTAAAATACCTCAGGCTTGCACGTTTCGTCGTCTGAGAAGTTATGCGCCGTATCCACTCCGCTGTCACCTTCAGTCATCTCCGTCAACTTATTCGATAGCTGTGTGAACATTGATATCGATTCATCGGCCGGACTCAGCAAATCGTTCAACTGACTCGTCGACTCACTCACGCTGCATTTCTTGCTCTCAAACTTCAAGTTCTCCGCACTCGTGGACGTCGAATTGATCGGAACTAAATCATCCGAACACGCAATCGAATCTTTGCTCCTAGAATTCTCGGGTTTGTCCTTCAAATCTTCAATGCTAGTCGATGTGGAATCGATTGGTATTATGTCATCGGAGCACGCTATCGATTCTTTGCTGTGATGCGACGTTTTTCTCTCGTCGTTTATGGCAAGGTTGTCTAATTCTTCGCATAACAGCTGCCCGCAGTCTGCGCTAGTGAAACCGTTCGCTGGAGAATTATTCTTGCTTTCGACTGTCGGAGTCACGGCGAAATGCGACTCTATAGGCGATTGTAGTCTGTTAGAGTAGTAGAGCGCGGTCTTGTCCGTGGAGTCGTTCGATGATAACGATATCTCGCTCACGGGCTTGGCTAGGCCGCATGTGTTTTTCGATTTTCTTGGAGGCACTACAAAGGAAACATTAATATTCAGGATAATTAGATAGTGAAGATATATGTGGTAGCTAGTGGGATTGCTTTGTTTTGTCTCAAGTTCTTTGTATCCTGTTGTGAATGTATGTATTGTCATATTAAATAAAGCTACATGTGTATACATTATAAATAACATGAAATGTAATCAAAAGTTGCTTTACATATTTTATGAATAAATTTATTAAATAAAGATTTTAGTTTGGAAATCAGGAGAGAATTTTCGACAAGTACAGACAAGATACTTAAATGTCATGCCAAGGTTTAGGTTGGTTAAGGGTACAGTATCATGAAGTGTCGTTAAATGCACAATAACACAATATAATATGACTTTGATGTAATTTAAAGTTAATGAATTTATATATGAAGATGACAGTCACTGAGTTTTTGCAATAAGCAATGGTGCACTGAATACCGCTGCGCTGCACGGCTACCGGTGCAAGGGCCACGTTACCTAGCAGCACCGCGTGCGGCGGCCGCGCGCAGCCCAGGTCGGGCACGCCGGTGTCCGCCAGCGCCACGTAGCCCGCGCTGCGCTGCAGCCGCAGCCGCTGCAGCAGCCGCCGGAGCCCCGCGTGGCGTTGCCACACCGCTGCGTCTGCACAAAACACTCATATCGTTTTATACTTGCAATTAGGAGTAAACTATTTTTCAACGTGTATCATGCAGCACGGGCGCACTCACCCGGCGCGGGCGGGAAGGCGAGGTGGGCGAGCGGCGCGGCGCGGCGCACGGCCGCGGCCTGCAGCAGCACGGGCGCGCGCCGCAGCGCCAGGTTGGCGGCGTGCAGCGCGGCGGCGGCGGGCAGCGCGCCCACGCCGCCCCCGCTGCCCTCCACTGCGCTGTCGGAGTCCCACCACGACACCGACAGACGCGCGTAGCCTAACAGCGCGCGGGGCACGCAGCGAAGAACTGTGCCTGTGCGATGCATCATTCTTATTTTCATCAATGGTCATATACATATCCCAACGAACACGACACGAGCCTATCCTAAGTGAAGGCATTAGTCATCCAAGCAGGCCCAGCGCGGGTAGAAATTTTAGAGCACTATTGGAGCGCCGAATTAATATACACATTATTTTAAATTAAAACACAAATTCACATTCACTGCACTGAGATCGGCTCTCTTTATTTACCGCCCGAATCCTCCTCCCATTAAATCCTTTCCGAAGTAACAATTTACAATCATGAAAGCAAGTTTCTACGATGGACACCAAGTCCATAATTAAAGTACTGGTGTTCCACAATGTTCGGTGTTCTCCCCAACACTGTTTCTGCCTGGATGACTTTGTCCATAGTGGCATGCATTGGTGTGCAGATGCACGGGTGATGTGCGGTATTCTGGCCACCAGAACAACTCTTGGAGTTCGTTACAATATAGACCTTGAAGTAGATAAAGCCGCAAAGCAGGCAGCGGCTCGTGGCTGCGACGTGTGTGTCGGCTCACCCTTGGTCAGCAGCAGCGTAGGCGGCCCGTAGCCGGCCACGTGGTACAGGTAGAGCCGCATCCACGGCGAAGCAGCCTCAATAGGCGCGGGTCCCACGTGCGGCAGGATGCCAGCCGCGGAGCCCGCGCGAGCTTCACGACTTAGAGGTGCCGTCGATATCGCCATCCTAAATTAAAATATTCATGAAAATTTCAAATTTAGTTTATAGTGTCTGTTATAATCATTTGCCATAGATAATCTATATTTTATAGTACGCATATAAAACAACTTTAATTAACTGTTTATTTGATGATGCAAAACTGATGATAATTCAGTAATGTAAGAATATCTTCAGAATTCAGCTTATTTATGTAACACTAGTAGTCCAATCAAACTAGACATTCCAGTTTGCATTAACTCCCAACAAGCTGGATTTTTGTGCAGGCCTTGAATACGTCGTTACAAATGAAATGTCAAAAGTCCTCATCGCTCCCGCTTGTGCGTTGTTTTTTATTCGTGGTCAAAGGCCACAAAGTAGATGATACTGTTTATATGGCCAAGTGGTTTTCGTGACCCAGGTCTAAATTTTGGATATGTTATTCTCCTGGTCGAGCTGAGCAAAAAATGTAATGATCGCAAAAAAAGTTAACGACTCATTTTCCCACTATGGGGCTCTGAAGTCTGTATTAGAAAATCGTGGTTTTCGGCAGAATAAGCAAATTTTTGGATATGTTGACAAGCTGATTCAGAATATTCAACGTTTAGAAAAAGTTAACGACGCATTTTCCCGCTTTCCTTCTTGTAGATCTCGAGATTACCTCTTACAATTTAACAAATATACAAGCACACAAACTTTACTTCTTTATAATATTAGTATAGACAAATAATGGTATTAAACGGAGATACATTCATACCTATACTTAGTAGCAAGAAGTCTCGCCCGCGCCTGAGATCCGAGCGCGTGCAGCGCTTCGCAGCGCAGTAGATCTAGCGGCTGCAGTTTCGGTCGAAGCGTTCGTAGCGCTATCCTCAAACACGCAGCCGCTGCTAAGTACCGCCGCGCTTCGCCCTCAATTTCAGGGTCAGCTGCTACCTACAATCCAAGTGTATTTTGGAAAACCAAACAGACAGCGTTTAAGATGTATAACTACCTAAAGCAAATCGCAATACCTAACAGACACTACAATTGAAAGCCCTATAATATCAGTTGTTAATATCATATCAATAACACTGTTATGTTATTTTCCTATAAAACTGTTTGTTCACGCAAAACGAACATGTCTCAATATTTAAAATTATCCTGTATATTTTAATTCAAACCTTGCCGCGCTTCACTTCATTTCTACTAAGGTGGTCTATAATCTGTGACTTTAAAAAAAAGGACGCACGCGACGCTAGCGCCAACAAAAATATATAGAAAAAATTGTCATGGCGTCGGGCTCTTAACCTGTCAAGCTGTAATTAAAATAATTCATTTATCATCATAAAATTAGGTTGTAATTCAGTGATTAAAGTCAATCAGTGTAAGCAAAATTATCAAGTGGTTTCAATCATCATCAACCTAATATCTCAGGACGAGATAAGTTCCTGCAACATACCGGGACGGCGTGTACGCAGGTGGTGGCCCAAAAACTAACCTAAAACCGGGACCTGGTAAGAGATACAGGTCATAATCATCAAACTCAACACCAGAACGGAGTATCAGGGCGATATTTCCAACATTTCTGGTGGCCCATGAGGGGAATACCGGCGAACTAGCACGATAAGCTAGAACAAAGGCAACGCGGCGAGTCAAGGTCAACGGGTTGTCGATCGCTCATCGGAGGCACGAGCGAAGCTATTTGTGTTCATAGTGTAAAGTCAAGTCCAAAAATAAGTTCAGTGTATTCAAATTTGTAAATCAAAAAAGTATTATAGTTGTTCGAGAGTCGTTACATAACGGGACAATGTCAAGGTCGTCACGTTGTCAGCGTCAGTATGTACTTTAAAATATTAATTTCAATACTTCAAGGTAAAGACTTTTAATAAATAGAAATAAGTTTTGGTCAATTTCATTGTTCAATGTTCAATAATATTTTTAAACTCACTCATATTTTTCATTCTTGTAGGTTAATTGAAACAAGCGGCTTGTTTTCAATAAGTTCATAAGGGTATATTTGTCATAAATTCATAAATTTCATTGCAATATTCAAGAAACAAACATTTCAATTGTCATAATAATAAATTTTGTACATTATCATATAAACTTGTTGTTGTAAAAGGTTGACAGGGTTATAAATATTATATGGACACATATAGTTGTGCATTAAATCATTATTTTAAATAAGTTTTGATATTAATTGTTTACTAGGGTTGTCAAGTGTTGTGTTTGAATACTTGTCAAATAATTTTAAGTTTATAAATTGATTGTTACACAACAAAATATTCTTATCATCATTTCATATATTCTTATTATAATTGTTCATACACAATACAGTAGAATAAGATTGTGGTAGGATTGTACCATTTGTTGTTGTTTGCGTGGTATTATTAAGAGGTAATCATGACTACATTACGCACAGCTAAAATGCAATTTAGGTCACGCTTTCAATTGTTAGTGGATATTGGGGCTTCATTAGATGATGCTCAAGGAAGTGTAACTGCCACAGTCGCTAGGCGACAATTTCACACTTTTTATCCACAGTTCATGGGGGCGTATGAGGTCATCATTAGTGCATCAGACGAGGACCTCTCGGAAGAGGAGAGGACCCAATATCAAACAACAATTTTCACTCATCAATCGCTTGTTGGTGAGGCTTGAGCAGGCCAGCGAACCGGAGACAGGGAGTCAACGGTTTGATGTCAAACCACCAACTCAGACCTGTACAGCTAAATTGCCAGCTATTGAGCTGCCCAAATTTACAGGTAAGGCTCACGAATGGCTATCCTTTCATGACCTTTTCCAGTCGTTAGTTCATAAAAGGGATATTTCAGATGCTGAAAAGCATTACTACCTAAGGGCATCTCTGGAAGGGGAGGCTTTGTCTTTAGTCAGGCAATTGCCCATGGATGATGCCAATTATTCAGTGGCACTTAAATTATTACAGGATAGGTACCAAAACATGAGGTTGCTAGTTGATACCTACCTTGCGAAAATTGTCAATTTACCTGTTATAGGGGAGGGTGACCCACTACAACAGCATTTCTTTGACCCACTCCGGGAGTCACTTCAGGCTTTAGAGAAGTTGGACATGCCAGTGACTGAGTGGTCATATTTCATAGTTTTTTTGATTCTGCAGAAGTTGCCAGCCAGAATCAGGACTTTATATGAAGAACGATATGGCAAGGATCCTCAGGTCTTGCCTACGGTGAACCAACTTCTGGAGCTGCTGGATGAGCAATGCAGGGTGCACCGTACAATTTCTCCAGAAGCATCGGTGCCGAGGAGCAGGAGGCCTGTTCCACCTCAGCACACACGTCAGGGTCAAGACACACCAAGGCCTGCAGCGTCAGGGAGATTGCTGCACGCCCAAATAAGTTCACATGATCAGGTGACCTCAGTTCAATGTTCATTTTGTTCAGGTCCGGATCATACACTCTACCGATGTGAGCACTTTCGCTTAAAACCACCAGTTGAGAGGAAGGCTTGGGCAAAGAAGACTGGTCACTGCTTCAAGTGCCTACGGCTCCACTATGCTCGCGACTGCACTCATAAAAACTGGTGCGCTCACTGTCGGTCAGTTGAGCATAATTCATTATTGTGCAGTGGCAATGCAGTGTCAGCGGGTACCAGTTCACACATTCGCGCTGTCGTTCATAGGGTAGGTCACGATGGTGGCTCGAGCCCTAAGCTATCTACACCGCCACAAAGGGGTTTGTTATCGACACGGAGGTCGCCGGAGTCAAATCAGGCAGAGGATACCACACGCATTTCAGCTGCGACATCTCATAAAGTCGAAGGGCACACACCACGCCCACGCTTAGGTGATAGGGCAAGGAGGGCTCAGGAGGCCTTTGAGGAGCTCAGGTTTGGTCTTCGAGACAACACTGAGACTCAATGACATAATCAAACTGTTGGCAACATATTGGGTAAAGGGTCAGTCACTATTTGCCCAACTGCACTGATCATGGTCAGATCAAGTTCAGGTAACTTCATAAAAACAAGGGCATTGCTCGACACTGGTGCGGGAATATCAGTTGTTAAAGAATCATTAGTAAAAAGGTTAGGGTTGTGCCAACAGTTTGATAGGGCTAAATTGTATGGAATAGGTAATCAAATTGTGAATGTCCCCGGGTCAGTGGTCACTTTAGTAGTCAAACCTGTTGAAAGGTTAGTACCAATAATAAGTACTAAAGCAATAGTCATGCATTCACTAACTGGAAAAATACCCCCAACTACTTCATTATTAAAGCGTCAATTAGGGTTGTCAAACATGTTGTTAGCTGATGAAGGATTTGACAAGGCCGACGATGTGGATGTTATAATAGGAGCAGATATGCTTAACTATGTGTTTGATGGTTCAAAGCTCTCAACTCTCATCCCAGGTCTGTCAGCCTATGGAACGTGTTTTGGTCACGTGATCATGGGATCAACTGCTGCTGATAAATCAAGTGGAACTCTGGAAGAGAATTATGGACTGCTTTCCTCCAGGCTTGAGAACATCCTGGAGAGATTCTGGAAGACGGAGGAACCGCCTTCAGAACCGCCCATTCATCCGAGTCACCAGGAATGCGAAAGGTTGTACACTTCAACTACTAAACGTATGCCAGATGGCAAATATCAGGTCAGATTGCCATTGCTTTCAACGCGGCCAACTGTAGGTGAGTCAAAAACCGCAGCTGTTCAAAGATTAAGATCATTAGAAAACAAAATGGCTAAAAATCCCTTGTTCGCTGAAAAATATAAGGACTTCATGCGAGAGTATGAAGCTCTTGGTCACATGAGTAAATCAAATTTTCAGTTTGACTCTGAACACTATATTGTTCCCCATCATGGTATTTTCAAAAGGGGTGGGGATAAGATTCGGGTAGTTTTCGATGGATCTAGTAAATCTAGTAATGGAGTATCAATCAATCAATGTCTGCACTCAGGGCAACCACTACAGAGAGATATTACCAAAATAATATTAAATTTCAGGAGGCATCAGATCGTGTTTTCAGCGGATGTTCGTATGATGTTCAGAATGACCTGGATTCACCCCGAAGACAGAAGGTATCAGCTGGTCTTGTGGCGTGAAGACCCAGCTCAAGAAATTCAGGTATACGAACTCAATACTAATACTTATGGCTTACGAAGTGCGCCTTTCATTGCAATAAGGACACTTCTACAGCTGGCTGATGATTGGGAGAAGGAGCACCCTAATTCATCAGCATCTCATGTCATAAGACGAGATGTCTTCGTAGACGATATTTTGACTGGGGCGGATTCAATAAAAGAGGCTCAACAATTAAAATCTGAACTCATTCAATTGATGGATAGCGCAGGCTATGAGCTCAGAAAATGGTCATCAAACTGTCACGAGGTACTAAAGGATATTCCGACTCAATATTGTGAGCTTCCACGTCATTTTGATAATGATGACAAAATCGTCATCAAGGTTTTGGGTATTCAATGGGATCCGGGCACGGATTCAATGTCGTATGAACTCAATATACCTATTGGTCAACCGGTTTCGAAAAGAAATGTGCTTAGTACAATAGCTAGATTATATGATCCTTGTGGCTATTGCACACCCATCATATTCAGGTTCAAAATTTTCCTTCAATCCCTATTCACGGATGGCCTGAACTGGGATCAGCCTCTCAGTGTAAAACAAACTGCTGAATGGGATGAACTAATTCAAGATTTAAAATACTTATCAAATTTACGGATTCCTCGGTGTGTGGTATTACCAGGAGCTGTGTCCTATTCTCTACATGGATTTGGAGATGCATCAGAGCTGGATATGCCGGGTGTGTATATCTACGAACGGAAGACTCATTAGGAAATATAAAGGTAAAGCTTGTCATTGCTAAATCAAGGGTCGCATCACAGAAGGTGAAGCGAACCATTCCCAAAATGGAACTCAGTGCTGCTCATCTAGTTTCTCAGCTTTTGAATCATGTGGCAGATGCGTATGAGGGTTCAGTGCAATTTGAAAGTATTAATGCCTGGTCCGACAGTACTATAGTGTTGTCATGGCTAAATTCAAAACCTCACATGTTGCATACATTTGAATGTAATAGGGTTCAAGACATTCAACAGACAAGGCGTCCTATGATATGGCGTCACATAAGTTCAGAACTAAATCCGGCTGACATAGCTTCAAGGGGATTGTCAGCAAAAAACATCATAGGTTGCCAGCTGTGGTGGTCACCAGACTGGTTGCATGAGGACCAGAGTCATTGGCCAAACTTACCAGTAGTTATGCCAGAAAACTTGCCAGGATTCAAAAAATTGGTAAATGTCATTAGCCCTCAAGAAACATGGAGGATAGCTTATTATCAAGGGTCAGTTCCTTTAATAAGCTCATCAATGTCACTGCATACATTCTCAGGTTTATAAGGAACATGAGGTTGCCTAAGGAAGGTAGGAATCTTAGAGCGAATCTCTCATTGAGTGAAACTCGAGAAGCTATAAAACATTGGATCAAGAGGGTTCAATTTGATTCATACAGAAATGAAATCGTACTACTCAAAAGGGGGAAATTGATTTGTAAATCACTTCAGAAGCTAAGCGTGTTCGTGGATGAGCAAAATTTCGTTCGAGTCGGGGGGCGACTGCAAAAATCCAAATTGTCATATTGTGCAAAACATCAATATCTTATTCCTAAGGATCATAGGTGGACTCAACTTCTCATACAGTATTATCACAAGGCGTATTGTCATGCAGCGACAAACACACTTATTGCAATACTCAGGCAAGAGTATTGGATCCCGTCAATCAGACGTCAGGTGTCAAAGGTCATTAGAAATGTTGTATGGTATGTTACAGATTCAATGCCTCCGCAACCTCTCAACCTCCTTTTATGGCAGATCTTCCAGCTGATAGAATCACAGCGGTGAGACCATTTTCAGGAGTAGCAACCGATTTTGCAGGACCATTTTTAGTCAAGAGTAGCTTGCTGAGAAATGCAAAATCAGTAAAATCATACTTATGTATTTTTTGTGGTTTAAGCACGAAAGCAGTTCATCTGGAGCTTGTGTCGTCACTCAGCACCGAAGGGTTCATTGCAGCACTCACGAGGTTTGTCAGCCGTCGAGGGCTGCCATCATTAATCAGGTCAGATCATGGCACTAATTTTGTGGGATTCAAATCCTATATCAAGGAGGTCAATCAGTATCTCATGGATAAGGAATTAGTTCTTCAGGATGAAGCTCGACAACAGCACATTCATTGGGAGTTCAATCCTCCTGCTGCACCTCACATGTCAGGCTTAGTTGAAGCTGGGGTCAAAAGTGTTAAAAATTTACTCCGACGAGAAATCGGGGATACTATATTGACATTTGAGGAACTTACTACTATATTAGCCAAAATAGAATCAATTCTCAATTCACGCCCATTAGTTCCCATGTCAGAGGATCCGTGTGATCTAGAAATTCTTACTCCTTCTCATTTTATAATAGGGCAATCTTTAGTTGCCTTGCCAGAACCTCATTGGAAGGACACTAAAATGTCATGGTTGTCACGATTTCAAGCCATTCAAAGGCACTCACAAACGATATGGTCACGTTGGCATAAAGAGTATCTTAATACCTTGCAAGCACGCAACAAGTGGTATAGTCATAGTGCTAGTATAGAGTTAAATGATTTGGTACTTATCATTGATGAAAATACACCTCCACTCAATTGGCGTAGAGGTCGTGTCATAGAGTTGTTTAGAGGGTCGAACAATGTAATTAGATCAGTAAGATTAAAAACTCAAAATGGCGAACTTATCAGACCAGTGGTTAAATTATGTAAACTACCTTTGGAATGTGATTAATGTTAGTTTATAAGGCATAAAATTATGTAGTCCTTTGTCATACTACATAATGTTAATGTTATATCATGTCAATTTCATACTTTAATACTTGTATGTATCAGGTCAGTAGTCACACCACCTAATTGTATTGTTGTCATTCAGTATCATTAACTATAAGTGCTTCCATGTATTCAGCATATCCTTTCCTGGCTCGGGGGAAGGAATGTTCACGCAAAACGAACATGTCTCAATATTTAAAATTATCCTGTATATTTTAATTCAAACCTTGCCGCGCTTCACTTCATTTCTACTAAGGTGGTCTATAATCTGTGACTTAAAAAAGGACGCACGCGACGCTAGCGCCAACAAAAATATAGAAAAAATTGTCATGGCGTCGGGCTCTTAACCTGTCAAGCTGTAATTAAAATAATTCATTTATCATCATAAAATTAGGTTGTAATTCAGTGATTAAAGTCAATCAGTGTAAGCAAAATTATCAAGTGGTTTCAATCATCATCAACCTAATATCTCAGGACGAGATAAGTTCCTGCAACATACCGGGACGGCGTGTACGCAGGTGGTGGCCCAAAAACTAACCTAAAACCGGGACCTGGTAAGAGATACAGGTCATAATCATCAAACTCAACACCAGAACGGAGTATCAGGGCGATATTTCCAACACTTTTATTGTAAACTGTTGTCCGTTATCCTTTATATTGCTGTTTTGACAAATGTTGTTGAGTACATTGTTATTGTTATTATAGCCAGCTTAGTTATTCTTAACAAATAAACTTTCTTTCATACTTTTTCAGGCTTATGAGTGTCAGAATATTAGGCAAAATTTAAATAATTTAAAACTAATTACTTAATCAATATGATTTTCTGGCGTATTTAAAAGTTCATTGATCTGTACATAATTTGTTATTTACATTCAATATTTACATTATTTACATTCAATGTTTACATTATTTACTTATTGCAACGAATAATTTAATTTGCAAACGCACAACAGCAAAAATGCGTTACTAAAAAAATGACAACAGCTTAGGCACCAGCCAGCAACAGTTTACCTAATTGTTATTTCAAATCACACTGCAAATCAAAATGAGTCTAATAGGCTATTTGACAGGTTTTTAAAATCCATTTTATATTATGCAGTAGAGTCTAAGGAACCCAGTAAAAGTTGTTATTTTCAATTCTGGTATATATTAGCTGAAAAACCTCGAATTAAAAATTCAATATTTAAATAGTGTGCCAAAACGCTACTTTGACAATATGGCGCTGCAATGAGGTCGGTGACGTCACTTGCCTGTATTCTGATCTGTGACAACTGGCATATATATTTATTTGTTGTAAACAAAGCGATTGGATTTACTTTTTATCTGTGATTTATGTAACAAAATGAGTTACAAATGGTGTGTAGTTCCAAAATGTACAAATACGTCGTTAAAATCTCCGGAAAAACTATTTGTAAGTGTTCCAAAGAATATCGAAGTGCGCCGAAAGTGGTTGCTACTTTCTCGGAGGGATCATAATGACATAGCGAATAGTACAAATATTTCCTTTTGTGAAGACCATTTCGATGTAAGTAAACATAATATTTATATTTTGTAATAATTAATTACATTCAGAATGTTAATATTTTCGTTATTGATTTGAGGTTATAATACTTCTAATGTTTTTAACAGAATGCCTTTTGCAACTCACTTCGAATATTTCCGCTGTTTTCCATAATATTTATTAAAATTTGTAGCTACAAAGTCCTATGATTTCAATAAGCAGTACACTAAAAGATCCCGACTAAAACTTGATTGTTCGTTACAGATGGAAAATGACATGGCAAAATACTAGCAGTACAAAATGGGTTTCAGTCAGAAAATAATTTTAAAAGATAAAGTTCTGCCTTTTAAATTTCATTGCCAGCCAGATCGCATTAAAAGAATGTGTGATGCTGGTACTTCCCGATCTGCATTTGTCAAACGGCAAAGTAGTATTCTAATTAGTCTGTGCGGCAAAGAATGGAACTTGTTAAACAATGTGAAGAGCATTCAATAACCGACGTAACGTGAACAAATTATCGTTTATGTTCACGAAATTGTGCCAAACAAACTTAATTATTTATAATTTAAGTTACCAGTAAAGTGTAATTATACTTACTTTACTGTTTTTACATTTTTTAGCTCCGAAGCATAAAAGTCAGAATTATTTTTGAAAAATAATCCGACCATGATTGCGTCGACTTGCGGTAGGTTTCTGCTGTCTGCTTTTACAAAATCGTTGTCCATGGTTGAAAGTACTTGTAAAATAGTGCAAATAAACAAAAAAAAACAATGCATAATAAAGAAAATCTTAATATAACGGAGATAATCTACCACAACTAGGCGCAACACAAGTAGGCAAACGAAGTTTACAAGCAAGTGACGTCATGATAAATTCGACCAATCAAGAGCGTTTCGTGTCACGTGACAAACGTTTAAAAAATGCAATTTTTATTTACGGATTTTAAAATAAATTAATCATTATTTTCAACTTACGTTAATAAATAATAATTTTTTAAATCTTAATTTATACTGTTAACAGTAATTGACACTTTATTTTTCGCATTGTCAAATAGCCTATTGTCATACGAGCGAAGATAGAAAATTGTGAATTTGGGATTAGTAAAATTACTATAAGAAATAAACAAATAGGAACTTTATTTTCTTGTGAGAAAGGTTAATATTATAAGAATCAGCAGTCAGGCAACAGAGCTAGCGCCTACGCCTACACAACGGTTAGCTTTCTCTCGCTCATACTTGTAGCTTGTAGCACAGTCGTACTCGCTCGCTCCGTGCCGCACACACAAGTGGCAACAACAACAATACGACTAGGCGATAATTTTGTCAACAGCGGGATAACAGTATAAGCCGTTGTTAAATAACGTGTTTTTGATTACGGAAAAAAACTCATTATATTATCTGTTATTGAAATAACGACCATTGCTACTATTAGTATTTATTCTCCTTATCCTCTTCCCTCGGACCGCGTTAGAGTACAGACGTGCCTCCGCGCTAGTAATTTTTATAATTAAAATTTAAAAATTCTATGTGATAATCTCGCGAAGTACCAGGAGCTCATAACGCAAAGAAAGTGACCCCGGCTAATAACAAGGTCGACGGCACAACGGTAGCCAATCATACTGCGTTTGCATTCACTGCGTCATAGACGTCACATAGTAGAAGCAAATTTTCGTCTGCCACAATACATAAGCGACAGCGGAATGGAGCATAATATGGATAGATCGCACTCTGAAGGAGAGTTGGATCAATCAAATAATACACCACAGCGACCTACATTTATGCGCATTAAGAGACGAAGGGATGAAGATCTTGTAGAAGAATTTTCAAAATTTAAACAAGAGATTTCGGACATGATCGGGACTAAACTATCGAGGCAAGAGAGTGAGTTAAAAAAAATTGCTCCAACCTTAAAAATATTCAACAGAGTAGCGCTGAGATAATACAATCGATAGCCTTCTTATCTGCTCAAAACGAAGAACTAAAAACTAAAATATCCTCTTTAGAAAATCAAGCAAAAGAAGACAAAACCCACATACTACTTCTTGAAGAAAAACTAGAGGATGTATTGGCTAAATCTCGGAAAAACAATTTTGAACTAAAAAATGTCCCAAAAAAGGAAAATGAAACCAAGGAAGATCTTATTAACATGGTTACAAACTTGTCACAGATTGTGCACTCTTCACTCAGTAAATCTGATATCTCCGATATTTATAGAATACGAGGGAAAAGAGTTGACATAAAAAATACACCTATAATTGTCGTAGAAACTTGTTCCGCAATTACTAAGATTGATCTGATTAAGTCGTGTAAGATGTTCAACATTAAGAATATAACGAAAATATGCGCAAAACATCTGGGATTCCACACACATGAAGATACCCCAGTATTTGTCTCCGAACAACTCACGCCTAAGCAAGCCCGCCTACATTTCTTGGCCCGCGATCTCGTCAAAAACAAGAAGTACAAATTTGAATGGACTGCGTTTGGAAAGGTATACGTGAGAAAAGATGAAAACTCCAAAATAATTGTAATCAAGTCAGAAGAGCAGGTACAACAACTAATTACTGCATGACTATATCACAGTGCAATATTTTTTAAAATATTTATATTCTACGAATCCTCGTATTTCATAATTCATTTTACACAAATATTCATAATTAGGCTATATTTGTTTACTGTTACTTTTAGAACTACTAAACAACGGATTTCATTTGATCAGTGGTTAACTCTTGACTGTTTATATGAGCATTTAAGCTCTTTAAGTTTATTTATAGTTGTCGCTCCTAATATTGTTTTAACTAAAGCAGAACTAATAGTGGTTACAATATCACATATGGTATATCTACCCCTCCACGCACTAATAATTTTTATTTATGAATAGCCATTTAAAGACACAGTACGATATAGACGAATCGGAAATCGCAAATTCTTATCAATGTGATGTACATAATTTGTATAAGAACTTTAGTGTTACAAACAAGGGTCTCTCTATTGTAGCTCAGAATATACGCAGTATCTTTGCAAATTTTCTAGACTTTCAGATATCTTTGTCACAGTTAAATTTTGATGTCGATGTAATAATCTTGACTGAATGCTGGCTCAAACAAAATAAGCCACTACCAATTCTTACCAACTACAATTCTTACTATACTACAAGACATCTTAATCAAAATGATGGTGTAGTGGCGTACATAAAAAAATCTATCACCCAATGTGTGACTGAAGTCGCTATTGAACATGCAACATGTCTCCAAATAAAAGTAAACAATAATGTAATATTAGGGATATATCGCTCACCTTTTAATAGAAATGCTGATGATTTCTTAAATTCATTAGATACCTACTTAGACACAATAAAACGACATAAAAATATAATTATTACAGGTGATATAAATATAAATTTAAGCCCAATAGAAACCGAACCTACCTATGAACGTAACAATAGAACAAACTATTTAGATATGCTGTCCCATTATGGTTTATTCCCGGGTCACAATACCCCTACCAGAGAAAATGCATGCTTGGACCACTTTATGCTAAAATTAGAAAAGAATAATAAGCCAGCATCTATTGCAATTTTAAATTCTTCGGTAACTGATCATAACATGATATTCCTCAAACTAAATCTAACTGTATATAAAGAAAGATGTTCAAAAACAAAAACTATTGTTGATTATGATAATGCATTATCAATATTGGCTAATAAGGATATCGCTAGTTTACTTCATTGCGACGATCCTGATACAATAATAGAACAACTCACGAATAGCTTAAGAGATTCACTTTATAAAAGTACAAAAATATTACCAATCCCAAAAAGTAAACGTATAATAAAACCATGGATAACTTCTGGTATTCTGAGATGTATTAAAAATAGAAACAACCTTCAAAAATCCTTAAAGTTAGACCCTACAAATGTTACATTGAAAATTACCTATAAACGATACCGCAATTATTGTAGTAAAATATTGAAAAAATTGAAACATAACTACGACAAATCAAAATTATCGAATTGTAAAAATAACAAAGAGCTATGGAACAATATAAAGGACATCACAAATTTAAAAAAAAGTCCATCAGATAACAGAGAACTATTAAATATTAAGCTAACTACTGCACAGGCTATAAATGAGGTGAACAAATATTTTGCTAATATCGGAAAGAGTTTGGCACAAGAAATTACACCACTACAACAAGACGCTAACTTCGTTTTACAAGGACATCGCTCATCTTTTGTTCTGCTAAACACAGATAACGAAGAAGTCAATAGTGTAATAAATAGCCTAAAATCTAACAGCGCGCCTGGCTGGGACGGTATTCCAAGCAAATTTCTTAAACTAGCTAAAAATATGGTTGTTCCTGTTATTACTCATTTTGCCAACTTATGTTTTAACAAGGGTGTGTTTCCGGTATATCTTAAAAAGTCTGTTATAACTCCTGTATACAAGAGTGGTAAAAAAGATGAAGTTAATAGCTATAGACCTATCTCTGTCTTAACTGCCATATCTAAAATTATTGAAAAACTAATTAACACACGTATTTTAAACTATATTGAGCACTATAACATTTTATCCAGTTCACAATTTGGTTTTAGACGAGGAAAATCCACAGAAGAAGCAGTTTTAGCACTAACGACGAGTATTATTAAACACCTAGATACAAAAACAAAATGCATAAGTGTTTTCCTCGATTTAAAAAAAGCATTTGATACAGTATCATTGTCCACTCTTGTTCACAAGCTGGAAAACGTAGGCATACGGGGCATTCCTTTAGCCCTTCTTAAAGATTACCTCACTGACCGGGTACAACAAGTAAAAATAGGAAATTTAACGAGTGATCCTACTGATGTCATATTTGGAATTCCGCAAGGAAGCGTCTTGGGCCCAACGCTGTTTTTAATATATGTCAATGACTTGTGTAATTTAAGATTGGATAAGGGTCAAATATTCTCATATGCAGACGATACTGCCATAGTTTTCCACGGTAATACCTGGAAGGAGGCAAAAGACATTGCAGAGAAAGGTATATCTACTGTGTCAAATTGGCTACGCAGTAATCTCCTCACACTGAACACAAACAAAACATATTATATGTGCTTCTCTTTAATCAACCGAAACCAACCACAAAATTTTGTATTGAAGGTACATAAATGCGCTACGATACGAGATGATTGCAGCTGTGAAAAAATTGAAAAAGCATCCACAATTAAATATCTTGGTGTTTTGCTAGACCAACGACTATCTTGGCATCCCCAAATCCAACTAGTCTCAGATAGAATTAGAAAAATAATATGGGTGTTTAAGAGTCTACGGAATACTGCCTCGCATACCTTACTTTTAAATATTTATAAAGCTTTGGTACAATCTATTATATGTTATTGTATTACTATATGGGGAGGAGCTAATAAGACTAACTTTATCTTGGTCGAAAGATCCCAAAGAACACTTTTAAAAGTTATGCACTCCAAACCATACAGATTTTCTACTTCTCAACTATATTCAGATGCTAAAGTTTTAAGCGTTAGGAAATTATATATACTCGAAGTTATTTTAAAAATGCATAAAATTGTTCCCTACAATAACGCCATTAGTAGTAGAAGGCAAAATCGTAATATCACCAAAACTGTTCTTACAAAAACTTCTTTCTCCAGACACCAATTCATAAAATTAAGTAGCTATTTATACAATCAAGCACAAAAAACTTTAAATATATATTCTAATTCTAAATATGAATGCAAGACAAAAATTGTAAACTGGCTAAACACTAAAGATTACAATGAAGTTGAATTTATGTTGAAATTTATTGAATAATCTACTTATGGAATTGTATGTATGTGTATATATGTGTGTGTATGTATATAATCCTATTATATATAATATGTACGTATGTGTAAGTGTACGTATGTATGCGTGTATATATAAAAGTAAGTCTATATAGGAAATTTAAAATATAAAAATAAGTTAGGAATAAACTAATACTATTAATAATATTTGTATAATATGTAAATACGTACGTATTTACCCATTTTGCTTTTGTGTGTGTGTGAACTTTATACTAAATAATATACAGCGAAAAATATCCTAAAATTTAAAAACAAGTGGTAACAAGGTGAAATCGACTATCGTTTTCACCTTGTACCACATGTAGTATGATAGCGTGTAGATGTATTTGGAAGTAAACAGCTTGAGCACATTAACTGACTTTAATAAAAATATTATTGAAGCTAATTACAACAAGAAATGCAGCTACTTTAACAAGCGTAAGCAAGCAAACAATAAGGCGATAGTATTGCGTTGGAAGCTAAAGCGGAGTGTGAGTCTGCCGGCCCGTCCGAAGCTTATATAGTCCCCACTCAGTGGGCGGCGGCTTGCTCGCAGGGACCGCCTAGTCCGCAGCCATACTTGTGTATTTGGCGTATCCGCGCTGCGCGTGCGACTCGGCAGGTTTTCGCTCTGCGTAAACAATAGCGGCCATCGCGATGACGTAGGCATCGTACGATGTCTCGGATCTGGCCCAACTTATGAGCGGCAGACTTCGCAGTAGCGATTTGAGTCGCTACACTACTCCCCCGCCGAGGCCGTTGCTACGGCCGATAATATTCTGGGAAATGCACTCTTCTCCCGCTTCTTGTTGTTCGTACTGGTGCTGGAGATGAAGTGGGATGTGATACTACCTCCTCCTTTGTAGTAAAGGCTGGCTTCAGTCGATCTATGGAGATGGTTTGTGTCCGGCCCTGGATTTCGACATCAAAGGTTTTTGATTTTCTACTAAGTACCTTATAGGGGCCGGCGTAAGGCGCTTGTAAGGATCTGCGTGCAGGACCTTCTCGAACAAAAACATGGCTGGTATGCTGCAGGTCTTTAGGCATGTAGAATGCGCGAGAACCATGCCATGTTGTAGGTTGCGGAGCTAATCGCTGAAAGTGTTGTTTCAACCTGTCAACAAAATCAGTTATGTCAACTGGTTCACCTGTTGTTGGCTGTAAGAACTGACCAGGTAAGCGAAGAGGCTCGCCATAGATGAGTTCTGCTGTAGACGCCTGTAGGTCCTCTCTCCATGCGCTCCGAAGGCCTAACAGTACCACCGGCAACACTTCTGCCCATTGTGTTGTGTTGTGACACATAATAGCGGCTTTTAGATGTCTGTGGAGCCGCTCGACCAACCCATTGGCGGCAGGGTTATAAGAAGTTGTCATGTGATGTTTTGCTCCTACCAGTGTTGCGATGCTTTTGAAGAGTCGAGACTCAAATTGCCGGCCTCGATCAGTTGTAATATGTTCAGGACAACCGAATCTAGCTATCCAACCTGCCACGAACGTAGCTGCACAGGTCTCTGCCGTTATGTCTTGGAGTGGAAATGCCTCCGGCCATCGGGTGAATCGGTCGACTAAAGTGAGGCAATATCTGAAACCAAGCGAACAAGGTAAAGGGCCGACGATGTCCATGTGGACATGCCGAAATCGAGCTGATGGTAGGGAAAACTGAGCTAACGGTGCTACTGTATGCCTTGTCACTTTGTTGCGTTGGCATTCTTGGCACTCTCTAGTCCATTGTCTACAATCTTTTCTAATGCCTGGCCATACAAAACGATCTGTTACTAATCTTATTGTCGCCTTCGCTCCAGGATGACTAAGACTATGCAGTGTATTAAACACTTGGCGACGAAACTTGCGAGTAATGTATGGTCTTGGTACATCTTTTGACATTTCGCAGTAAACATGAAAGTTTGCGTTATCTGGCTTGACTTTTGCTAGTTGAAGGCTGGACTGACCTTGTAGTAAAAGCTGTAATTCACTATCGTCAGTTTGGTCGTCGGCAAGAGATTGATAGTCAATAGGTGTTGCTACTTCTTCTATGCGAGATAAGCTGTCAGCGACTACGTTGTCTCTTCCAGCCACATACCGTATGTCAGTGCTGAACTGACTTATAAAATCTAAATATCTGAACTGGCGAGGTGAACAGTGGTCTTTACTAGTCTTGAAGGCAAAAGTGAGTGGTTTATGGTCAGTAAATATTATAAAGGCTCGTGCTTCTACCATGTGCCGAAAATATTTTATTGACTCGTACACTGCCAAGAGTTCGCGATCGTACGGACTATACTTGCGTTGTGCTGGGCTGAGTTTCCTTGAAAAGAAAGCGAGAGCTTGCCAAGTATCGCCTTTGCGTTGCTGTAGAACAGCTCCGATTGCTGTGTCTGAAGCATCGGTTTGTAAAGAGAGCTCTGAACTGATGTCAGGATGTGCTAGAAGAGCAGCTTGAGCTAAACCAGTCTTACAGTCTTCGAATGCTTGCATAATCTGTGGAGTTAGATTGACAGGTTGAGAGCCTTTCACCTTGGGACCTGTCAATAGCTCATTCAAAGGTGCTTGCAACGAAGCTGCATTAGGTATGAACCTGCGGTAAAAGTTTATCATACCTAAGAAACGGCGCAGTTCTTTGATCGTCTTTGGTGCTGGGTAGCTCTGGATCGCCTGGACCTTAGTCACCAAAGGTTTCACACCATCTGCAGTCACTGTATACCCTAAAAAGTTAACTTGTTTTTGGCCAAGTACACACTTTGATGTGTTTATTAGTACGCCATATTCTGAGAGCCGCTGGAATAATAGGCGCAGGTGCTGCTGGTGCTGGACTTCATTCTCTGAGAAGACTAAAATGTCATCGATGAAGGTATAACAAAAATCCAAGCCACGCAGCACTTCATCCATGAAGCGCTGAAATGTTTGTGCAGCGTTTCGAAGCCCGAACGTCATATAGGGGAATTCAAATAATCCGAACGGCGTGGTAATAGCCGTCTTCGGAATATCAGCCTCATTTGTCCTTATTTGGTGGTAAGCTTTTAGAAGATCGATGGTGGAGAAGATTTTTTTATCTGCCAGCTGCTGATCAAAATCTTGAATATGCTTGACTGGGTATCTATCTGGGATGGTACGTGTATTTAAGGCTCTGTAATCCCCGCATGGTCTCCAACCATCGTCTTTTTTACGTACCAAATGCAGTGGAGAAGACCAGGCACTCTGTGATCTGCGAGCTGTTCCAGTCTTCATCATCTCTTCAAACTCCCTTTTGGCTATCAGTTCTCGTTCAGGGTCAAGCCGACGTGGACGACTGGCAACTGGCGGGCCTGGTGTTGTTCGGATATGATGCACCGTATTATGCTTTGAAGAATATAGCTTACCAGCCGGGCGCGTGATGTCTGGAAACTCACGAATGATGTTGAGATATAGGGAGTTTCCATGGATGGTGTGTATGGATGAGATATTTTTGCATAGGTGATGATGTGTTACCTCAGCAGTTAGTGATGTTACTTGGTCCACCAACCTTTTCTTTCGGCAATCCACAAGTAAATTATAAAAACTCAAAAAATCCACACCAATAATTGGTTTTGAGACATCCGCCACAGTAAAGCGCCATTCAAATGCTCGTCGCAGGCCTAGATCTAAGGTTAATGTAGTATAACCATAGGTGTGTATTACTGTACCATTTGCTGCAAACAGTTCATACTCGGTTCTAGAACGTGGCCCGTTGATTCGAGAACGAGGAAACACGCATAAGTCTGAACCTGTGTCAATAAGATATTGAACTTTTGATTTGCGTTCGGTGATGAAAATACGGCCTGGCGTCGTGATAGTTGGGCAGACTGCTTCGGCCACTAACGGCTGCCTCTGTCGTTTCCCGTCTTAAAGGAGCACGGAGCAACGCATTTCTTCGCCTTCGTACCGAAACGGTAGTGATACCAGCAATGTTGATGTCCTTCTGGTGGATATCTAGAGCGTGATTTGGAACGTGACTTGCTACGATACCTGTTGCGTGTGCCGCATGAAGAACGACTATTTCTCTGTTGCGCCATTTTGAGCGATTCCACTTGTCGCGTGAGCTCTGCTATTTTATCAAACAAAGTATCATACGCAGTACGTGGTATGGCCGATGAGGAACTGGCTACCTGAGCAACGGTATTTGGAGCAATATCTTGTATATGGTCAGCTAGGTCTGCCACGGCCTCGAGGGTGCTGTCTTTCTGTAATGCAACAATGGTCTGTAAATTTGGGGGTAATCGACTAGCCCAAATTGTGCGCATGAGGTCGGTTGATACGGTAGCGCCAGCTAGGCTTTGCAGGTGACGTAGAAACTGCGATGGTCGACGGTCACCTAATTCCTCATGCATAAGCAGCTGTTTTATTTTTCGTTCTTTTGATGCAGTTAATCGCTTAATAAGCTCTAATTTTAATTTTTCATATTTATTTGTAGCTGGCGGTGAAACAATAATGTCTTTTACTTCTGCAGCAAATTGATGATCTAATTGACCAACTACATAATAAAATTTCGTAGAGTCATTAGTAATATTTGACAAAGTAAACTGACCTTCGACTTGGGCAAACCAGACCTCAGGTTCCTCCGGCCAAAACGGCGGCACACGAACACCAACTCGGTATACGTCACTCGTAGCGTTTGCACTTGGGCCACCACTTGTACTTGGGCCATCACCTAACATTCTGTTTTCTTCTGACGGTGTTTGTAAGAATTCTTCCTTATCGCTCATTTTTCTTCAAACGTACGGGGTCACCAGTGTAGTATGATAGCGTGTAGATGTATTTGGAAGTAAACAGCTTGAGCACATTAACTGACTTTAATAAAAATATTATTGAAGCTAATTACAACAAGAAATGCAGCTACTTTAACAAGCGTAAGCAAGCAAACAATAAGGCGATAGTATTGCGTTGGAAGCTAAAGCGGAGTGTGAGTCTGCCGGCCCGTCCGAAGCTTATATAGTCCCCACTCAGTGGGCGGCGGCTTGCTCGCAGGGACCGCCTAGTCCGCAGCCATACTTGTGTATTTGGCGTATCCGCGCTGCGCGTGCGACTCGGCAGGTTTTCGCTCTGCGTAAACAATAGCGGCCATCGCGATGACGTAGGCATCGTACGATGTCTCGGATCTGGCCCAACTTATGAGCGGCAGACTTCGCAGTAGCGATTTGAGTCGCTACACCACACACCAATGGGCCTACTCGATATCATGTGTTGGGTACTTAGGAAATATAAATCTTGTTACTTGTTATGCTCGAATAGATTGTAAAAACCAAACTACCCTCAATGTATAAAAATATTGTTGAATGTTTTACTACAGATGTTAATGTGTAGTTGGGGTTCTATTATTATTTTATAGGCAACTAAATGTTAAATGTTAAAAAAAAACCTTATGTTAATTTAAAATTTAATAAAAGTTTTAGTTTAGTAAATAAGAAGCAGATGAAAAATTGTTTGAGATTAAGTTTGTTTTACTTTTTTATTTATTTATTTTTTTTTTCACTATAAATGTACCAAATCGATGGAGGAGCGAGGTCTACCTGGCACAGGTATTTAATTATACCTAAAAGGTAGCCTCAAAATGTGTAAATGTAACGATGCCATTGTGAAGAAAATAAACTATTATTATTATTATTATTATTCTGTGCAAGGGCAAGCTGGTGTATTACGCATAATATTTAACCTTGTGCTTGTATTACACAAAGAAACCTAAAAATATATTCTCGTAGATTTATCACGAGCAGTTGCTTTTGTAGATGATATACTGGTCTCTAGTTGATCCCAATAAAGCCTAATGAATTGATAAAGTTCTGCCATATATTACAAACCGAAGTTCTCAATTTTAGGTTTGGATCTACATGACAAGGTGATTTAACGATATCAACGACCAAGCACAACACAAATAGATGCATATTCAGATTATATACTAACCAGAAGATCCCAATAAAGCATGAACAAGTTTGGGCATGATGACTTCGCGACAAACAGAATATAAACATTATAACTGTCGAGGACAGAACTTTGTAATATAATACTTAAGTTTATGTTTGTCTATAGTTTTAATCTTGGCTCTATTCCTGTCACTTTTCGCTTGTTCCTTCACTTATATAACTTATCTTGTAAATCTTTTATAAATATATTCCAATCCTTCTAAATTGGCCTTTTCCTTGCTGTCCGCGACAATAACTATCAAGCAATAGTAATAGAATCTGTGGAAAGCTTTAAATACTCTACTCTTCAAAGATCTATCTTCCACACATACGCTGTCTACGAATGTTAGTTTGGGAATTGAGATGTAAAAAAATAAAGCTCAGTAAGCTAAGAATTTGATATTACGATTCTACTAGATAAACTGAAATGTGATCTTTTATACTTGTTCTCTCTCAATATCTTTTTTACTTTTATACAATTTACCTTGCCCAATTCCACGAGTAAGCTGTCCAAACTCTCGTCACAAAGCTTTCCGACTTCGAACAGAGTAACGGCATGGCTTTTTAAGTCCTGCAATTAAAAACTAAAATATAACAAGTGAGGATACAAAATTGAAAATAATTGTAATCATCATTTGGCTTACCGGAGATAAATTTCCCATCATTAAATATGCAGCTAATCTAGAATCGAACAAAACAGCAACTCTTCGTTCTGCATTGGAACTATTTGATCTCGTTGGCTCTGAAGACTCCTCTATATAACTCTAGAAATTAATATATTTTTTTTTATATTTCTAAAATTCATTAGGGATGTGGGAATGTAACATTTAATTAAATATTTCGTCGGTGTACCTGTCTAGATGTAGAAGGCTCTTCGTCTTTAATGATCACTGGCTCCATTTGTAGAGTATCGTCGTCGGCATTTGGATCAAAAGTTAACGGAGTGATCTGTCTGTACCTAGGAAGAGATATGTGAATAGTGAATACGGCTATTCAAGCCTTTTGATACATTGGATGGATTTCACATAAACAACATAGGTGTCAAATTGATTTGTAGCTGAATTGACATCCTTAATAAAGTGATCGAATTGTTTGTTCTATTATGTCACAGACTGTATCAAGGTGTTTGATAGAGAAATTATCGACGGTTAAAATGAAATAGGGGATAAGCGACAATAGATGAAATGTTCAGAAGAGCCGTTTGAAGTATTAAGTTTTAGAAACACTGACGTATTTCCGTCATTTATTAAGATATATTGAAAAATGAAACAGCTATAAAATCAGATAGAAATGGAACAGTTACTGCCCCCCTAGACAAAATGCCTTTCTATTTGCATTTTCTATAATAGATAACATAAAAAATGTATGGAATTGACATTTCCAGTAGATACGTCACGTGACTTGATGACACTGATAGAAAACTCGCAGAGAAGATGCTAACTGTGTTTCTATTCTATCGCTCGTCTGTGTTCTATTTTGACAGTAGAAGAGGTCTATACAAATTCATAGACAAAATGTAGTTTGTGACGTAAAAAATAGATACGGTTCTATTCTATTTCTAATAAAGAAATGTTTTTAAATTTGTGTACAGATATAAAAAGACTAACTAACATAAAAGGAACCAATGAATTACCATTGTAAATAAAAGTATTTCAAACACTTCTTTACTTCACAAACATGGTAGTTCTTTATTTGTACAACATTAACACATTTTTTTATCAAAGGTACTTTGTGCCCTTAGTTTTTTCGCTACGGGTTCTTACCAAAGAATAGTTGGCATCACACAGCACATAACCCAGAGAACTGCAAGCTGAGCCGAGGGGTACAATCACCCTTATAGCAAAAATTACCAGACGAAAATGTCTGTTAGCCAAAATAACACTATGAAAATGTTTTTTTTTTGCTTGGGCATAAACGCCAAAAAAGTCTTCGTAGAGCCATGGGAGTAAGCGCATTCGAAAAAGCAGAAAATTTTGAGTCTAATGGCATATATAACTCATTTTTTACCAAAATGTCGCTTATGCCTTATTTCCATTTAACCGTCGTTGTTTATTGTGTCAAAAAATTGAAACTGTCAAAAAATTTGTATTTAAGATTTTTTTTTAGGCACTCAAGACACGGGTTGCAGGATAATTATGTAGGGACTTACGGCTGATGGTGATGGGTGGTAAGAGCGTTACTCCAAGACGGGTGTCGCGGCTGTGCCGGCGGAGGTCGCAGGCTGCGGGCGAACCCCAGCCGGCAACACAGCGCCACCGCCTGCTTTACCTGACTGCACTCCACCTTTTTTATAAAGCATTATATTGGTAATACTAACAAACTGACTGATGATAAGTGGTTAGACGCCGATAGCACATATGAATCCTGTCAAATTCACAGTAAATCTACAACCCCCATAAGAACTACCAGCTTGAAGCATAAGAAATAAGCTTATGGTAATGTAACTACCATACCGAGCGATTTCCTCGCGCCCGCCGGCGACCCGCGGCGGCGCCGCAGCTGTGCTACCGAGCCCGGCGCCGCCTCCTACGAGCGGGATCGGCCATCTCCCGACCCCGATCGGCGGCCTCCTTCTGGAGCATCACTGCTTCACAGAAGGAGGCCACAGCCCTCCAAGCTCTCTCGTCCGCCAGCATTGCCGCAATCAATGCCGGTGGAGACAGATCTCGCCCGATCTTTGCGACCAAGACTCGGCGCTCGGAGGCCCACTCGGGGTACTCCGGCAGCGTGTGCTGGGCCGAGTCGAGGTCGAACTCATAATTACTACTATCACTTGACTAGACCTCTTATGATAAACCGACATTTGTGTTTTATTACACATCATTTTACTAAAATTTTTAGTAAAGCTTTGTTTTGAAAATAGATTGTAAACATTTTAAAGGTCAATCTGGGTTTATACTGTCCAGATTTTATAAAAGTTTTTAATTTTGTCACATTATACAGTAACAAGACCATGTATGGTCTAACAGATGATATTCTTCTAATAGAAAACTTGTAAAATCACCTGCAAGACATTAGCCAGGTCTGCGACACTCGTGTGCTCGTCAATCGACACAAAAACCTTGTACAGAAGAGTCTCAAAGTAGTCACCGGCGATACGGTTCATCACGAACCCCTTGAGCGGCGGCACTGACACCTTGTCTGCTGCAGTTATGGGTACGTCCAGATATATGAGACCTCGTCTGCAAAATACAATTTTGTTTTGGAAGAACTATTTGAAGTGTTTTACTTGTATTGAGAAGTTATAGTCATTTGTACAATAGGACTGTAAATATTATATTTCAATTAGTTTGTATTCTTATGCTCTGTCACATAATGATAGAAGCAAAGCTACATAAGTATTATTATTTGTGGTTTTTGTTGTATTTGAAAATTGTGCAAAATATTGAAAAATTTGATTGTTTTGAAATTATAAAATATGTGTAGTTATATAAATATGTGAGCATTGAAATTAATGAATCTCTAACGATGCATTAGACTTCTACAGAAAAAAAGAGACAAGGCAGCATGATGCTGCTTCATAAATTTTTACACTAAACACATACCTGTAAAGAGTTTTGACAACATTATAGTCTAGAGTACCCGCAGTCTGTGAACCCTGGTCAATTAACAAGTCTATCAATGCCTTCTCATTCTCGTTTAATGGCTGAAAAAAGACACATATATATACTTGAATTGTACCTACATACATATCCTCAATCATGAAGTTTTTTTGAGACACGTTAGGCTCCACAATATATATTTTCAAAACATCTTTGTTATAAGATTTAAATACAAATAACAACTAGTTTGTCTATTATTTAATAATAAACACAACCATTAACTATATACCTTAACATCTTCTTCGAGAACATAGCCTAGTTCAACACGCCACCATGGCTGTATGGGAATATTGAGAGGTACTCGAGGTAAGAGTGCTCTGATTGCTTTGGATCGGCTTCGACGGCCCAGTGATCTTGCTTTTGATACCAGCTCCAAATATTCATTGCGGCCAATACCAAGCAATCTTAAGCCTAGATGTAAAACAACAACTCTATGTAACTTTAATGCTATATTCCACCAAAATTTTTTATACAAAATGAAAATATATGATTTTAAAATAATTGTCACTCACAATCGGCTGCAGTAAAGTTCGGCATTGTATCATAGCTTTTCTCCATTTCTATTAAAAGGGCGACAACTTCCACATAGTAGATGAAAGGTGTTATCCTTAAACCTATTAACAGTTTGAATATAATATTTTTATACATATGACATGTATGAAAATAATAGCAATTACAAAGATAAAATGACAAGACAGTACAACTGCAAGGCAGCAGCCAATATAGTAATAATTCTGGCAGCCCACAAGTTACCTACTCACATATATGTAACACGGAAAACGAATGTATTAATTTTTTTCTGATGTTTTAATCATTGGTGAATATCACTATTGAAACATCAGAAAAAAGAAACATACACTTAACCATTGATCACAAGACCTTCATATATATACGTCGCGCCGAAAGAGACCAATTATTTCTTTATAAATTGATTAATAATCATTTAGATTCGCCATTTCCTTTTAAGCAATATTTCATTTAGATGTCCTAGACTAAGTTCTAGAAGTAATAACGTTTTTCATGTTCCAATCACAAGAACAAGATATGTTAGAAATATGTTTCTCATCCGCGCATGCCAAGCTTATAATGAATTTTACCAAGATGTTGATATTTTTGGCTTAAGCTTGCAGAGATTTAGAAACAACATTCATGATGTCTCAAAGCAACTTAATATTTATGATAGTTAAATTTTGTTTAAGCTAAGTGTAAAATTGTTATTTAAGATTACTTTATAGTGGCTTAGATATTGTGCCTATCTTTGTTAGTATGTTTAATTGGATTTTAGAGTAGTTTTTATTTGTTTATAACTAATGTAGAAGCAATGTTTAACGCTTGTTTATAACTGTTGGTACTTGTATTTTGCTCGAGCCGTTTAATTGTACTAGCTTTTCTGTGAACACTTTACTGGTTTTTGTGTAATTATCTGTGTAGTAACTATATTTGTCACTTTTAACTGTTTGTGTTCCAAATAAAATAAAATAAAATAAATAAATAAATAGAAAATTTATAATGCAGAGCTACCGATCTCTTGCGACAACTTTATGATTTATGCTGAATAATTATAGGGATTGTAAATAGCAGTAGATGCACTGTAGTTTTTTCTTCACATTGTTATAATGTAACTCAGAATCAAGATAGTTAGGTTGGTCTACAAAACAATCAATGCATTATAATATTACCCACAAAATATATTACTTATAACAATAATAGTGCAATAATCATATAAACATAGTAAAGGTGCTTATAATTTATTCTGGAAATTTAAATAAATACATATGTACATACAAGTCTGTAAGTTATAATAATACCTTTGACAATCATGTCAGCCAAATGATATGGATACAGCATAAGCCTCTGTATGCTACTCTGTACTAGTACTTCATAGTACTTCCTTTCATCTTTCCGAACCATCCTTACTGTAAACAAATTGCTAATATTATTACACAGCCACTTTAGCTGATATGAAAGATTTTCTTTACCATCTGTACAAGATTGATTGATTGAACCAATATTGATTGGTTTAACATATTTCAAAATTGAAAAATAATTTCATTATTCTAATCTTATAATTTTAGTTCATTAGAAATCTAGCATACTTCCTACGGTTTCATCCTCTATTTATTTTCCTATTTTTGTGTAGCACAAATATCCCACCATTGGTACCTAATTATATATATGAAAATCAGATAAGTGATACCGAAAATTTTCTATTCTTTGGTGGGGGTGCTGTCCTTATAAAATTTCTCTTAATATCCAAGCTCAAAAACTATAGTTCTTTATATTAGATTATAATAAACCACTAGAAATCATTAGTTGCTTACTATTACTTACCGAGACTTCCTCTGTATCGTAACTGGTTTTTAATACTGTACTCAAATATATATCTCTCGTATTCCTTAGGAGATTCCCCGAGGAGCTGTAACCATAATACTTAATTTAGGGATATTACTTAAGTAGTTTTAAATTTATGGCGATAGATACAGATTTAATCTGATTTTTGTACAGCTATACAAAAGTGTAGTTCAGTGTACGATGAATGTACCTTTTTTACAGTTCCAGGCAGCTGAGGCCACTGAATTTTTTTCTTTATACATTCATCTATTTCATCCTCCATTGTACGAAACCAGTTTTAATAAAGTAAGTTTTAAATTATGGGTTAAAAATAACACTTGTGGTTCTATAATAACGCAGTTCCAAATAATTAAATTTTAAATATAATTTAATGTCATTTTTACATTATTTCGCTATATTATGTTGCGCCTAAATATTGTGATATTAACTTTTTTTGTGTGACATTAGCACAGATTAGTTAGATTTTAGGTTATTAGAATCGCAAGTTTATATAGAATATGACATTCCATTAGATTCCATTTCCAGAAGTGTTCCTATGTCCTATAGGCTTGTCCTACACCTGCTGTTAATTACTTGCTGTTAACTATTTTTTTTCTTAGCATATATTTGTAATTATGATAAAATTCACTATATGTTTTGTTAGTTTATATCCTATAAAAGTTAAAATTATAATATTTCCAACACGTTCCGTCATTTTTTATTCTTTCTCTCACTTATTTTGCTAATTTGATAATAAACACCGTTGTAAAAAGATCAGTAACAAGGCCACCATCTGTGCATAGTGTACACAGAGGCAACTTATATTACAGAAAATAACATATTTGGTACGAAATTACTTTTAAATAAAGATATAATTATTATTTAGCACAAGGATATGGATAGCTAGCGGACGTTAAGGGCCTAATAACTGCAGATCTTAGGTTAGTTCATTTCATGAAAATATTAGCAAATTTAAGATTTATAATTTTCTTGTTTATTGAATATCTGGTATAGTTTCTAGAAAAAAAATCGAATTATGAAATGAATAAGCTACATAGTATTCGGTAAGGGTGTTTGCAGATAGTATATAATTTACCTTTCCTACAAGGTCATGGAGAGAAAAAAAGTTTATTAAATTAGGTATGTATTATGTAATTATATAGTATACACATACTACGAAGTTAACGTTTTCTATTTGTTTTAAAGGCAAAAGATTATGTTGAGTCAAAATTAATCTGATTATGATAATAATGGAGTAAATAATATTATTTTGGTGAGAATAATTTAACGTTCGAACAGGTTTGCTATATTTTCGGAATTAGACCGACGTGTTTTTGGTTGTTTTCAGCCAAATATTCACATGACTTGTCCGTCTTTTACTAAGCTTTTTGTTTCATGATCCAAACAATTACCTTAAGACCTAAACACATAGCCATGCAATTGCTGATAAGCAAAACAGTTAAACTGTATTTATCACGCGCATTTCTGCTTCTAAAAATATTATGGCCAGCCTTTTCTGCCCAATGTTAGTTGTTTTACAATGATCAGACTGGTTTTCCCTAAAATGGAGACTCCTTCTTCGAAGCGTCGTTTAATAAGTGTTTTAATAAGTGGTTTAATAAGGAATTCTACTATATGAGATAAGAATTTTGAGGTTTTCATTAAACGATATATAAGTAGTCTCAATTCTGGTGTGTCAACTTATATATAATCTAAGTATTTAATTAAATTAACGCTACGCTTTAAAATGTTACGGAGGTTGGCACTACTTAATATCAAAATAGGTACTTATGAATTCATTTATACATATATTTTGATCTCCTCGGGTTGATTAAACTTATGTGATTACTAATTTAAATTAACTGAGAGATTATTGCAATTCATTCCTCTTACCGGAACCTAAATTTAAAAAGATTTTAAAGTTATCTATTGATTGTTCTAGATATTTGATAGAGGCTCCGGATTGGGAGGATCTTCACATAAGTTTCTTAACAGAACAAAATTAACACAGGTGACTAAAACTAAAAATCTCTTTTATTTTTTAACTATTAAAATCTTTACAATCTAAGAAACCTGTTTTAACATGTGTTATTGTCATAGTATATCTCTTCAAAACTATGATATTTTGACAGGGAGTGACGCCTGACGAAACAGACTTTTTAGATCTTTAACTCTATGTTGCTGCGTAGTTTCCACAAGGAACGGTTATTGGTTTTTACCCTTTTCTTTAAATCTGATACCTAATAAATATTATATTCTATATTTTACCCATATAAATCACCAAACTTTAAATACCTATTGCAGTGAAAATAAATCTATACCTAACAGATGCTCGAAATTTAAAAGTGTAGTACAGAGGAGGGCTGATTAGCTTTCGGTCCTGTCTGGTTAGACAAAACAATAAATACCACATTTTTACATATATTTATGTAGGCAAATGACTCTACCATTCCTCATGTTAAGTATTGGTCATGTTTAAACGCGAAGATAATTGGTGTAGCAGTTGTGAACAGCTATGCCAACCATTCTCAACTTGCTGACCCGTACAAATGTTTTTTTCTCTCAGAAGAGATGAGCCTCGGAATCCATATGGATACCACCGCAATCAGTCAGCAATCAAGTGACGCGATGATTAAGTCGGACTCCAGACCGACCGACCAAACTCAGCCTGAGCCTTGGTTCTAATGACCGTACGGCTTGTAATGAGAGTGACCACTCCTCAGGAAAAGGCGCGGTGCTAGCTCTAATGCTTCTGCACACCTCTATTAAAGAACCCCATATTTTATATATTTTTTTAATATTCTTTATTCTGAACCTTGGATACAGAGTCCTTCAGTCGTATACATTTTAAGTAAGGCCCACATTTTATGATTTTTTAAATAATATTATTTATTCTTAACCTTGGGTACAGAGACATTCAGTCGTAAACATCTTAACCACATTTTATAAAAGATTGGGTAAGTATTCACTCTTTAAAATTGTATTCACAATACACCAAAGATAAGTTTACACTATAGTATTAGTAATTCAAATATGGTAAAGAATAATAAAGGTACTGAAATAAGTCAATGTTACACTTAAAATTATATTTAATACAGTTTTATGTAAATCTATAATTAACGATAAAATGTTCCTACTTAGTGAGTGAATAAGTGAAGTTCAATTTCGATATTGGTTGATTCTAGGTTTTGAAATAAGAACACAGCTGTCATCTGTATTCTTATTTTAAACCTAGAATCCAAACTAATTTTAATTTTATAAATACGAAAGTAACTGACTGTCTGTTACGCTTTCCCGCTCAAACCTCGCAACTGATTTTGATGAAATTTGGTAGGTACAGGCAATCTTTAGACCCTAAGACAGAACATAGGCTACTTTTTATTTCGAAAAGAAAAGGGATGAAGGGGTTGAAATAGAGGTTGAAAGTTTGTATGGGATTTCTTACAAACTACTCATTACTCTCCATGGATTGAATTAGAGTATAATATATATATTTTTAATCACAGTAGTTACGATTTAAGTATTCTATTGTTAAATTACACTCTCAGCAATATTGATTACAAGTCTTAACTAGTCGTAAATAAAAACACGAAACATTTCTTTTTTCTTTTTAATGTAATATTTCCAGAACTGCCCAGTTTTCGCATTATGTTAGTCTATATCAGCGTCTGAACAAATCTGCCAAAATTCAAAAGTGTATGTATGTATGTTTTTATTTATGTTTGTGTTCGTATATATCTGGAACTACAAATCCGATCTATAAAATTAGTATAAAATGCTTATCGTACCTACTCAAGAGCATACCACGCGCTCTTGATGTAATTTAAGGCAGACTAACGCCGGATAGAGAAAGTGAAGCCAGTGCGACCAGGGGCACGATTCTCATGCAATTGAATTTTTTCCATATTAAAATTCGTATACGAATATCTCCGCTCTACTGAAAAGTTCGAATGTTTCGTTAATCTCGTATTCTGAGCACCCATAGAACAATTACTATTCGAAATAGTACGTCGGGTATAGATTAAATAATAAATTACGTTATTATTAAGCGTTTATAAAACCGCTGTTACTGCATCATCTACTAATAGATTTTAGACGTAAATATTACTTTTAAAAATATATTATTTTATTAATATGACACTTGAATTTTAAAACTTAAGTTTTTTAGTAAACAACTTTCAAACGAGAAATTAAAAATTATTTATTTCCGATATTTTCTACACACACATATATATATATATATATATATATATATATATAGATATACATATATATATATAGGTACATATATATATATTTTATTATTTTTTTTTTTATTTTGCATATCAAATCAAATGGACCTACATTTGCTGAAACACTTCGTCGCGGCGGTTCTGCATTCGCTGCCTCTAACTCTTGAACTAAATTATAATTAAAATCTACAATAAATTCGTCCATTTCCTATGTAAAGTCAAATCAACACAAACAAAAAGTATATCCAATCAAACTTTGATTTAAATTCGTATTCGAATGTCCACTTCTACTGGTCCGTATCACTCGTTTTGTTCGAATGACGTTCATGCGAACTAGTTCGATTGTGAACTTCTGAGAATAGACTAACTGTGTTACATTCGAAAAAAATTCGAACTTCGAACTTTTTTACGAATGTGAACTTTTTTCTATTGCATGAGAATCGTGCCCCAGAGCATCTACGACGGCTGCCGTGTCCGAGTTCACAAAAGCCGACTCCAGTGCGCTTTTCTTTATCACCAACAACATGACAGAAGAAATGCTACGTAAAGTCATAAGATTCACATCCGCTAGAGAAATTTGGTTAGAACTTCATCGAATGTTCGACGGAACAAATGAAGACAAGACCTTCCAATTATGTATGAGTTTCTTTGGATTGAAAAAGGATCCAGCGGACGATATAGCAACTCATATATCGCAATTGAAAAACATTTGGACCTCATTGAACAAAGAGCTTGGCGAAGATAAGAAGCTTCCTGACCTTCTTCTCATATGCAAGACGCTCGACACACTGGGAGAAGAATACGTTCAATTTAAGAGTGGATGGTTAATGTGTCCAACGTCCGACCGAAATGTTGACAATCTGACCAATCGTCTGTGCGTCTACGAAAGGAACTTGATGATGTCTAACTTGACACCAGAGCAAGACGCTTTAGCGACGACGAGCACACGGAATGGGACAAAGAAAAAGAATAAAGACGCAAAGATAATATGTAATTACTGTTCCGTCAGAGGGCACCGTGTGAAACATTGCAAAAGATGGCTTCAAGATGGTAAACCTCCGAAAAGCAATAACCCGCTTTTGTTTTCTTCGTCTCAAAAGGAATCTCAAGTAGCGGAATCAATGTACTTACAAGCGGAAGTACTGACATCAGAACATTAAGTAATGACGACTTCATCGAATACAGTCAACTGGTATGTTGATAACGGCGCAACATGTCACGTAAGCAATTGTGCAGATCTATTCCAGACTTTTCAACCTTTTAACCAAATGCATACCGTATCTACAGCTAATGGCAATGCACTACAAGCCAAAGGCAAAGGGAATATTGCTATAGTATCAGAGGTACGAGGAAAAGTTTTCGAGATCACACTGAAAGACGTATGGTATGTGCCACAGATCAAAAAGATCCTGTTTTCTGTTTTAGCTGCTCACGACTGCAATTCAATAAGCAAGATTGTCGACACCGACCAGCTGTACTATGTCAACGCGTGGAAGAACTGAGTGTTTATTGAAGTTGTCAAAGAATTCGAAATTGATTTTGTAGTACTTTCTTTTATTATGTTGTAAATAAAAGTCTGTTTTATTATTGATAAGTGTTTATATCCATCGCCTAATAGCTTCCACATCGTCTGCGCACTCTATATACACCAAGAAGGGATACTGCAAGGGGCATTGAAATCGGTTGCCTTTTTGAGATAGGGAATTTTTTATTAAGCGACTTCAAAAAACAAATAAACCGGATAAATCGTATCTTACGTTAGTTTAGAAAGAATAAGCACAACACAACTAAAATTTCACTTACAACTACAGAAAGAAAGAAAAATATATATCTACCTATATCGAAAAATAATAAACCTATATTTGAAAAACGAAAATCGACTTCAAAATTGTACGCATCTAACTTACCTACGTATGTTTAGAAAGAATATAAAACAACTAAAAAGTAAAAAATAAATACAACTTCTGTCTTAAATAAACTAACATTGATATACCAACTAGGTATTTTTGGAAGTCGGTGCGCGGGAAGGGTTAACGTGTTTGGTTAGATAAAAGGGTATGCTTTAATTTCATCACTCTTACTTTCCTATAATTCGGTCCTAGTTGGTATATCAAAGTTAGTTTATTTAAGACAGAAGTTGTCGTATTTATTTTGTTACTTTTTGTTCAGTTTTAGCTTGCAGATATTGCCATATTTGTCATAGGCGCGAGCATTACAAGCTCTGGTGAATTTCGCAGCGCAATACATGGCTACACTTTGCATCTGTTGAATAGAGTTGTCACAAAGGTTTGATTTCAAGGCCCAATTATAAAATGTACCCAAGGCTCCAGCTAAAATGTCACCTTGCCCTGCGCTTCTCCTGTCGGATCCACCACTTGACAATGACCAATTGACCTTTGGGTTGCTGGTGTAACACTTATCTTCATAGCCTTTTAATAGTACGGAAACGTTTTCACCCCAATAATTATACCAATTGCTATCGTTGCCATTCACAACCATCATCAGTTTTGCAGCTTCACGGGAGTTAGGAGTCAATATCACACCTGGCCTTGGGTAATTTTCTAAAATGTCAACATTGTAAGATAGTGCGAACAGCGCATCACCATCAATAATTAACGCTTTCGTCAAATTCTTACATGTTTGTATAATATCCAGCATCAGTTTTATTTGGTCGTCTTCCCGTCCAAACCCAGGACCGATTACGACTACGTCCACCTTGCGAATAAGCTGGCTTATTTTTGAAGCATGCCTTTTGTTGAGGTACGGATGAACGATTAAAGCCGGGGAGTATGCCTTGACGATAGGAGCTGCTGCCTCGGTAGTTACCACATACACTACATCCGCCCCTACCTGAAAAAAAATATATTATGTTATGCTTAAAAAGGCATTTTTAAAGTAATTGGAGGCATGAGGGTCAGTAGCGACAGTGTTCTGCAGGGTATTACTGCTCGTCCTGATTTCTTCTTTATAAAGACTGGACGGAGACAGTCATTGGACATATTAATTTGAAGTTGATATTTAGAATATTTCATAATTAATCTTATAACTAATAAAAACCTTTGTTACTAACATTCTTATAATACATTTATATTTGTAAATACAAAGTCTTGTATAAATTATATTATATCTTGTTTCGTTGCTCATGCTGCGGGATCGATGTTCTCAAGGATTGTACCATGGCAGCGATTAAACTATAAACAAATTTAAGAATAAGTAATATGAAAGCAAGAAAAATTATAGATTTGGACCTGTGTTTTCAACATGACTAGGTTACAGAGTACCAATAGAATCGTCAAACTGGCATAGTCATCAGAATTGTCTACCCGTATCGACGACGTTTTGAAAATTTTACAAAAAAGATTACTATAAAATTGCATATTCAGTTTCATTTCATAGAGGAACAGGAAAAAGACGGACCGTTATTGTTGGAAATATGTTCTTTAATATAATAATACTCGTATTGTAGTAAGCTCGATTATAGAGTAAATGTTTAGTTTTTACACTTTGAAGTAAATATTTTCGTGTCTTATTTCGATAGATACATCTGTACACGGCGCACTGAGGTCTCGGATAATCGCAATTGGACTCCACTCTTTTCTTATTATCAGGTGAAATGGAATCACTTGCATGATTGACTTTCCAGACACAAAAAAAATAGCGCATAGTGTGATGAGAAACAGAAAACTGTTTTTTTCTCAGGCAGCAATGAAGAATTAGGTGTTATTGGCTATGAAAAAACTTACCCGTAAAGAAGACATCGCGGCAAAGTATGGAGCACCAGAATATTCAGTGGAACCACCTATAATAGCTATCCTTCCAGCATCGCCTTTAGACTTCTTGTACAAATTGGGCACAATCTTTTTACTTAAGCTAGTCAACTTTTCTTTCGAGAATATCTCGTCACCCAAACAATTGTCTGCAGCTATCCCGGACGTTGATATAGTTAAAAGAATAATCAAAATAATTAAATACATATTTACTGACAATGTTGTAAAAAAATCTTGCAACGTTACAAAATAAATATTTTTCTTTGTTTCCCAATCACACAGTATGTCTTACTTTGGTCGATACTTTTTACAAACTGGTTTGCATCAGTGGCACGTACTAATTAATACATTTCAAGTCAACAAATCTCGAATATTGCTATCATTGCTTTAATTAAATGTGCTAGTGTGATTGTTGACAAATCACTATATATGCATAGTGGAAATACAGATAACTTATAGTGTTTGGTGTGTTAATAATAATAGTATAATATATTATATTGTCTTAATAGTTTGTAACGTTACCGTTTCTAATAAGACGTATAGTCTTTCTAAGTAAGCTATTTTATTTTATTTTATAATAAATGTCCTACAAACACAATATAATTAATTACCTTTTTAATACATAAATTAAATAAAATCATAAATAGTAATCAGATTTATTAAAAGTTGTAGCCAACTGAATGTCTAGCTAAATTGCTATCAAGAACCAGTAGGCGCTGAGCGCAAATTGACATTGATTCACGTCACTGTGTGGAGGTTTTGCGTTGCAAAAAGAAGTATCGCACTTCGACCTACGACCGTGACTTGTCAAGATCAATTCTACAAATTGAATAACTGTTGTCGAATTAAATGTCATACTAAGCTTTTGTATTCTAGTAGGGATAAGTAGTTACTTATTTAAACTAAAACTACACTATTTATCAAAGTTAAATAAGTGATTTGTGATATCCTGACTGGGTGAGTGTTGCAACTTATTAATTCATATAAAGTAGTGCTTTTTATAGTAGTCCAAGCTTATATTGCTTTATTTCATTTAATTGCCATAATCTAAATATGTTTGCCTTCTGTAATTATGTATTTCTAGACGTTTTTAGCTATAATTCAACTCGCCTACAAATCTCAAATACCCACACGTTGGTAAAATAATTTTCTATTTTTTTTAAATATCAAAACTAATAAGTTTTTAATTAATTTTAAGAGTCTAGCTTGAGACAATATCTTTTGTTAATGTTTACTAAATAATAATAAAATGTAACTTGATTAAATAACTATGGTATCGCAACTATTTACTTGAAAGTAGTTGTGATCATAAGTATGGGTATATTTTTGTATTAAGTTAATGTAGATAAAAGTGTTATTGTGGTTAATTGCATATACCCAAAACATAGTCTTAAATAATTTAATTTGATTACCTAATTGTCAAACTTGAAGTAATTGTTTTAATCTAGTTAATTGTATATTTCACGTGTACCTATAATTATGTAGATTTTTATATGCTGATTCTGTATGCTACTGCCACATCCTTGATCACTGCTTCATGCTTTGGTTGCCACCCTGTTAGTTGTGCTTCCATCTCCAACTTCAAAGGATGTTGCAGTCAGTAACACGAATTCAGACATTTTCTAAAACTTTCAATATCTGGAATTCCAGGATATTACAACAAATAGACGTCGACCATCAATATTCTACGTTTGGCTGGTTGTCTACTGCTGCATACTCCAAACTAGAAGATTTGCCATTTGGAGGACCGGACTTCCCTGGGAGCTACAGCTATAGAACTAGACACACTACAGGGAAGTGGTATTCCAATCTAACTGTGTAAGCCGATACAGCTCAAATCTTTACCTCAAATCTATATCTCAAAATTATACTACAAACTCTAACGTTCTCACACCCTGAGAGGACCTACCTACCTAATTTATATTATTTTCTAAATAACCTATATTTTTATATACCTAGCCTAATTTATATATATATACTTTTAGTTTCATTTGAACCTTCTACTAAGGTGACAGTGGCGCCCAACGTGGGGCACGAACCCACGACCCTGAGATTAAGAGTCTCATGCTCTACCGACTGAGCTAGCCGGGCAATATGGATAACGAACACCCTTGAAAGTAAAAGCGATTGTTAACTACCCTACGCCCAAAAATCGTAAAGAGGTACGAAGGTTTCTCGGTACAGCTTCCAGGTATCGTCGGTTTATACCAAATTTCAGTTCTTTAGCATCACCTTTAAATAAACTAACATCTCAAGCTAAAAACGCACCTCCATTCAATTGGTCTAGCCTAGCAGACACTGCCTTTAAATCACTTAAGCAATGTCTCGTATCTACTCCTATTTTATCATGCCGGACTACTCAAAGTCTTTTGAAGTACACACTGATGCAAGTGATGTAGGATTGGAGCAGTGTTGACTCAAACCTTGGATGGTGTAGAAAAAGTTATAGCGTATATGAGTAAGTCCCTTTCTAAGCAGGAACAAAACTTTAGCGCAACTGAACGAGAGGCATTGGCAGTACTCACAGCCGTAGAACACTGGAGATGCTATCTTGAAATGGTCAAAAATTCATTATTTATACTGACCATGCAGCTTTAAAATGGTTTTTGAACTTAAACAACCCTACAGGTCGCTTGGCTCGATGGGGTGTACGACTCTCGGCTTTTGATTGTGAAATCAGACATCGACAGGGCTCTGAAAATCTGGTACCTGACAGCCTTTCGCGTATTGCTGTAGCAGAGGTTTCTACCTTAAACGATGCACCCTCGCACTCGATTCAAAAAACTAAAGATGAATGGTACCTTAACATTTATAATGGTTGTCAAAACACTCCTCAATCATTTTTAGACTACCAAATTCATAATAACAAACTTTACCGCTACAAAAAAAGTTTAAATCCACTTGCTAGAGACTTTGAGTGGAAAGAAGTAATTCCACAAGAGGATCGATTAACAATTATAGAACAAAATCATTCATGTCCTACTGCAGGTCATTTTGGAATTCTTAAAACACACAAGCGCGTTGCCCTTAAGTATTTTTGGCCAGACATGCATCGTGATGTAACTAAATTCATAGCAGATTGTGAAGTTTGTAAGTCCTATAAACACGCAACTCATACTACTTTAGGTACTATGGGCCGTCCCAAAAAATGCTGTAGACCATTCCAGATGATATCAATGGACTTAGTTGGACCACTACCACCATCTAGACAGCAAAATACGTTCTTGTTCGTGGTAACCTGTTGCTTTACGAAGTACTGTCTATTATTCCCTATAAGACGTGCTACGGCTGAAATCCTCTCAAAAATTATTGAGGAAGGGTATTTCTTATTCACGGTATTCCCAGCACAGTCTTGATGGATAACGGTAAGCAGTTTGTTAGCAATACTCTCAAGCAACTATTCGCAAGATATAAAATCCCTAACATAAAATACACTCCAAAATACACACCCCAAGTAAATAGTGTTGAAAGATACAACAAGACTATCGTAACAGCTATTTCTTCATTTATTGAAAATGATGATCATAGAAGTTGGGATATGAATATAGCTAAAATACAGTTCGCGATAAACTTCATCTATCAATGAAGTGACCACTTTCACTCCCTCATTTCTGGTTTACGGCCGCGAATTAGTCACATGTGGCTCTCACTATCTTGATGTGGATACCACAAACGATATAATATTTGGGTCAAGAGATGAATATGCGGAGGACCTAGGTTTACTTCGAAAAACCTTCGAAAAAATACAAATTCTGTTAAAAGAAGCACATTCCAGGAACAGTTGCCGTTATAACTTGCGAAGGAAAAATGCTGAGTTCAATTTGGGTGACTATGTTTGGAAACGAACTTACTACCAAAGCGATAAGGACAATAAATTTGCAAAGAAACTAGCTCCTAAGTATATAAAATGCCGCGTTATAAGGAAAAAATCACCGTTGGTTTACATACTTGAAGATATGATGGGCAATAATATTGGTGATTGGCATATTAAGGACATTAAGTTAGTAAACTATAAGATCTAAATTAATTACTAATTTAACCTACTTTATATATAAAAAATATGTAAATACAATTTTATTTACACAACTACTAATTACGTACACACGTTAAACCTAACCTACGACTATAATCTTACTGATATCTTGAGCCGTGAAGTAGCGGCTGTCCAAAGAATTCTGCTTCCCCATCTCTTCCTGTGGGTATCGTAAGAGGCGATAGAAGGACTTCTGACACATTTATTTATCTAAATGACAATGTGTATCCCACCTGTGTAATTATTTCTAAATTACTGCTCTTCTAAATAATTTAACCTTACTTAGCCTAAATTAATAATTACACAACCTAAAACAAAACTTTAGCTAACTTAATAAAAAGAATACCTAGCTTAGAATAAAAATTACCTACCTTACTTAAAATAAAAATTACCTACCTTACTTAAAATAAAAATTACCTAACTCAAAAAAAATACCTAACTTAAAAAAATTACTTAACTTAAAGTAAAAATATCCTACCCTAAAACTATTTTAAAACCATTCTTACTAACAGAATACCCTTCAACTACTATACAATTATACTACATTACTATAGCTACAAATCTTTGATAGATTGATATTCGAATCATTTTGATTATTCAGGCCCTACCCCTGTAATAATCCTTCTAAAGAGTGGTTGGTAACTCTATAAATAAGCCTTAACCACACATCTTATTATGCGTACCTAAATACGTATAAGTTTTTCCAGGCCCTACCCCTAGGAAAAACTATTATGAGCGGATGGTAACTCATTAAATAAGCCTAAACCAATATCTAATTATGCGTACCTAAATACGTATAAGTTTTTCCAGGCCGTACACCTAGGAAGAGCTAGCTAGTATGAGCGGATGGTAACTCACTAAATAAGCCTATACTAAAACTAATTTTTATTATTCAGACCTACCTCTGATATAATATATTCTACTTATAAGGTTCTAAACCAAAACTACAACCTATTTTAAATTAATTATAACAAAAATACTAACGATTCCCATCATCTTTAATGACTTCTTGAGTATTAATCTCTAATTAGGTTATTACTCTGAATGCTAGGGCAGTTACTTATATGCGTGAAATAGGTAACTGATGAATTGTTTGGTGATGGATGAAAGAGTGAAAGGTAATAATAAATGGGGAGGACTGAAAGAATCAAAAGGTAATTTTGAAAGAAAATGATAGTGTATGGAGTCATTACAAAGCTAGTAGTATATTAAAGTTGAAGAGAATTCTTCATAGGAAAAATTCTACCCAAAAAAGGGGGGTATGTAACGTTACCGTTTCTAATAAGACGTATAGTCTTTCTAAGTAAGCTATTTTTTTTATTTATAATAAATGTCCTACAAACACAATATAATTAATTACCTTTTTAATACATAAATTAAATAAAATCATAAATAGTAATCAGATTTATTAAAAGTTGTAGCCAACTGAATGTCTAGCTAAATTGCTATCAAGAACCAGTAGGCGCTGAGCGCAAATTGACATTGATTCAAGTCACTGTGTGGAGGTTTTGCGTTGCAAAAAGAAGTATCGCACTTCGACCTACGACCGTGACTTGTCAAGATCAATTCTACAAATTGAATAACTGTTGTCGAATTAAATGTCATACTAAGCTTTTGTATTCTAGTAGGGATAAGTAGTTACTTATTTAAACTAAAACTACACTATTTATCAAAGTTAAATAAGTGATTTGTGATATCTGACTGGGTGAGTGTTGCAACTTATTATTCATATAAAGTAGTGCTTTTTAGTAGTCCAAGCTTATATTGCTTTATTCATTTAATTGCCATAATCAAATATGTTTGCCTTCTGTAATTAATGTTAATCTAGACGTTTTTAGCTATATTCAACTCGCCTACAAATCTCAAATACCCACACGTGGTAAAATAATTTTCTATTTTTTTAAATATCAAAACTAATTAATGATTAAACGAACTTACCTTAAGTGAAGTTCTATCATAATTATACGATAGCTTTGTCCGAAGATATTAGAAACATAAACACACGTAGTATCACATATGGTGATGCCAGATACGCACTTTAGTTTGGGATAGCTACCCCAATTTTTTATTTTAATTTTTGATGTGGGTAGGTCTACCTACATTACTTTGTGATCGTCGGGTCGTTATTTCGTCATTTAGTTTAGAGTGGAAAAAGGAATATAGAAATAGATATATGCTTACAACATATTTAATACTTAAGGGGGTCACACGACTCATACGTGAGAAGGGCGGGAGGGGTTCTAATATCTTCGGACAAAGCTATCGTATAATTATGATAGAACTTCACTTAAGGTAAGTTCGTTTAATCATTAATTATACTTAAGCTTTGTCCTCGATATTAGAAACATAAACACACGTAGATTTTGAGAGACAGTGTAAAATGTTGTACGTGTAGATCTATTTCTTTTATGTTATTGTTTATGTAATGAAAACGAAAAATGTTATACATGCATCAATATTTCATAAACAACATTTCATAATCAGAGAGGTAGGGCACAGCGGGAGTCATTCCGCTCAAAACTTGGAGCAGCCCGACTGGGGAAGTACCTCCGCCTTACAGAAGATCGCAGCTAAATAACACTACTCTTATGTAGTGTTGTGTTCCTGCGGTGAGTAAGGTATCCAGAGCTCCTGAGGATTCGCTGTGTCGACAGCGGGGGACCAGTGTTGCACACTGGATGGGCTTTGACCGGTGCGGGCGCGGAGTGTGGATGCAGCGGTCAGGGAGACCTGGTGAAACGGCTAACCGCTGGCCGCCCGCAGGTTAGTAGAGTTCCCGAACCCAGGGACTACTTAATCTCCGCCTTAGAAGGCTGAACTGCCAGCCTGCGAAAAATTCCTGTGGTTGCAGTCGTGCCGGAGAAGGAGACCGGAGTGGAACCCGGCTGTTGCCACAGGGGGGACCGGGGGCCCTTCCGTACGCTGCGTCGACAAACCGCAACACCCGCGTTGGTCATCGCCTGATTTGGCTACACATATTTGTCCCTTTAGCTTTCGGCACAGCGAAGCCTCCAAACCTACTCGAAACCTTATACCGACATGAATTTTAAGAATAAAAAAGGGAGAACATTCACAGCGGCACCCCTTTCCACACAGGTGGACTTTTGTAACATTAGGAGTATTCACGCAAACCTCAACGCTGTTCACCAACGTCTTGAGACAGCGCAGCCGACCCTTTTATTTTTAACGGAGACATAGATATCTCCCCCGGCCGATACGTCATACCTTATGTATCCCGGCTACGTACTTGAGCACTCATTTCGTAGACGTGCCGGCGTATGTATGTATGCCCGGGAGGATACCTGCTGCCGCCGCCTATTTCATTTAGAAGACAGGGACCTATCCATATTGTGGGTACGTGTGGACTGCGGGGGCCACACCCGCGTTTATGCGTGCCTATATAGGTCCCACAGTGGTGATGCGGACACAACTCGATTATTCGAGCACCTGACATTGACGACTGAAAAAGTGGTTGAGCAATACCCCTCCGCAGAGTTGGTGATCTTAGGGGACTTTAATGCCCATTATCTAGAATGGCTCAGTTCTCGGTCCACTGACTACGCGGGAAGGTGTGCTCACGAATTTTCTCTGGCCTGTGGTTTCTCGCAACTGGTCAATTCTCCTACAAGAATACCAGACATTGGGAACCATACAAGCTCTTTGCTGGATCTTCTGCTGACCACACGTCCGGAAAGATATTCTGTCTCAGTGGATGCACCTCTCGGCTCTTCCGACCACTGTCTCGTCCGGACCAAAGTCGCATGCGCGCGGTCAGATCCACCTAGACCATCTTGTTTGCGTCGTATGTGGCAATACAGGTCAGCAGATTGGGATGGATTGCGAGAATTCTATGCATCGTACCCGTGGAGGCAACTATGCTTCACATCAGATGATCCTGACATCTGCGCAGCCGCTGTCTCTGAGACGATCCTAGTGGGTATGGAGTATTTTATTCCTAACGCACTAGTAACTGCGGGGGCAAAAAAACGACCGTGGTTTAATCGGTCTTGTAAGGATGCTTTGTTTCTTAAGCAATCTGCTTACGAGGCTTGGACTATGGCTCGTAGAACACATGACCCCAATGCAACTGATGTGAAACGTAAGTACAATGCGGCCTCGAGAGCCAGTAAGAAGATTATTGCCAGAGCGAAATTCGACTTCGTCGGCAGAATTGGCGAGCGGCTAGCAAGCTACCCTTCGGGTAGTCGTGCTTTCTGGTCGCTGGCCAAAGCTGCCGAAGGAAACTTTTGTCGGTCGTCCTTACCACCACTCCGAAATGCCAGTAACAACTTGGCCCATAGTGCTAAAGAGAAAGCCGATATCTTGGGTAAACTCTTTGCCTCAAACTCGACTATGATCGACGATGGGAACGCCACGCCACCTACCATCCCGCGGTGCGGTTACTCCATACCGGAAATCCGGATAACACAAAAGGAAGTCCGGCGGGAGCTACTTTCTCTCGACGTTCAGAAATCGAGTGGGCCAGACGGTATACCGGCAGTGGTGTTAAAACAGTGCGCTCCAGAGTTGTGTCCTGTACTAACGCGACTTTTCATGCTTTCCTACCATTTAGGGCAGGTTCCGTCTTCATGGAAGACGGCAAATGTACACCCGGTGCCCAAAAAGGGCGATAGATCAGACCCATCGAATTACAGGCCTATTGCTATAACCTCCCTTCTCTCAAAGGTGATGGAGCGTGTGATCAAGATTAAGCTCCTTAGATACCTAGAAGAACACGATATGATCAGCGACCGTCAATACGGCTTTCGCCACGGTCGCTCGACTGGTGATCTTCTAGTGTATCTCACCCACCGTTGGGCATCTGCCATTGAGACTCGAGGTGAGGCATTGGCAGTTAGCTTGGATATAGCGAAGGCGTTCGATCGGGTCTGGCACCGGGGTCTTCTATCGAAGTTGCCATCTTACGGACTCCCCGAGGGGCTATGCAAATGGATTGCTAGCTTTTTATCCGGGAGGAGCATTAGAGCCGTAGTTGACGGCAGCTGCTCTGAAACTCGGATAATAAATGCTGGCGTCCCACAAGGCTCTGTGCTATCTCCAACACTGTTTCTGCTGCATATCAATGATATGCTGTCGCTTGGCGGCATCCATTGCTATGCGGACGACAGCACTGGAGATGCTGTTTACACGGGCCGTGCAAATACCCCTCGTCCCATTGTGGAGGAAAGTCGTGAACAACTTGTGTCTGAAATCGAGAGTACACTAACCAGAGTCTCCGATTGGGGGCGGGACAATTTAGTCCGATTTAACCCCTCTAAGACACAAGTTTGTGCGTTCACCGCTAAAAAAGCCCCATTCACTGTAGCCCCACAATTCCAGAACACAACCTTGAACATCTCGAAGAGTATTGGGATCCTCGGCGTCAACATCTCCAGTGACGTTCAATTCCGAAGTCACTTAGATGACAAGGTCAAGTTGGCTTCTAAAAAACTAGGTGTGCTTAACAGAGCTAAGCGGTACTTCCTTCCGAGGCAACGACTGCTATTATACAAATCGCAAGTCAGGCCCCATATGGAGTACTGCTGTCACCTGTGGGCGGGAGCACCTCGATACCAACTTGATCCTTTTGATTCGGTCCAAAGACGCGCTGAGCGTATCGTTGACGATCGTTATCCGTTAAGTCTGAGAAGAGACTGTGCCTCTTTGTGTGTTTTCTATCGCTTATACAACGGGTTGTGTTCCAAAGAATTGTTCGACATGATGCCCACGGCCACATTCTACCATCGCACCGCTCGCCATCGGCAGGGTGTTCCTCCTCACATGCTGGAGCCTAAATGGTCACGCACAGTGCGGTTTCAACGTAATTTCCTTCCGCGCACGCTCCGATTGTGGAACGAGCTCCCTGCTGAGGCTGTGTTGCAAGCGTCCATAGGCGACGGTGACTGCTTACCATCAGGCAGGCCGTAAGCCTTTTTGCTACCGTTGTAGTATAAAAAAATCTGATAATTAATGTGATTTTACAAGGAAGTAGGCAATTTATAATATCTAAACAAGAGATAATTATTTGTTAACATTTTGATTAATAATGTCTTAATCATCTTATTTGTATATAATTTGTGTACTTTAATTATTTTATAATACTTCTAGCGAAATCACTTGATTGATAATCATTGGGTACAATTGTTCTATTATAGAATTTACCGAATGTATTAGAGCTACCGCTCCAACCGGCGGTTTTCCTTATTAGGTCTAGGTTAATACCTAGTTTACGTGCTCGAGAGGAAGCTGCATGTCTTGTGCTATGAGCCGAGAATAAAGAGGTGTCAATACCACTTGTCTGTAATGTAGACTTTATCCATCTGCTGAGAGTTTGTGAAGATACGATGTTGTGTGGTTTCTTGAAGCTAATAAACAGTACAGTACAGTTATTGACACAATCGTTTTGAATGTATCCAAGAAACTGTAGAATGGGTAGGTAACAACTCAAAGCGTTGCTCCGCATGCCCAGTAGTTAAGTTATTGTTACTTGAGGGAAGGTATTAACACCTTTTTGATAATACCGCACTCCCTGTCACTAGCATTACAACAAGGCTTACATTTCGCGCAGAAATACAAGCAATGTATTTTCCTTTGTGATTATAATCACATGTAGGTAGGAGTTGTCTCATAAATGGCAACGCCGCATACCATCGTTTTTTGTCAAATGTGACTTGATAGGTATATATCTATGTGTGGTATGGAAGAATTCACAATTTTTCAATAACTGTATTCTTAAGCCTGTAAGTTGGGTGGGTATTAACTCACATTTGCTAATACCGCAGACCCAATTTATTGATTTGTTTTCAAGGATTTTTTATAGCCAAGTATATAAACACATATTTAAACGTATATTCTTAGATCTGTAAGTAGGGTAGGTATTAACTCACATTTGCTAATACCGCATACCCAATTTATTGGTTTTCTTTATTTTAACCATTACGTAAGTTATTACCTTGGAAATTCGTTAGTTCATCGTCATAATCGTCCCTCGGGGTAGATGAACTTGAGTCACTTCTACGACGGCGTCCACGCAGTATTTTCCGTTCGATTTTTTTCATTTTTCTTAATAAATACTCGTAATCATCATTCTCACTACACTTTTTTCTTTTTGGCATTGTGACGAAGTAAAACAAACAGATTACTAGACACCGACTAAACTTATATTTTTATCGTGCGAACTGGCAGAGCACTGAAATGTGAATGACGAAATAACGACCCGACGATCACAAAGTAATGTAGGTAGACCTACCCACATCAAAAATTAAAATAAAAAATTGGGGTAGCTATCCCAAACTAAAGTGCGTATCTGGCATCACCATATGTGATACTACGTGTGTTTATGTTTCTAATATCGAGGACAAAGCTTAAGTATAATAAGTTTTTAATTAATTTTAAGAGTCTAGCTTGAGAACAATATCTTTTTTAATGTTTACTAAATAATAAAAAAGTGTAACTTGATTAATAACTAGGTATCGCAACTATTTACTTGAAGTAGTTGTGATCATAAGTATGGGTATATTTTTGTCTTAAGTTAATGTAGATAAAAGTGTTATTGTGGTTATTGCATATACCCAAAACATAGTCTTAAATAATTTAATTTGATTACCTAATTGTCAAACTTGAAGTAATTGTTTTAATCTAGTTAATTGTATATTTCACGTGTACCTATAATTATGTAGATTTTTATATGCTGATTCTGTATGCTACTGCCACATCCTTGATCACTGCTTCATGCTTGGTTGCCACCCTGTTAGTTGTGCTTCCATCTCCAACTTCAAAGGATGTTGCAGTCAGTAACACGAATTCAGACATTTTCTAAAACTTTCAATATCTGGAATTCCAGGATACTACAACAAATAGACGTCGACCATCAATATTCTACGTTTGGCTGGTTGTCTACTGCTGCATACTCCAAACTAGAAGATTTGCCATTTGGAGGACCGGACTTCCCTGGGAGCTACAGCTATAGAACTAGACACACTACAGGGAAGTGGTATTCCAATCTAACTGTGTAAGCCGATACAGCTCAAATCTTTACCTCAAATCTATATCTCAAAATTATACTACAAACTCTAACGTTCTCCACCCTGAGAGGACCTACCTACCTAATTTATATTATTTTCTAAATAACCTATATTTTTATATACCTGGCCTAATTTTTTATAAAATAAATTTTTATATATATACTTTTAGTTTCATTTGAACCTTCTACTAAGGTGACAAGTTATTTTCATAATGGTGGGGCCGTTAGTCCTTGTAGATTTACTTGGATACTAACAACAATGAATGGACTGTATATTTAAAATATAGGTCTGTATAGGACTGTATATTTAAAATATAGGTATAATATATGTTTTTACAATAATTGTTACCAATGAAATATTTTATAGTGCGCGCAGTGCGACTTTATGATTAAAAGTGAAAGTGGATGACGGGTCGTCCTTCGTTGTCTCCCGCGCCCCGCGCCTCTCATCAATCCCGCGGTCCGTATTGTCTCCACCACATAATGTTAATTAACCCTCCATTTTTAGGGTTCCGTAGCCAAATGGCAAATGTCAGTCTGTCCGTCTGTCCGTCCGTATGTCACAGCCATTTCCGAAACTATAAGAGCTATACTGTTGAAACTTGATAGTTCGATGTATTCTGTGAAACGCATTAAGATTTTGATGCAAAAATAAAAAAAATAATAATAAATATTGAGGGCTCCCCATACTTAGAACTGAAACTCAAAATTTTTTTTTCATCCAACACATACGTGTGTGGTATCTATGGATAGGTCTTCAAAAATGATATCGAGGTTTCTAAAATATTTTTTTTCTAAACTGAATAGTTTGCGTGACAGACGCTTCCAAGTGGAAAAAAGTTGGTCCCCCCCCCCTTTAACTTCTAAAATAAGAAAATGAAAAATCTGAAAAAAATATATGATGTAACATTACTAAAAAAACTACCAACGAAAATTGTTTTGAACGAGATCACTTAAGAGTGTTTCCCGAAATTGCGTTCTTTGTCTGATTCATATGGCCTAATTTTTTTTTCACATTTAAGCTTATAAAACATATTTTTACGAAAGATGGTAACCTAAATACAATGTGTGAAAAAGGCACACTTTTTGATAAAATGGTTTCCGAGATAATTAACTTTAAAAATTTTGGGGCATATGAATCAGAACTCTGTGACATATGAATCAGAATTAGGGATAGAAATGAAATTCTAGTTAGAAAAATCAGTCAATTTTTTATTAAAATCACAGTAAATACACATGATGCTATCATAATAATACTAAATCTAGTCATCACAGCGTAATATGGCACGTGAAAATATCAATCATCACAATATTAATTACTTTTTAATACGTTCTGCAATTTTCTTTCTCTCTTTTTTTTTCCTCCTTGATAGTACTGGTGGCATTTTTGTGTACTGTAATATAAAAACGAAGATTACAAATTTATTAATAATCATACTTAAAAATGCCTTTAAATAAGACTGTCTCAATTTTGACAACATGCAGGTACAGTATTGTATTTGTATTTGCCACTACAGTAGGTATGTATACAAATAATACACTGTTTGACACATGACTGAAATTTCAATATTTTAAGGAATTTCAAGTTACAGATACCTTATTATTGACCTGACGTTTCAACCCAATTATGAATAATGTATACCTATTAAAAGGTGAGTAAAAATTGTAAGAAAAATTCTTGAGCGGGAATCGAACCCACGATTTATCACGTTACTTTATAACGGTCTTAAAAGTTAATATATTGTTACAGTATATTACCCTTTTCGTCTAAGCAGTAGTTTGAGCCTATAAACTACCGCTAAAACTAATAGTTCAGTAAGTAGGTAGTTTCATTAACCACTCGTTATTATAGTTTTATTAGTTAATTAATTTGATTTTTAAACTCTCATTTAAACGAAGTTTGTTTTTATTGTTTACCTTTATTTTATTACCTAGACGAACGGAGTTTAATACCAATATATTAGTTTTAATTTCAGGTATAGTCTAATTTTCGAAAATTTATTCGTCGATAGATATGAAACCCCTTTGACGTTATTAGGACTGCTGCGAAATTTACAGCTACTGTTTTTCACGTAAATAACATTAGGTTCATACGAAATGACTTGTTACAGGCGTAACGTGCCGCCAATGTAACGTTTCATTAACAATGTGTGACATTCTGATTAATATGGTATTTTACCATATGAATCAGACACATATCAATCAGAATTTTACCCATAAACATCGATAAATCATCACACGTGTGCAATTAAAGATTGTTATTTATACATAGGTTTCTGTTCCTCAATGGCATTATATTTCCCGCAGATTCAAGTTTGAAAACCATTTACTTTAATTATAAAAACGAACATACTAATCAGAAACACAGGTGTACCAAGGCTATATGAATCAGATATTTACCTTTATATCTCCGCGACGACACGAACCATCAGCCACACTTCTCAGCCACCACCACGTCAACCGAGCCACTGGCTACCACCAGCGCGGGAAAGGGTCGCCTCATGTTTCTTAATTAGCTGGGTACGTTCGAGTGAAGCGCGTGAATATGAATCAGACTTTTGTGCCGGACACTCACTATTGTTTTATTTATAAATAAACAATCGTAAATATTAGTACCATTTTTTTTGGTGTAAAGAAACAACTAATATTCTTTCGTAATAATTATAATTTACATCAATTTATCAATATGAAATAATGTTATTGTTAGTAATGTTCAAGAAACTGGGTTACGGACACACCATATTAGTCAGAAGAACTACTTTTAAATATTTTTTTGAAATATTTATATAAATATTATTTAAAAAAAAATAACTTGTGCAAGATAGACAATAGTCTGAAATATGTTATAAAATTAATTGCAGACTGATTTGTCAGTTACTTACAAAAATAAACCTCAAGACATCGAAAATTTAGGGTTCGAAGAATCACTCTTAAGTAGTTTTTTTTAATACCTCGTAAATCGTAAACCGCTTCCTTTAATTTCATAAATCAATGGTACGGAACCCTTTGTGCGTGAGTCCAACACGCATTTGGCCGGTTTTTTAAGCAGAAAATATACAGGCTAAGGCCAGTTTGTCACTATGGGACATAATATATTACATTTTGCTTCGAAATATATGATCGAAGACATTTTGAGATAGATTTTCTTTTTATATGGTAAATGTATCACTTGATGGTAATCGCTTGTTTCATAGAACACTTGGCCCTCCGATTAAATATTATTTTACGGCAATGATACACTTCTTTCAGCAAAAGTATTTAATTACATTTTATGATTGTATTTTTTAAATGTTCAGTTTAATGCGTCTTTTCAAAATGACCGGTCAAAGCGTTATATTATATGTATGTGTGTATGTATGTATATATTTATATATTTGTGATTATGTGTGATGTAATGTGGTGCAATAAACAATATTATGATTAATAATTTGCTTTTCATTTTTACTTATTTCATCAAACTTATGGTCACCTCTTAAACTTAATTCAAGAATAACCTCCCAAGAAATTACAACTTTTTATTCTCTCAAATTAAGTACTAAACTAATGGTCACTTTAGTTAATTTGCTATTTAACCAGTTGGCTAAGCGTCGTCTAGCTGTAATGTTGAACGTTGCAATCAACAAGTCGGCTAAACGTAGTATAGCTGTGTGATTGAATGGCGTTGTTCAGTCAAAGGGCTAGCCCTTAACAACGCCATTCAATCACATGGAATTCGCCATCAATACACATGAAATTCGTTTAAACGAAAAACAAACATAACAGGGTCGTCTCCGGGCCCTCTAAATCATACAATTCGTATAACAATGTCGATATCACAATTCCACCGACGCTGTGTTTGTGAATTGCCTAAATTACAAATCAAAAGTATAAAGTTAATAGCCATTTACTACTTTATGTAAATTAAAAATGTTCAAATTGGCATGCAAAGTATAAGGTATGATTACATTGTAATGTTAAAATTCAAAGACGTCATTGAATGCGAGATGCATTTGTTTTAACATGTCTGATGCTATCATGTTCCGCCCATTTCCGTCATAGGCGCGAGCATTACAGGCTTTAGTGAATTTTGCAGCGCAGTACATGGCTACACTCTGCATCACTTGAATAGAGTTGTCACAAAGGTTTGATTTCAAGGCCCAATTATAAAATGTACCCAAGGCTCCAGCTAAAATGTCACCTTGTCCTGTACCTCTTCTGATTGATCCACCACCTAACAATGACCATTTGACCTTTGGATTGCTGGTGTAACACTTATCCTCATAACCTTTCAATAGAACAGAAACGTTTTCACCCCAATAATTATACCAATTGGTATCGTTACCCTTCACAGCCATCTTCAGTCTTGAAGCTTCACGGAAGTTAGGAGTCAATATTACACCTGGACTTGGATAATTTTTTAAAATATCAACGTTGTTAGACAGTGCTAACAGCCCATCGGCATCAAGAACCAATGCTTTTGTTAAATTCCTACATGTTTGAATAATATCTAGCATTAATTCTGTTTCGTTGTCTTCCCGTCCAAACCCAGGACCCAGTACAACTACGTCCACGCTACGAACAAACTGGGTTATTTTCGAGGCATGCTTTTTGCTTAGATACGGATGGACGATTAGATCGGGGGAGTATGCCTTGACGATAGGAGCTGCAGCGTCGGTGGTAAAAACAAACACTAGATCTGCCCCAACCTGAAAGAAAAATAATAACTTTAATATTAAAAGTACTAAGAAGCTTAGATCCTAACTAAAAACTGAAATTTTAAATATGATTAACGAGTATAAAATTGATTTGTTTAAAAGTAGAGGACAAGGTTACGATGGAGCTAATAATATGTCGGGTGTATATAGAGGATACGTAGCAATATCTAATTACATATGTAAATTATATAGTGAGAGATGGTCTCAGCCTACCCCATTGGGAACAAGGCGTGACATATATGTATGTATGTAAATTATATAAAAGAAATATTTTAGTAAAATTATAAATTTGCCAATTCAGTTTTATTCACAGAGGATCGGAAATAGGACAGACGATTATTTACGCAAAACTCAAAATTGATATTAAAATTTAAAAAATCAAGCAAAAACTAAAAAATTCTAAATATAATAACGTTTATCGTTCAAAGTGTAATAAATGCTAATTTATTACATTTTAAACTAAATATTGTTGTGTCTTATTTCAACACACGACCTTTATCTACTTAAGAGTCGCAAGCATAAGAGACTCCAGTCTTAGAAATTGAATCATTTGCAAGGTTGCCTTTTCAGAAAAAAAAGGTTGCGCATGCTGGTGACAAAGTGCAGAAAACTGTTTGAGACAAAACTATTTTCTACAGCCGTGTGGATTTAGGTTCTATTGTCTATGAAAAAACTTACCCGTAAAGAAGAGATTCCGGCAAAGTATGGCGCGCTAGCAATTTGAGCGGAACCACCTACGATGGCAATCTTTCCAGCTTCGCCTTTAGTCTTCTTGTTAAAGTTAGGTACAATCTGTTTACTTAAATTATTCAACATTCCTTTCGACAACATCTCGTCTCCTAAACAATCGTCTGCAGTAATCGCAGACATTGACGTAGTTAAAAGAATAATCGATATAATTAAATACATATTTACTGACGGCGATATTTTAAAAAGATTGCAATATTATAATATAAATAGATTTTTCTTTCTCTCAAAATCACACGTACATATGTCGTACTTTGGTGGATACTATTTTTAAATCAGTTTGCAGCAGCTATAAATTATATTAGCTGCAGCATTAAGTCGTCAAAAAATAATAAGGTAATAAAATAATAAGTAACTAATACTAGGCTACGTGACGACAATTCGATGTAAAAAATTGAAGTGAAGTTTTAATATTATTAAATAAATAACATATTATTAACTATCAAACTAATTTAAGTAGGTCGAGGTTATATGTAGTCAGAGCCTTGCGCCTGTACCGGGTATGTCGCAATATAGAACATGCGAAGCTATCGTAACGTACATCGTAAGCTGGAACGTAATGTGTGCTATTATAACTCGTCCCTATGAAGATTATATTTACTGGATGAAGGTTCTACTCCAGGGTCATCTGCTTGAGTAGCTCCATCTTAGCTGTTTCTGTCACAAGATAGCACTGTTCATACAGCTGTAATCCAGTGTGAAGGACACAATAGGCAGTGTAATTACTACATACTGTGACATTTCATCTTATGTCACAAGTTGGAAACATTCACCGTGGTTCTTTGCTCAAAAATAAATACTATACATCGTTAAATTTGATAAAATACTCTGTACTAAATAAAAAATCGGGTGGGGCTATGCCGGGGCACACGGCCGTTGGTTTTAACGTGAAACGTCTATGTTAGGAAATCGCTTAAAATAAAAACAAGATTGACGGTGTTTTAAGAATTTTAATAAAAAACTCAATGTCACAACAGCGAGCTGACTATATAAGTGAAATATTCACACCATATTTTTGTTTCTAAGACTAATAGTTTTTTAATTATTAAGGTACGATGATATAGACCTTTTCGTTACGGTCCACTTTTTAAACCTGGCACCCGTATGTTTCGGCGCGATTTTAAAGACGTTTCACGTCAAAAATAATACTAGCTTTCCGTCCGCGTTATATGCGAGTTTTCAAAAGAAAATAATATTTTACCGCGGTAATATTTATAAATGTTAATGAGCATAACATCCGGGTCTTCAACCATCCTCAAACCATGGCACATAGAGTTCCTTCGCCTTTATAATATTAGTAAGAATAGAGAATAACTATTACACGGGTCGGAGCTAAATTTGAGTGCTTCAAGAAACTAAATCGTATGCTTTTAATTCAATTAATTATAAAGGTTTGTTAGCATTGATGTAATGGAACCATTATAGTTCTTAATTTTACTACTTGTGGCGCTTCTCTCTCTTCTATGAAATTGTTGCTCAACAAACCGATACGTTGATTAAAGTAAATCTTTATTTAAATACCACAACCACGCATAATCCTACAAGGATAAATATATCAAATCGAAACATTATTATTATATAAATTCCAATCATTGGTCTAGTTTTGCTGTATTAATTTTTTTATCACCGGCAACGTCAATAAGTATGACATATATTGCACAATCTCTCGAGTTCATCTTCACTTTCAAAAAATAAAATTTACAGAATTTGTGAGAAAAATTGTAAATAAAATGACAAAATTCAAAATTCAAAATTCAAAATTCAAAAATTCTTTATTCAACATAGACCTTTGCAGGCACTTATTGACGTCAAACTCTACCACCAACTGCTACCGACAAATGCCGTATTTAAAGCAGAACAGTCAAAAACCTTTGAGCAGTAGCTATTTACCGACTTTAATTGTTATTATGCCATTGTCAAACCTTAATTTTGAACAAAAACTTAAGCTGTATAATTTTGGGCATAACATCTCAAAGTAGTAGGCCGTGGTATTGAATTATGTACGTACAGTGTACGTAGACCTCACCATCTGGGTTGCAGATATGCTGCGAAATTCATAGCACAGCGTGTATTATTATTACACGCTTTTTATTGACTTACTCTGTCCGTTTGTTTGTTTGTTTGTTTGTCATGATCAAATCTTGTAATCGATTTTTCGACCACTTCTTGAAAATAAAAATAAAGTCACGCTTTTAGAAAATTTGGGTACATATCAAGAAAAATTTCTGATGACAAAAAGAAATGTAACTCAAAAATTTGTCTATAAAATTTAGCAAATTAGTCCAAGAACTCAATGACTATAAAAGCGTGGGGTGTAAATGTTAAGACCATTAAATGAGTAATGTTTAATTTTGAACACCCCACGCTTTTATAGTCATTGAGTTCTTGGACTAATTTGCTTTATAGACAAAGGACATTGTTCAATTTTGGCCTAAGAACCGATGTGAATATAAATTATACTATAATTTTTATTTATTTTTATATTATTTGAAACATATTTTAGTATTCCACGGACACTTCAAATAAATAAATTCTAAATAAAAAGTTAGGTCACAATTATTGATGCCGTATAAAATGTTTTCCGTCAGCCAGTGCTGCCAGTTTCGGATGTTTTTGCGATTTCGGTAAATACGGATCGAATTGAAAACCTCCTCCTTTTTGAAGTCGGTTATTAAAATTAGTTGATAACACTTTATTCATTTAAATACCTAAATTGACTAGCTAGAAAAAAAACTAGTATTATATATTTTAAGCGAAATCGTGAATTTCTAGCCTGGCATTCAAGTACGAGTATTATAGTTTTCGTAATTGGCAACACTGATGTACTTCATTCCTTATCTGTGTCCGTTTCATTTAATTTTTGATTGCTTTGCGACTATCGTTTTTTTTTTTTGTGATTTTCTATGCGTTTCATGGTTTTATTCTAACAACTTTGGCTTGATTACGGACTCCGATTACATTGCGTAGGTACTTGGTAGAGTCTGATGTATGTAAAGGACTGGATTTTGTAAAATGATAATTGTCAAAGAATTATCTGAAACTTGACTAGGTACCTACTATCTCTTTTCCTAGTATCTAGTAGAGTAGTCCTTTCCTAGTTCTAGAAGAGAACATATATAGCTGTACATAGTATTGTTAATATTACTTTGATATTACTACTCTGATATTTCACGCAAGGTTGGTTATTTTTTATTTATAACCTCAAAATATTAACTTTTTTCGTAATTATTTTAGTTTCCTGAAGTGTCCGTTCGTAAAAACTTATTTCATAGGATTCCATATAATTTTAAGAGTTTATATAAGTCACTTTCGATTCGAACGGTTCTTAGGCAGAACATGTATGGAGCCGGAACAATGTCCTTTTTGAGTTACATTTCTTTTTGTCATCAGAAATTTTTCTTGATATGTACCCAAATTTTCTAAAAGCGTGACTTTATTTTTATTTTCAAGTTTTTAGATCGGTTTTTAGTCTTTTTAATAAAAGCGTGTTTTTTTAAAAAGTTTTTTTTAATTTTTTTTTATTTACTACTTTTTAGATCAAATGTTTTTTAGTCTTTATAACAAACAAAAGTTTTTTTCAAACGTTTTTTTAGTCTTTGCGTAAAAAGCGTGTTTTTTTAAAAAGTTTTTTTTAATTTTAAACGTCTACAATCACTAATCATTAGGTGAGCAGTTTGCTGGTATGACAATATACAGAAATAAAAAAATCACTTCGTGACATGCGGTGCTGACTCAGACAAATTCCATAAAAGTTCTAATTTAATCAAAATAATAAAATATGAAAATCAAAATCAAAATTCACTTTATTCAAATATGACTTTATAGATAGCTCTTTTGAATCGCCCAAATTTTCTTTCCCAGTATTTGGCATAGTAGGTGTCACGTTGTATAAAACTTTTTTACTACTTGCTGTACTTTCATATGACGTTCTTTTTGGGAATCGAATAGTGTTTTTTTGATATATGTCACTTTGTAAATAGCAACCACGTAAATAAAAGTCTAAGAAAATATCCAAGATATATTTAACTGTTTTATTCCATAAAATCTATCCATACGAACCTAGGGAATATTGTATTTATATTTCACATTAAATGGCGACCGTAAGTGAAGAAAATATGGATAGAATAAAGCTGGACCGCAAGTTAGCTAGAAGACGATTTTCGATTAGTGCCAAATTATTGGAAGGGTATCTAACGGATAAGGAGACGTCTTATATTTGTGCGGAATTCAAAAAGTTAAGTATATATCATGATAATTTAGTAGCTGTACAGAATAAATATTTTAATCTTTGGTTGGAAAGCGAAAGTAAGAATGATGAGGAACTTATAGAAAAAGAAAGCGACAGCGCTGATGAATATGAGTCTAAATTTTACTTCTTAGAGCAGAAAGTAAAGGAAGTGATGGAGTTGAATGAGGGTTGTGCTGCTAGTGGGTCAAAGACAATAATTAGATGTTGTTCGGAAGGTGACGATTCAAAACAAGGTACGGGGAAACGTCACTTAAGATTACCTAAACTAGAGCTTCCGCGATTTAATGGTGAAATTCATAAATGGCTTCCTTTTTGGGCTCAGTTTAGAAAGATAGACTCGGACGATACAATAGACAAAGAAGATAAGTTCCAATATTTATTACAAAGTATGGAAGAAGGAACGAGTGCTCGTGAGTTGGTCGAGAGCTTTCCCCCTTCAGCAGAAAATTATCCAAAGGTTTTAGATCGGCTGAAGGAGAGATTTGCACGGGACGACATATTAATTGAGCATTACTTACGGGAGCTTCTCAAATTAAAAGGTACTGCGACTTCATCACTTCGAGCATTATATGACAAAATTTTGACACAAATCATGGCTTTAGAATCGCTTGGAGTATCGCAAGATAAATATTCGATATTTTTATTTGCCATGGTAGAGTCTGCCTTACCCGAGGATACTTTAAGAGCGTGGAGCAGGTCTCATTTACAAACAGAACCTGGCAGCCGATTGTCCAAGTTATTAAACTTTTTAAAGTTGGAGGTTGAGGCTGATGAAAGAATAAAACTTGCTCATAATAAGTATGGAGTTAATGAACCTTTCAAAGACATAAGTCCCACGACATCTTGTTTTACAGCAGCGAGCAAAAACAGTAAGAACTCTATGGAGCGCAGCTATGAAAATAAAACGGAAAAGTCGCAGACATGCATTTGGTGCGACAAACTAAGTCATACGAGTTCGGAATGTAGTTCGACTGTGAAAATGTCATTGGATGAACGGCGTAATTTTTTAAAGCGTAAGAATGCATGTTACATTTGCTTAAAGGCAGGTCATATGGCAAGTAAATGTAAAAAGTATATAAAATGCATTGCTTGCGAAAAGAGACATTATCCTGTCATGTGTGAAAGTTTGATCAAAAATAAAACAAGGAAGGAATCTGAGAAAAATGATAATAAAGATGGTCAAGTAATGGTAAACCAGGATACGTCTATTGCTGTAAGTACTGTTTTATTGCAAACCATGATGGTTAATATAATACATAATAATAATATGCTAACTGTTCGAGCATTACTAGATTCAGGCGCTCAGCGATCATTTATAAAGAAGAGCGTCGTACGTCAGCTGAAGTTGAAGTCTAATAGACAGCAGGAAATGAGTCACACTTTGTTTGGTGGAGTAGTCACTAAACGACAGAAGCATAACATATTTGAAGTGACAGTTTCTAATATTGACGGGAGCTATCAAACTACAATAGAAGCATTAGAACAAGATGACATTTGCGGATATATACCTAAAGTAAGACAGGGCGAACTTTTATATAGATTACGACAGAAAGGTATTATTCTAACTGATTGTGTAAATAATGTTAGTGATATTAGTTTATTAATTGGTTCTGATTTTTTAGGTACAATTTTGACGGGACGATCAGTACGAGTAGATAATAACTTGCTTGCAATGGAAACTTCTCTAGGCTGGACAGTCCAGGGTCCCGCTACTGGCGTGTACTGTTCCAACGAGATACCGGTAAATGCTTTATCTTGTTCTTTTGATGTAGAAGACCTTTGGCGCTTAGAAACTTTAGGTATTAGGGATGATTCAGAGGTTAAGGCCAATAGCACGATCGAATCTGAAGTAATTGAATTTTTTAAGCAAACAACAATAATAAATGATGAAGGTCGGTATGAAATAAAATTCCCATGGAAAGCTACTAGTGATAGTCTTTTATCTAACTATGATATTGCATGTAACAGAGTTAAGTCAACTACAAAAAAATTAAATAAGTTAGGTATATTAGTTGACTATGACAATGTGTTTAGGGAATGGTTGGATAGTGGGATTATAGAAGTAGTTACTAATGATAATGGATCAAATTTTCGAGGAGCATATAATGTCATAAAACAAGTTGATGGAAAGGATATAACATCTGAAAGTAGTATAAAAAATATTGAATGGCGTTTTATACCACCACAAGCGCCATGGTGGGGAGGATTCTGGGAGCGGATGGTTGGATTGATGAAGAATATTTTGCGTCGAGTACTAGGTAAAGCCTCACTAAACTATGTTGAACTTTATACTGTATTGTGTGAAGTAGAGGCAGTAATAAACGCTCGACCAATTACTTATTTATCGGATAATACAGAAAATTTGAAACCACTGACACCCTCAATGTTTTTAAATAATAATTTGCTACCATCATCAAATTTTTCAGACCAAAATTTAAATTCACATAATCTTACGGTACGGTGGAACTACATACAAAAGCTAAAAACAGACTTAAAACAACGTTTTCAAAAAGAATATCTGTCGTGTTTAGTTGAGAAAACGCTTAAAAATCGTGTAGGTACAGTAAATATAGGTGATATAGTTTTGATAGGCTCTGATGGTGTTAAGCGTGTGAATTGGCCATTAGGTCTCATATTAGATATGTACACTGGAGTGGATGGTTTAAGCCGTGTTGCTCGTATTAAAACTGCTAACGGAGAGTTAGTAAGACCACTCCAGAGGTTATATCCGCTCGAGGTCTCTACATCAGATGGACAAGATCTTGCCAGTAAAGATAAATCCGAACTTAGTCCAACTCAAGGACAAAAGGTTTCTCGTACTGGTCGGTCCATCAAAGTGCCTCATAGGCTAAATTTGTAGACTCTTGCTATATTTTAATATGTTTGTGTTATTGAGTATGTTTATAGGGTTACGCTGAACTCGTTATTAAGAGGTTCGGGTTCGATTCCCGATATGACATTTTATGTTGATTTTATGTTTTAAAGTATTGTTGCAGATGGATTTTAGTTTTTCTTGTGATCTGCAACGGCGGGAGTATGTCACGTTGTATAAAACTTTTTTACTACTTGCTGTACTTTCATATGACGTTCTTTTTGGGAATCGAATAGTGTTTTTTTGATATATGTCACTTTGTAAATAGCAACCACGTAAATAAAAGTCTAAGAAAATATCCAAGATATATTTAACTGTTTTATTCCATAAAATCTATCCATACGAACCTAGGGAATATTGTATTTATATTTCACATTAAATATTCCTATTATTTAGTTCCTAATAGTATTTAGATGTATGAGTACTATATATCTATAGGCAAATCAAAGATTAAACCCATTTATTACTTTAACTAAAAAAATGTTTAGGATGCCTTTAATTTCATCACTCTTACTTTCTATAATTCGGTCCTAATTGATATATTAAAGTTAGTTTATTTAAGACAGAAGTTATCGTATTTATATTTTACTTTTTAGTTCAGTTTCAGCATGCAAAGATTTCAAAAGAAAATAATATTTTACCGCGGTAATATTTATGTTAATGAGCATAACATCCGGGTCTTCAACCATCCTCAAACCATGGCACAGAGAGTTCCTTCGCCTTTATAATATTAGAAAGAATAGAGAATATCTATTACACGGGTCGGAGCTAAATTTGAGTGCTTCAAGAAACTAAATCGTATGCTTTTAATTCAATTAATTATAGAGGATTGTTAGAATTGATGTAATGGAACGCAACCATTATAGTTCTTAATTTTACCACTTGTGGCGCTTCTCTCTCTTCTATGAAATTGTTGGATTGTAATTTTATATTCCAAAGACGTCATTGAAACTGGGATGAATTTTTCTTAACATGTCTGACGCTATCATACTCCGCCCATATTCCACATAGGCGTGAGCATTACAGGCTTTGGTGATTTTCGCAGCGCAGTACATGGCTACACTCTGCATCAGTTGAACAGATTTATCACAAAGGTTTGATTTCAAGGCCCAATTATAAAATGTACCCAAGGCTCCGACTAAAATGTCACCTTGTCCTGCGCTTCTCCTCTCGGATCCACCACCTATCAATGACCAGTTGACCTTTGGGTTGCTGGTGTAACACATATCTTCATAGCCTTTTAATAGTACGGAAACGTTTTCACCCCAATAATTATACCAATTGGTATCGTTATCCTTCACAGCCATCCTCAGACTTGCAGCTTCACGGAAGTTAGGAGTCAATATCACACCTGGACTTGGATAATTTTTTAGAATATCAACGTTGTAAGACAGTGCAATTAGTGCATCACCATCAATAACCAACGCTTTCTTTAAAACCTTACATGTTCGTATAATATCTAGCATAAGATTTATTTGGTCGTCTTCCTGTCCAAACCCAGGACCGATCACAACTACATCCATGCTACGAAGAAACTGGCTTATTTTAGTAGCATTTTTTCTGTTTAGATGCGCATAGACTAGTAGATCTGGTGAGTATGCCTTGATGATAGAGGCTCCAGCCTCGGTGGTCATAACAAACACAAGATCTGCCCCAACCTAAAAAAATATTATTAAAAAGTGAACTTTATATTTTGTACTGTCGTCCGCATAACATTGAATATCACGGACTTGTAATATATCATTGAACTACAGAAGGAACAGTGTAGGTGACAGAACGCAGCCTTGGAGGGTACCAGCACCAACCGACGTTGGTGAAAAATTCTTCTATTTAAAATTCTTTTATTTCGTTGCTCATGCTACGGGAGCTGGTAATCTGAAGGTATCGACCATGGTCATGGTTCTAAAAACATATTTACAAACACGAAAGCAAAAATGTGGACTCGGACCTGCGTCTTTAACACGACTAAGTTACCGAGTACTAACCCGATGAAACCTTAAAACTGCGTTCAAAATTATCTATCCGTATCAATATCTAATTATGAAAATTTTATATAAAAGATCGTATAGTTATATTTCTGCTAATTCATATTCATTTCACAGAGAATCAGGAAAAGGACAGATTATTTACGCGAAAATCAACATTGATGTTAAAATAGAAAACATCCAAGCGAGTTACAATCCCTGAAAAGTAACGAAATATCGAAATATAATCATATTAAGTATAGTAAACCTCGTTCAAATACGTCTGCTTAACTCGCTTAACTCTATGTTGCGTAAATGTTCATTTATTAAACTTTGAATAAATAGTTAAGCGTCTTTTTACGCTTAAATATTTTTGTGTCTATTTTCAATACGCAATAGTCGCAATTGAATGTCAGTTTTGTTATTATTAAGTGAAATGGAATCGTTTGCATGGTTGACTTTTCAGAAAAAAATGGTTGCGTATAGTCTGAGGCTGGTGCCTTCTACATAACTGTTATGTCTCGGACAGCAGTGAGGAGTTAGGTGCTATTCTATAATAAAACTTACCCGTGAAGAAGACATCGCGGCAAAGTATGTAGCGCCAGAATAATCGGCGGAACCACCTATGATAGCTATCCTTCCTGCATCGCCTTTAGACTTCTTAGTTAAATTAGGCACAATCTGCTTACTTAAGTTATTTAACATTTCTTTCGACAATATCTCGCCTCCGAAACAATCGTCTGCAGAAATCGTCGATATTGACATAGTGAAAAGAATAATCATTATAAATAAATACATATTTACTGACGACGACGTTTTAAAAAATTTGCAATATTTATTTTTCTTGTCTCACAATCACACTGTATGTCGTAATTTAATCCTTACTATTTGAACTGCGAAAAATTATGTTAGGTGCTGCATCAAGACAAAATACTTTTTTTTTCTTTTATATTAAGCTAATTACAATACTAGCTAACGTGAAGACAATTCGATGTAAAAAATTGAAGTGAAGTTAATATTATTATAAGAATAACATTAACTATCAAACTGAATTAAGTAGGTCGAGGTTTTGTGTAGTCAGCGCCTTGTGCCTGTGTCGGGTGTCGCAATGTGGGGAACATTAAAAGCTGGTGTAAAGTACATCGTAACCAGGATTCGTAGTGTGTGTTATTAATAACTCCTCTCTCCTAAAGATTCTTGTCTGCTTGGGACCTAGGTACGTCTTATCTGTTTCTAGCGTAAAGTGTTCACACCAGCACATCATGTTATACTTATGTCACATGTTGGCAACGTACACTGTGGTTCTTATGAGGGTTTTAGATTTTGATTTTGATTCAAGTTTCAAGTAATATTACTTAAATTCATACTATGACCTTCCAATAACAACATTGTTTATGTGCTTTTCTTTCTTACTGTTTTTCTACTGATATTTCGCCACTGCATGGGGGATGGTAAGGGGATACTATGCTCACATAGTCTTATACTATTAATCGTCGACGTTAGACGAGATGACAAATATGAATTGTGCGATGTCGCCGACCTTGATCACGTGATAATAAAATGTCTAAAGTTGGTATTTGGACCCTGTCACACAAACTGACTGATCTACTAAAAGCTGAGGACTTAAAAATCCTAAGATAATTATATTAATTCGGTGTGGGTCATATTTTTTTTTCTAGTAGCAATGATGCAAATAAAGATAATTCTGTAGAATTAGTTGGTTTTGTTATTGAGGGTCCCAACGCTACTCCCAACTAGGAATGAATATAGGTTATTTGTCAGCCGGTACATGTATTATCTAAGTTTCGTCTAAATCGAAAGAAGCATACTCTCCATGCAATACAACGCCGCTTCATAGACAAGATTCCTTCATCTTTGTCGGTTTCACAAATCGCTAAAATTTCACATTCATTAGACATCTAGAATCACATCACATTTATTGTTTAATATAGCAAAGCGAGTAAAAGCATGTAATCACATATATTGCGGTGTGAATAACAATTAAATACCTACTCAACAAAACGTCTTAACAAAACAATATTGAAGTTAGTTTATTTTAAACAAGTTATTGTAATAATTGAGGTAGTAATACTGCTCTAAGAGCATGTCGTAGACATGCTGGTTTTGTGTAGCGCTTTTGTTTCTTCACTTTATATTTCTTTATTAGATATCTTGTCAAATTTAAATGCGCATACTACTTACACAATAGCGCCGTCGTATATGACGTTAAGCTGTGAGTCATTTAATGTCATCGGGGATTCTAATGACATTTCTTATTGACTTTGTGGAGATTTCGTAAGTTAATGGAGTTAAGAACTAATCAATGTCCTTGATAAGCTATTTGACTCATGGCTATTTCGGGAAGATTAATCATTTTTATTACTTGACCTTTAACGTGATCTTTGATATTGTTATTATAATGGTGAAGTCGGAAGCGTGTAATGAAGGTCCCTTGGGAATAATTGTTAAGAAACTTCCCATTATTATGTCATACTGAGTTTGGGTACGGGGAAGGTGAATTTTTGTTGGTGTATGGACGTGACGTTGAGTGTTGACGTTGAGAGATTTTTGGGGAGAAATACATTATTATTTCTATTAGGTACTGGTAAGAACCTAATAGAAATAATAATGTAATGTAAGCTTATAAAGAATTATAGAGAATAATTACTAATTTAAATTCTAACACTAAGTTTTTGTCGCTCTAATTATAAACTTATTTTATATTTTAAAAAATTGTCTAAAACTAACATTTATTGACTTATCTTTATCATATATTGAACTTAGGCGATTCATCGTCTCATTAAAACAAGATATGGGTGTATCTAGCTCGTATAAAACCTAACATATTTTCTAATTTTATCAAGTGATCTAATAAGCTCTCTATATTATCTTCGAGAATTAATTAATATTGACCTAAGTGTGTGTGTAATTTTATTTATCATGATTTTCTACAAATTTACCTGATATATTTAAATTTACAATCATCCTTTGTTGTTGTATGTTTATATATTTTATTTAAACAACTCGTAATAGTTTAGCTAACAACCGTTATTATAATCCTTTCTAGAGTGTTAATTCGTGACATAGCTACATTTCGGGATATAATATGTACCTATTTATACATCCTATAGTGGAAATCCTACCTAAGATCAAATCCGGAACTGACTATCCTATGAACATATGCGGCATCAACAGAATTTGAAGCTACTGTTAAAAGAGATTATATTTGTGAGTTTGGATAAAAAGGATTTGATAAGAATCGAGAATTAATATTTGAGGAATAATAATCGGGAAAAACAATTTTAAAAATGTTATTGCTGTTAAAAATAAACACTTGTTGACTATTTATTAATAACTAGCTTTCTGCCCGCGGCTTCGCCCGCGTGGATTTCGGGATTGGGTGCATAGAGGGTTAAGGGTCATAGCTTTTGCCCACGGCTACATATACGCGGAAGTCGGTTTATGGTGCGAAGATTTTATCGCGCTTCCCGTGGGACTATCCGTTTTTCCGAGATAAAAAAATGCCGCAAAACTCCTCAAGAATCACTCTATCTATTGATGAAAACCGCATAAAAATCTGTGCAGTAGTTTTTGAGCGAAGCCTTTATTGCGCATCCCGTGGGATCTGTCGATTTTTCCGGGATAAAAAGTAGCCTATGTTACTCGGGGAGAATGTAGCTTTCCAAAGGTGAAAGAATTTTTGAAATCGGTCCAGTAGTTTAAGCGTGAAGAGGTAACAAACAAACAAACAAACAAACAAACAAATAAACAAACAAACAAACAAACACACTTTCGCATTTATAATATTAGTTGGGATAATTCCCATTATTAATAGCAATAAATGTAACAGAAATCGGCAATTAAATTGTATGGTTTGCGCTACCTAAGCTTCTTAAGTACCTACGTATAGGGATTTTCAAGATAACTTTTAGGTAATATGTTATACTCTATAGCAGACATGAATAACATTGGGTAACTGCTTATCATCAATCAGGACATAAGTTAATTTGCCACCATACTGGTATAAATAAATAAACAACTTATATAATTTGATATATTGCCACACGTACTACACGTGTCCCGAGGAATAATTTTACCATGATAAAATATAGATGTCGTATGAGAAAATCGGATATACTGCTATTTTATTTGTAAATATGTTCATCAATTAAATGAGAAACCATTAACATAACCAATTATCAAAAAGTATTTCAAGTATAGCCAAGCTAAAAATGCTAAAGGATGGTTTGCCCTGGTCCAAGGATTACAGCATTTCGCGGCACTTTTGTACCTACTGCTTTTATCAAATGCTGAAACAATTAATTCCTGTCTAGATGAGGGTGTGAAGTAAAGGAATAATTTTGTTTGATAGTTATAGTCTAATGTCTAATAAATATACATAATACTACATTGCCTCTTGAGTAATGTCTACAGACAGACCAGATTTAAAGGGTCTGTAACGCTCCAACATAAAAAACGGAGTACTTTTTACTTTCGTTTCATTAATATATAGATTATATGTGTCAAAAAATATTTATATTTCTTTCTTTAATATTATAATTGTGGCAGTTAGCAGTTAACAATCAGTCGATTTAGCACAGCTGCTTTACATCGAGCGTAATGTCCATCAACTGTACATACAATTGTACATCACGGACCCCGGGGGCTACCTGTTAGGTCAATGCTGTCAATGTCATTGTCACAACACGATCGGCGTTGTGGTATTTTTCTCTTTTGATATTTTCTATTTCTATAAATTGTTCGAATAAAAATATATTAATATCTTCACAACTTAGTGACATACATAATACGTTTCGGGAGTTATTATGAAAAAAATATATACCTAGTCTCAAAATGGAAAATAAAAATGAAACTGTTAAACTTTGCTACACTGTACACAAGTATTCTAGTTATTCAGCAAATTATATTCCAGAGTAAGTACCAATTTCTGTTTATCGCTATTAGCAAATTAGCAATATATTTTATGTCTATAGAGTCTGAGAATAAGTAATACCATCACACATGTGTTATTGATAATATTGTATTGTGGTATTTTTCCAGGAATATCATGGTGAATAATCCATCTGATCAATTGTCAAGATGGTTTACTGATAGTACAACATCTTCGCAATATATTATGCTAAAATTAAAGTCGCCATCAATCGTAGAAACCATAAAATTTGGAAAATATATTAAAGCACATGTCAGTGATTTAAAGAAATTTCAAATATTTGGTGGCACTGATGAAAACAATATGTCTCTTCTATTATCAGCGTAAGTCATCTATTATATCATTCTTTAAAAAAGCTATAGTCAATCATTTAATAGTCATAAATTAATAGATTATTTCTGATAATTACTGTAACTTATGTTGATAATAATAATGGAATTCCTCAACTGATATTATAAACGTGTCTAACTCTTATATTTTCATATCATATGGATGGACCGATTATTACGGAATTTGGTATGAGGATAGTTGAAATCCAGGGTATTGCATTAATATAATGGGGGCTAAATATATTATTTATTTCTTTGTATCATGCGATCAGTCCTTCCGACTATGAGCAGATGTGTTGGATGAGTATTATATGAGAGAAGATATTCCCCAGCAGGACCATCTTCCTTATTAATATATTGGCTTATTCCGTTCTACCAAGATCCAAGGTCCTGCGCCATCTCAGGCGATTCATACAGTTAGGTAATGTAAGCTGCGTAGCCAACTGGTTAGGATGGTTCATTAGCCTTGTTTTGTATTTACTTGCAAATGCCCTAATTTCATCTTTGACTTTTGGGATATTCAGGTGTGCATGCACTTCACTGTTTCTAATGAACCAGGGGGAGTTGCTAATATGCTTAAGAATATAGTTCTGTGCTCTTTGTATTTTGTTTATGTTAGAATCACAGCAGGCTCCCCATAGCTGAATCCCATAAGTCCAGACTGGTTTTATAACAGTCTTGTAGATTAAGAGCTTATTACGAAGTGACAGCTTTGAGTTTCTTCCCAAGAGCCAGTAAAGAACCTTGTATATGAGATTGACCTCTTTGCATTTTGTTTCAATATGTTTCTGCCATGTCAACCTGTGGTCCAAGTGTAGCCCGAGGTATTTGACTGTGTTACACTGGGTAAATCCCTAGCACTAAGGTTCACAGGAGGATAGGTTTGTCTGCGCAGGGTGAAGGTGACTTGTACAGATTTATTAGAGCTTACTTTAATACACCATTTATTAAACCAGTTGTTTATTTTGTCAAGGCTGTGTTGAAGTTTCGCGGTAGCATCAGAAGGGTCTTTACTTGACACTAATATTGCCGTGTCATCTGCGTAGGTAGCAATAGTTACTCCAGGTGTTACTGGAAGATCTGCAGTGTATATGGCGTATAACACCGGGCCAGCCTTGGGCACACCAGCAATATCGGATAAAAACCTGAAGTACAGTTATCCTCTTTGACTTGGAATATCCTATCGTTGAGATACGATTCTAGTATTTGATAGAAACTATGAGGTACCAATAGTTTAATTTTATAGAGCAAACCCTTATGCCAAACCAGGTCTAAAGCCATTTGAACGTCAAGGAATGCGGAAGAGCAATATCCTTTTTTTTCTAAACAATTGCTGATATGTTTGCACACTCTATGTATTTGTTCAGTGGTGCCGTGCTCAGGTCTGAACCCAAACTGGTGATCTGGAGTTACCGAGTTTTCGTACATGGCACGTGAAAGACGACAAAGTAGAACTTTTTCTAGAACCTTAGACATTATGGGAAGTAAACTAATAGGTCTGTAGGATGATAGTTCATGTTTGGGCTTTCCAGGTTTATGAACCATGATAACTTGTGAAACCTTCCATAGTGCAGGGAAGTAAGAAGTTCTGACAATGCAATTGAAGAGAGTAGTAAGATATACTATTGCTTTACGTGGAAACTCTGACAGATCCTTTTTGTCTATGAGATCAAACCCTGGTGCTTATTGTCTAGTTGACTGATTGTTCTTCTCACTTCTCCTGGTGTGACTACTTTTAAAGGGAGATCTTGTTGGAGAACATTGTCTATGTCAGCATCATTATGATCAGTAGTGGCTTCATTAGGAACAAATATTTTGGCAAGGTGTTCAGCAAAGGCCATTGACTTCTCCTGTTTAGTTCGGGCCCACTTGTTTCCTTCTCGTCGTAGAGGTGGCTTTGGATTTATTGGTTGGTTCCTATGTTTGCATGCCTTAAAGAGGGAGAAGTCAGTGTTTGCAGCAGCAATTAGCGACAACAGGTTAGACTCAATTGTGACATTTCTCATTTCTTTTATAGTTTGTTTTAAACTTTTACAGCAGTACTTAAAAGCTCTTTTATCATGGGGGTGTTGACTAGAGTGCCATACTCTTCGTAGCCTCCTCTTCTCCAGGATTATTTCTTGTGGTACATAAGCCTGTCTTACTTTATTGGGTTTTACTGTGCTGTTCCAATAAGCTTTCTGGACCGCTACTGTAAGCGCCAGGACTGCATCATCAATTTCATCCTCAATCCATCTTTCATCAAGGAATCCTCAATTGTGGATCGAAATAGTTTCCAATTTGTCTGATTATTATAGTCTAGGTTTAGCTTGATTCTTCAAGACATTGGCACTGACTTCAAAAAAAAGTCAATTTTGTAAAAAAGTCTGGAGAGGCCCTTCCTTAGGAAGAAATCCAAGACATCTGGCAATTTACTAGGGTCAGTCGGCCAGTAGGCTAGGTAGGGTAGGCTCGGGTGTGGCAATAGTTGTAAGATGGTGTCTGTCAACACACTTTTTAAGTTCTCTGCCTCTTGTGGTAATTAGTCTCGAGCCCCAGTGCGCATGCTTCGAATTCTAGTCTCCACCAGCTATAAAGCGAGGGCCAAAACTTTTAATGTATGCACTGAACTGTTCCTCTGTTATTCTGTGCTTTGGCGGGCAATATGCTGATGAGATATTAAAGTCACCAGATTTATCTCGGATATTTACTGTGGTGGCCTGGATATGGTCTGTCTGGAATTGCGCTAGCTCATTTCAACTTCAATTGAGGATCTAATTATTACTGCTGTTCCACCATGTGCAGTGCCATATGGATGGTTTGTCATATATATATTATATTTTTTTATCTTTATGAGACTCTTGTTAGTGAAATGAGTCTCAGATACCAGTAGGATATCAAGGTCATGGGGGCTAAATATAACAATAAGTTAAAAGTATATTGTAAAGTATTTTATTGTTTACTACCAGTGGTCTGAGGAAAGACAACATAGCTGAAGTGTTTAGAGTAAGGCACAGAAGTATGGAAGGTCTATATTTACCAGTAAATTATATTAAAATTGTGCCATTGCAATCTTGGGGCCCAGCCTATAATTATACAATATGGTATGTTGAATTGCAAGGAAAAAACCAAGAGCAATTCATTAACGAAGCAGTGGATACAATTAATTTGGTAAGTTTTCTATAAAGGTATTGGTTATTGGTTTAAAACTTAAGCTCTTCAAGCAACTAGACTTATTATATTTTCAATGTTTGACATGAATAATAATGAACAGAAATAAATTCATAAAAATGACAATTTGATACATGCACCTTAAAACTTAGTATTATTATATATTTCATCATCCTTGACAGCGTAAAGAAGAAGAGGCTGTGCGAATTCTTTTAAAACATTTGCGGCGACGTCGTTACAAAGACGCCTTTGAAGCTTTATCACGTGAGAGTGGTGTCCAGCTTGAAGGGCCATTGCAGACAAGGCTATGGAATGCTTTAGTTGAAAATGGTGACTTCAAATTAGCAGAAGAGATCTTTGAAGAAGCTATTGCACGTATGCAAATTTACTAATTATGTTACTCATTTCTATATAAATCTTAGCATATTTTTAAAATATAAACAATAAAATTTGATATATCATGAATACCATTTACTAATACTATGGACTGTAATAAACACATGTAGGTATGTGGCAGAGGTTGCATACACTACATGGACTATTGGTATTTTATATTTGATGTAAACTAATGACATTATTGACATAATTAGAGGGTGAAGTGGAGTGGTACCTGTCGTGGCAGCCGTACTTGCCTCGCTGGCGTCAAATGTCGGCGTGCTCGGCGCAGGTGGAGGCGCGGTTGTCGTGTGCGGACGAAGCTCCGGCGCCGCGCGCTCATGTCGACGATGTGCTGAGCGTCGACAGGGATCCTAGTCCTGGACCAGCAGCCAACGTAAATTGCTTTTTTACTTAAGTTAATTTAACACCAATAGTGATTCTTTATATTAATGAAATAGAATTTACAATGCAATTCTTAAGACACAAAAATAATATAAGGAAAACTTTTATTTGTATTTTGAATCTTTTCTAATTTCTCTTAAATCAAATTGAGTGAAATTAGAAAAGACATTGTAACATTATGTTTTTATGATGCGGTGAAAGTAAGATTAATCATATTTTTTTTCTGATATTAGTATTACAAAGCAGAGTTGTTATTAAATGTAGATGTCTAAGTTCCATTGTAATGTATTTTTTAAAGATTAACTGTATTATTCAATTTAAATAATCAATTTGAAAACTGATACTTATGTCCCATGGAGTTTAGTGAAATAATTTGAGTTCTCTGTAACCCAGTATAATAAAAAAACCACATACTTACTATTCACTTTACCCATAGACATTTGCCATTTAGCTATTTCTCAATCCTAAAATTTTTCTTCATCTCCCTTCTCAATATATTTCTCAATCAATGTAAAGGTATATCTGTATCGCAGGATGGAGGTGACACGAACATTGAGGAATGTGATGTGTCGTGTTGTAACAGGCCGGGCCCAAGGGGTGGACACCAGCTTGTGGTGGACTCACAGACAGGTAATACCGCTTTGAGCTTATCTGATCACATTATTTTTCTACTGACTATATTCATGGTTTTCATAATAATTTTATATTGACGCGAAGTAAAGCAATAATATTTATTTAGCCATATTATTTATTACTTTCTTGCCAGCAGCTTGCCTCACAAACACTGCTTGTACTGTCACAGGAACCTTGTATTTATTTGGCGGTTGGAATGGACACGAGGACTTAGATGATCTGTGGGCGTACGACACGCGCGCGGAGAAATGGCAGCTTTTGTGTGCAAGCAGTTCCTCGGTAGGAGGGCCCAAGCCACGTTCCTGCCACAAAATGGTGTTCGACCCTAAGCGACGTCGCTTGTACTTACTCGGACGGTACTTGGAAAACGCGCAACGGCTGCCGGAAAACATGATGGTGAGTGTTAAGTTGCCACAAGATGGAGTTTGGCCCTAAGACTTCACTGTCATGCATGCACGCTGATCATTGTTAAGTGTTAACACTTATCAGGTTTTGCCCTTTATTGTTAAGATAATATCCAATCCTAAGTTAGATCACTTGTACATGCCTTTCAATAGTACAATAATACAGCGTACTGGGGGCCTAGCGTACCAACAAACTATAAACCTAGGATTCTATTAATAAATTGATCGCAAAATTTAACTTATCTTAGAACTCACCTGTTTGCTATGAATTTCATCAATATGCACGAATTACAAACTTTATCTTAAGCCATTTATATTGATAGGCTGAGATTGATTATAGTCCTATTATTAACTAACCACAGTCATTCAATACAAATACTTACAAAATTTGTAGGTCATAAAATAGGTCTGACTATAAATTCGGTTTTATATTGAGAATGGGGTGGACAATTTATAAAAAAATGGGAAAAACGTTTTTTCTAAGATTTTTATAATTAAGCCATGTCGTATCAAAACCAAAATAATCTTTATTCAACATAGACCTTTACAGGCACTTATTGATGTCAAAACAAACAAAAAAAAACTAAAAAAAAATAACAAAAACCTTGTCCGTACGTATGAACAAGGAAAAAAAATATTGACTCTACACCTGGTCGGAAATTGGGAGAGCCTTCTCGAGAAGAACAGGCAAGAAACTCTGAAGGTCTATTTTTTATCTCCTCTTTTCAATTTTAATAATTATAATAATACAAAATTAAGATACAATCATATCAAATACGATTACAGTCGTATGTATGTTTACATATACATATAAAAATAATACAATATTATAGATAGATAGATAGATATACTTTATTCAAACTGATAACACAAACAAAACATACACAAAAGAAAACATTATAAAGTACTAAAATACATTCTGGTAACAAATTGTACATTAAAGAAGGTTTGAGTTTCAAATGTGTGCTGCAGTTTGAAAAGGACTTGGCTCAGTGCTGTATAAATAATGTTGTTACCAAACATGGCTCTATGAATAGTGTCCCTATTCCCAAATAGTGTGATCATTTAGATAGTCACTTACTTTATAATAACCTTTACTCATGAGTGTCTTTTTGATATGGATTTAAAATTATATGAAGGCAAATCAATGACACTTTGCGGAAGCTTGTTAAACATAGATATACATTTCCCCAAGAACGAACAGCTAGTTTTATGTAGTCTGAACGTTGAAACGGCACGCGGCATAACATATGCCATGTTGCCTTTATATAAAAACCGTAGCTATTAACACTGTATATAATGGTTACAAACGCAGTGCCTAGAATGTTAGATAATGAAATCAATTCTTCATTTAATGAACGATACTAATATAATTATTCAAATTCGTGTTGGTGTTTGCAAAAGACGTATATGTATAAGCGAAAAAAAGCGTAGGTGTAGTAGTTGTCCCGGGAAGCACCACGCCCCTTCCGTGGCCGGGGGGCGTCGTCGGTGGCGGAAATCGGGGGAGGTATTGTAGCCTCCCCCGAGGAGGGCTGAGGCTGGGGGTTCCCGGGAGCTCCCTACATTCCTAAGGAAGGCCTCCTCAGGGGAACAAACAAAAAGTAGTAGTAGTTGAGCGTGTCTGAGCGGGCGCGTGGTGCACAGAGCGAGCTGTACGCGTACGACGTGGCGGGCGGCGCGTGGGCGCTGCTGTCGCCGGACACGGCGGCCGAGGGCGGGCCGCGGCTCGTGTTCGACCACCAGATGTGCATCGACCCCGACACCAGCACCGTCTACGTGTTCGGCGGCCGCGTGCTGCCGGCCACTCCGTGAGTCCCACCGACCGCTCTTCCTCCCGTAACGGACTGAGTTCGGCCCTACACTAGCTGGGACTTGGAGCGCAGGTGACGCTGTGCTCTCGGCATTTCCATTACATATATTTTTACCGTGGTAGAGCCATGCTTCGACACGAATTGGCCCAGCTCGACCGGAGTAAAATAGCGCTTGCGCGGTGTTTCGCCGAGTGAGTGAGGGTACCGGAGGCCCAACCCCCCTTCCCCCCTTATTCCCTTTTGAAAGGCCGGCAACGCATCTGTGACTCCTCTGGGTGTCCATGGGCAACGGTTATCGCTTACCATCAGGTGATCCGTTTGCTCGTTTAAAAATTAAAAAAATACATTGGCAGAACCAAATACTATTCTTTTCAACTGGCCGCACTATATGATTGAAATAAATAAGACTCGAATCAATAAATGCATCACGTAGCCAATAACTCCACAGCGATGGGTCTTGCTACTTTACCTGCCGGGGAGCTCCACCAAATCGGTGGTCCACCTTGTGGTTTATTCCTTTTAATTTTCGATAAAAAAAATTGTTAATATTTTATGAGATTATTTGACTAACCGCCTCACCACCACGAGACCACCTCTCTCCACTTGCTACGCTCCTGGCACACTTCTCTTCCTCCACTTTCAAGAGCGTCTTCAAGCATGCTAGTCGGTTGCGAGTACTCTTGACCCGGCCTTTCTTTAGGACATCTTCGATTTGATCGAGATATGTCCGCCTAGGTCGACCTGCACCGATTCGTCCTATCATTCTTACCTTGTGTATCTCTTTCGTTAATCTACCTTCATTCATTCTTTCAACATGGCCGAACCATCTAAGCATCCCTTTCTCTATCTTTGACGTTTGATATGTCTTAAAATTAAATTGATCTTATTCTTGAAATGTATGCTAAGAATCTTATTGCTCGTTTCACTATCTTAACTTATGTATATTACATTTTATTTAATTTCTCATATACAATTATAGAAAAAAAAATCTAGTGAAATTACCCTGTGACACAATCAATTGCAAATAAATCTTGATTCTGTAGGGATGAGGTGGCCAGGCCGCTGTACTCGGGTCTCTACGCGTACTACATCAACACAAACACGTGGCAACAGCTGTTAGACGACCAGTACGTTGGTCCAGACCCGGCACCGCTGCCTAGGGTCTCCCATTCAATGCTATTTCATCCGGTAAGAAATGATTCAATTTAATTATAATACGATTTCAATCAAACAAATACAATTTGTTAATTAGTCCAGATTCCTGAAATAGATTAAAAAAATGTATTTCGGTACCTTCCTTATAGTATGTAGTATTATATATATAACCCAGGTGCAAAGAAGACTGTACATATTCGCGGGGCAGCGCAACAAGGAGCACCTGGTGGACCTGTGGTGGTGGGACGTGGCCACGGGCGAGCGCTGCGCCGTGTGCGCGGCGCAGGGCGGCGGCCCGCCCCCCGCCGCCGGCTTCACGCAGCGCGCCACGCTGGACCCCGACACGGACGAGATGTTCGTGCTGTCGGTGAGTGCGCCGCCCCGCCCCCCGCCGCCGGCTTCACGCAGCGCGCCACGCTGGACCCCGACACGGACGAGATGTTCGTGCTGTCGGTGAGTGCGCCGCCCCGCCCCCCGCCGCCGGCTTCACGCAGCGCGCCACGCTGGACCCCGACACGGACGAGATGTTCGTGCTGTCGGTGAGTGCGCCGCCCCGCCCCCCCCGCCGGCTTCACGCAGCGCGCCACGCTGGACCCCGACACGGACGAGATGTTCGTGCTGTCGGTGAGTGCGCCGCCCCGCCCCCCGCCGCCGGCTTCACGCAGCGCGCCACGCTGGACCCCGACACGGACGAGATGTTCGTGCTGTCGGTGAGTGCGTCGCCCCGCCCCCCCCGCCGGCTTCACGCAGCGCGCCACGCTGGACCCCGACACGGACGAGATGTTCGTGCTGTCGGTGAGTGCGCCGCCCCGCCCCCCGCCGCCGGCTTCACGCAGCGCGCCACGCTGGACCCCGACACGGACGAGATGTTCGTGCTGTCGTGTGAGTGCGCCGCCCCGCCCCCCCCGCCGGCTTCACGCAGCGCGCCACGCTGGACCCCGACACGGACGAGATGTTCGTGCTGTCGGTGAGTGCGCCGCCCCGCCCCCCGCCCCCCGCCGCCGGCTTCACGCAGCGCGCCACGCTGGACCCCGACACGGACGAGATGTTCGTGCTGTCGGTGAGTGCGCCGCCCCGCCCCCCGCCCCCCGCCGCCGGCTTCACGCAGCGCGCCACGCTGGACCCCGACACGGACGAAATGTTCGTGCTGTCGGTGAGTGCGCCGCCCCCCCCCCCGCCCCCGCCGCCGGCTTCACGCAGCGCGCCACGCTGGACCCCGACACGGACGAGATGTTCGTGCTGTCGGTGAGTGCGCCCCGCCCGCCCCCGCGCGCCGGCTTCACGCAGCGCGCCACGCTGGACCCCGACACGGACGAGATGTTCGTGCTGTCGGTGAGTGCGCCGCCCCGCCCCCGCCCCCCGCCGCCGGCTTCACGCAGCGCGCCACGCTGGACCCCGACACGGACGAGATGTTCGTTGCTGTCGGTGAGTGCGCCGCCCCGCCCCCGCCCCCCGCCGCCGGCTTCACGCAGCGCGCCACGCTGGACCCCGACACGGACGAGATGTTCGTGCTGTCGGTGAGTGCGCCGCCCCGCCCCCCGCCCCCGCCGCCGGCTTCACGCAGCGCGCCACGCTGGACCCCGACACGGACGAGATGTTCGTGCTGTCGGTGAGTGCGCCGCCCCGCCCCCCGCCCCCGCCGCCGGCTTCACGCACGCGCCACGATTCAAATTACATTTGTATATTATTAATCAAAATAAGTGAAATCAATGAAGAATGTCGATATAATTTTAAAAAGCAACACAATTATAATTTGTGAGGCTTATAGATGCCGTGCAGAGTCAGTAAGAGTGGCGCCCAATCCTGGACAATGTTTCAGGGCATGAGCAAGGAGAAGGACCGGCGGGTGTACAACACGCTGTGGGCGTTCTCACTGCGGCGCATGACGTGGGCGTGCGTGTACCGCAACGAGCGCGTGAGCGCGCACGAGCCGCGGCCGCGGTTCGCGCACCAGCTGGTCTACGACCCCGCCACCAAGGTAACCTTCGTGCACCCATTGAAATTGAAATTCTAGTTTGCGGAGCAGAGTTCCTCAAATAATTCTGTTACTAATGATTGAGCGATGTCACATTGGAAATGGATTTGGATTATTACAGTTAAGTTCGGTTGTGTTACACTTGCAAAGTGTCTATCTTAGACTTAATATATCTTTTTTTAACACGCATAGAGAAAACAAACAGTACAAGAAGGTTGGATTAATCTCAAGTCCACTAAAAACACTCATTTTAGAATGATAATACACTCATAACGGCATTATGTCACAGTACATAATTGATTTAAAAAAACGATCATAAATATATTATCACGATTCAAAGATCCGGAACCAATACATACATATCAGTTACATAAATTGCTATTGGGAAATTGGACTTTATTTCATTAGCACTGCTTAGAAAACTTATACAGTAATCATTTATTTATTAAGGTAACAAACTGTCTTATAATAAAGTATGAAAATATAAAAAAATATATGCAAACAGATCGAAAGTACCATTATACCGACGACACGTTTAGCGCAATGGTCAAGTAATCGTCTTCTACGCAACGGGTCGGGGGTTCAATTCCCGCACGGGACAGATATTTTGTATGACCTACAAAAATGTGTTCCAGTCTGGGTATTTGTGCATGTGAGATTTCTGTGACTGCACCCACAACACAGGAGGATAAACATCGTACATCGTAGCGTGGGTCGACGTTTATAAAAAAAAAATTCGTTATGGCCATTGCAGATTGTATAGATATGTAATGGAAACCATTATATACATATTAAATATTAGACATAAAAACTAAAACGTCAAGACAAAAAAGACTTATCTATAGTTTGTTCAAATAATTACACGCTAGCTTATTTTTGTATACCCCCAGCGAGTCACAAAACACATCTACATATATCGAATTGTAATTTATTATAAGAAGAAAAAGGTATTTTTAGCATAATGTCAGTGAAGAACAATTAATTCAACATTCGATTAGTTTTGATTAAAGCCCAATCGCGCTAACATAGTCACAGCGAAATATGAGTTGCGATAATGAACGAAACAAGCATTACTTCATTGTATATGAAGTATGATGTGATCATAAAACTGGCGACAGTGAATACCCTGCCAAGAAAATCGCAGAGAAAAGGTACATTAATTCTATAAACTATGAAGGCGCCTAAGAGCGCCAATTTATTAATTTATTAGTACTTTTTTGTGTTTTTCTTTTTTCAAGTTTTTTTTTTGACGTGACAACGTCTTAAATTAGGTTGCGGCTGGGAGTCACTTCTGAAAAAGTGTAACGCTCGGTAACGTTACGATGAGTCACCGAACGAGAGAGAGGCCGCCGAATGCTTGCGTCTCTCTCCCACTCAACTATGATCGGTCTGCCGCGCGCGCAGCACTAGAGAATTAGGCGCATTGAATCGGCGCATGCTTGTGTCTCTGTCTTGTCTTTCTCGAACGTTCTTGGCGTTGGAAAAACAAGAAAGCGTCATAATACAAGTTCACACGTGTGGTTAAAGTATCGTCAGCTGTTTATTTCTCCTATCATCGTCCTATCCTCAACAAAATCACTCAAATAGGAATTAGTTAAGTTTAAGTTTACATGTACAATGTTTTAGTAAACAAATATATTTCTATAGTTAAAATTTGTGCAATTCTTTTTTTTTTTTTATATGCTAGGCGCGGCAGATGACCTCCTCCGCCTGATGTTAAGCGGTGAAAGAGGCCCAAATGAGATGACAGATAGGATAGTGACTTTACTCCACTCTCCTACCTGCCCTATCCCTGCCGGCCAAAAAGATGCCTTTTCACGCCTCTTTTGAAGGAAGCCATGTGTAGGATGTAGGAACACATACGTAGGCAGAGAATTCCAAGTGCGGGAAGTACGGCAGAAGAAGGAATCTTGGAATTTCTTAGTGCGGTGTGGAATGGGGGACGTAGTGTACGGATGGCTCCGAAGACCCTTACGTGTGTTCTATTAAAGGAAAGGAGAGGGAGGGATAAGGCTAAAGAGTTCTTCAGAGCATTCCCCATGAAACATCGATAGAAGGCGCTAAGAGAGGCGATATCACGACGAAGTTGTAAAGGCTCGAGGGTGTTGGTTGCCTCTACATCGCCGATTATGCGGATTGCGCGCCGCTGCAATCTGTCCAGAGCTTCAAGAAGGTATTGAGCGGAGCCGTCCCATAGGTGCGAGCAATATTCCACACAGGACCTGACCTGAGTTTTATAAAGCAGGCAGAGTTGGTCCGGGGTAAAATACCGTCGCACCTTGTTCAGGACACCGAGTTTCCTTGAGGCAGTGGTTATGACGGACTCTATGTAGTCTCTGGTATTCAGATCGCAGCGGATGCTCATACCAAGCAAGGTGATGATGCCTGTTAGTATTATGTCTGAATTGGATAATTTCTCTGTATCTGAGTCAAAAAGTTGTAACGTTGAGGCATGCAAACAATATCTTTCTCACATTACTAATCCACTAACTATATAACGCAAAATATACGTTGTATTTTTAAGAATTACGATAGTTTGGGTATTTTTTTGCAAAGATTAAATAATGATTGTGATGTAATCATTTTAACGAATGCTGGCTGAGTAAAAGTTGTAATTTGCCGCTAATGCCGGGTTATAAGTTATACAATAGTAGTGCCAATTATAATCAAAATGATGGGCTAGTAGTTTATACCATGGATAATCTAAACGTATCGGTAGAAGAACCTACTATGTCAATTGTATAATGTTAATTAAAATTGGATTCGACATCGCAATATTAGCGATATATAGGCCACTGTCATTTACTAACATAAAAAGTTTTACATAATCGCTAGACAACACATACGGAACCTTTCAAGTTTTAAAAACATAATTTTGAAGTTGACCTAAATATTAATATTCTTCCGTCTAACAACGATACTGCTACTCATAAGTACTTAAACTTATGTTCATTTCATGGTTTGCTTCCGGCACATTTGCTTCCAACTCATCAAAGTGGATCCTGCTTGGATCAATGTTAAAAACCAATTTTCCTTCGATCACCCTTGTCACCAATTCATCAATAACAGACCATAAAAGTGTACTACTAACCTTAAAATGTAAATTATTTGATAAGACTCGCACGCATTTATACAAAACTAAAATCAATTATAAAAAAACTAGAGCATGACTGGCAGCATTCATCTTGACCTAGTGTACAATTGTGATGACGCGGATGTTTGTATGTCGTACTTGATAAACAACAAGCTATAATGAAGAATACGATGCATTTTCGAATAAGTAATAGGAACTATAACATCAAACCTTGGATCACGCCGGGACACATACGTTGTATGAAAAACCGAGACAAACTTCATATGAAAGCTAAATTGGATCCACTCAACTTTGTACTGCAAAGGTACCGAAATTTCTGTAATGATCTTTTGAAAAAAGTTAAATCTAATTACGACAAATGTGAATTAGAAAACGCAGGTAGGTACTAACAGTAAAAGGATATGGATATACATTAAGGACATTACGTGTTTATCGCAGCAGCGTGAGTCATCCTCTAATTTACTATTAAAACTTACGTCTCAGCAATCTTCGGTCGATAGTGCTAACGACTTGTTCGTTAATATAGGAAAATCTTTAGCAGAAAGTATTCAAAATCGTTCTCTCCCTATTAAATGAAGAGATCTGGTTACGCCGCGGAATAACCAGATCTCTTCATTTAATACGTTGGAGTCTTTTGTGCTATTGGATACCGACGAGGCTGAGGTTGAACATATAATCATTGGTTTGAAGGACAATTCTGCGATAGGTTGGGTTGGTTGGTTGATAACATATCTAATACGATTCTAGAACAGTTTAAACACATCTTGTTAGTCCCACTCACATTAATTTTACGAAAGTGCTTGGCGGACGGAGTATTCCCTAGGTGTCTGAAAAAGGCTATTGTTGTCCCAGTGTACAAATCAGGTAGCAAAGATCAAATCTCAAACTACAGGCCTATTTCTATTTTGCCAGCTATTTCTAAGATATTAGAAAAAATTATTAATAAAAGGCTCGTAGATTAGATCAAAACTATCAACTTCAGACGCAGTGCATCACCTCACTAATTATTTAGTCCAGGAATTGGAAAAGGGCAACCGGACATTAGGAATATTCCTTGACCTTGCAAAGGCTTTTGATAAGATTTCTGTGCCTATCTTGTTACAAAAAATAGAATCATTAGGTATTAGAGGCACTCAACTGAAATTGTTCAAATGTTACTTAAACGGTCGTACTCAGTGTGTGAAAATTAATAATGTTATCAGTACTGATATTAATAATACTCCCTTTGGTATTCCTCAAGGAAGTATTTTAGGCCCGACGTTATTTTTAATTTATGTGAATGACCTCTGTTCTTTAAATATATATTCTGGAAAAATCATATCGTACGCTGATGACACTGTTTTACTTTTCTCTGCAAACTCGGAGGAGAATGTATTTAAGCATGCGCAGCAAGGTTTCAATATTGTTATTAATTGGCTTCATCATCATTTACTAACCTTGAATGTTGATAAAACTAAATACATAATTTTTTGTTTCCGTAAACCTAAGGCCTTGTCAATTACTCCGGTTTTTTATGCTCACTACTGCAAGAAAGAAAGCGACAAGTGTAAGTGTCCATTAATTAATAACACTGATAAACAAAAATACTTGGGCATTATCATTGATGACCGCCTTTCATTTAGGTACCATATTGATGCTTTATGTAGTCGAATTCGCAAATTAATATTTGTTTTTAACAAATTTCGGTGTATAGCAAATTTTAAACTTGTTAGACAGATTTACCTTTCACTGTGTCAATCAATAATTACCTACTGCATAACCTCATGGGGTGGGACCGCAAAAACATGCATTCTAATGGTTGAGAGAGCACAAAAGGCCGTGTTAAAAGTGTCCACGTCTCGTTCTTTTCTTTTTCCCACGCACTTCCTATATAAGGATTGTAAAGTCTTAACTGTGAGACAACTATTTATAATGAACACAGTGCTTAAACAGCACTTAACACTTCCCTTTAGCACCGAATATACTAACAAAAGACGAAGGGATATTGTTTGCGCTCAAAATTTAGGAATTAAGCATACTTTCTTGGCCAGATTTTATGTATTCTTGGGACCTTTTCTATATAATAGATTAAACGACAAGCTATGTATGTTTAATTGTACCTTTCATAAAGCTAAAATACTTCTTCAAGAAGCACTTCAAGTTATGTCGTATGACGATACAGAGAAACTATTACTAGTTACCAAATAGTTTGTATTTTTATTTTTATCTCTTTCTTACTTTGTTTAAATTTAGTTATTAATCAGATATACTATACATTTTGCATTTAATTTATGTGTCCATATTTTTATTTTGTAATTACAAGCCTGAGATACAGGTTAATCTTAGTTCAGGTATGTTCACAGTTATATAATACGTGTATACATATAAGTTAAGCTAAAAAAATGTAATATTGACTACAGAAGTTATTAAATAATAAAAAAATTGTCGCGTGTTTGTTTTAACGCCCGCACATGTAGTGGTCATAGACAGAGAAGGTGACATTTAGCGATCGGATTGTAAGATCGTACAATGAATCGTGTGTGGTGACAGGTGCACTACCTGTTCGGCGGCAACCCGGGCAACCAGAGTAGCCCGCGGTTGCGGCTGGACGACCTGTGGTCGCTGCGGCTGGAGCGCGCCGGCGCCGAGCGCGTGTGGCACGAGGCGCGCGCGGCGCTGCGCGAGGCCGCGTACCGCGCGCTGGCCGCCGCGCGCCCCGCCGCCGCGCTGCGCTACCTGCGCACCGAGCTGCGCGGCGCCACCGACCCGGCCGACCCGGCACAGGTACGCTGCCGCCCTACGACGCCGCGTTCCGAGCGCCCCACCGCTGCCCTGCGCTACCTGCGCACCGAGCTACGCGGCGCCACCAACCCGGCCGACCCGGCGCAGGTGCCTCAGAGTCAGCCCTAGAGATGGGTCAATCTTTACAGAAACGACTCAGTGACTCGTTTTTTCCAAGTGATTCACTGATTCAAATCTCCAACAGCACTTCAAATGAATCATTCGCTCAATTGCATCTCGGTTTCAAACGGCACGCGGTGCTCGCACGATTGAGATAAATAAATAGTTCTGAGTCGGAGCGCTTCGGATCACGTCGCTCAATTGAATCACAGTCACTAATACAAATGAATCAATATCAATATGAATATCAGTGTATTTGTATTATACATATATCAGATATCAGAATATTTGTATCAGAGACTCTGAATCGATTTAATAGGTTCCGAGTCACAGATACGAATGATGAAGCGCGCTGGCACGTTCTGTTTGGTGGCGTGTGCAGGAGGCGCGCTTCCAGAAGCTGGCGACGGTGCTGTTCTCGGCGGGCCCGGAGCGAGCGCGCGCGGCAGCGCCGGCGCCGGCGCTGTGCCCGCGGCGGGCGCGCGCGCTGCAGCGCCGCCGCGCCGCCGCCGCCGCGCGCCCGCGCCGCGACTCGCTGCGCGCGCACCTCGCCGCGGTGAGTGCGCTGCTTGCTTCTACGTACAAAATTTAAGCCGTGTCTATCCGCGAGGACCTCCTCGCAGATAGACATGGCTTAAACGATCACTGACACTACCTGCTATTTGCACACATAATGCAGTAAAATCTCTACCATTTCTAAGAGGGTTGTACTTATATGTCAATGCAAGTTACACGGTCTAAGACCGTTTTATAATCTAATCTTAACAATTTAAAAGTAAGGGTAATTTTTAAAAAAATAACAACCGAAACAACCTATATACGATTTACCGAACTGAAATCAATTAGAACACGGAATGGTTAATTATCTATAGGACACCAATCGCACGTCCGTTGCGCACGAACCCGTAGCAAAGAGTGGCGGTCGAGGCGAGCTGTTGTCTGGCGGGGCTTGCGATTGCGCCACCGGTTGTGACGTCACTGAGTAGAGGGGCCGGGCAATGGAAAATTCTCTAACACGGCCTCTCCTGACAGCTGAACGTCCTCGTCAGCCAGGTTCTCTCCGGTCTGGGCATCTCTGTTCACCGCAGCCTGGTCTTCTTGTTCCATTGTTTATTATTTTTTTTTTTTTTGTTACTTTGTAGCCCATCCACTCTAACCAGATCGCAAGCGTATCGGAGCGTAGAACAAGCCGCATTATCGAGGCGCGCGCGCGGGGTTCGCCACAATGTCGGGGCAAAACAATAGTCACGATGTCGGGGCGAAACAATAGCCACAATGTCGGGGCTAAACAACAGCCACAATGTCGGGGCTAAGCTATGGCCACGATGTCGGGGCGAAACAATAGCCACAATGTCGGGGCTAAACAATAGCCACAATGTCGGGGCTAACCTATGGCCACAATGTCGGGGCGAAACATAGCCACAATGTCGGGGCTAAACAATAGCCGCAATGTCGGGGCTAAACTATGGCCACAATGTCGGGGCGAAACAATAGCCACAATGTCGGGGCTAAACAATAGCCACAATGTCGGGGCTAACTATGGCCACAATGTCGGGGCGAAACAATAGCCACAATGTCGGGGCTAAACAATAGCCACAATGTCGGGGCTAACCTATGGCCACAATGTCGGGGCGAAACAATAGCCACAATGTCGGGGCTAAACAATAGCCACAATGTCGGGGCTAACCTATGGCCACAATGTCGGGGCGAAACAATAGCCACAATGTCGGGGCTAAACAATAGCCACAATGTCGGGGCTAACCTATGGCCACAATGTCGGGGCGAAACTAGCCACAATGTCGGGGCTAAACAATAGCCACAATGTCGGGGCTAACCTATGGCCACAATGTCGGGGCGAAACAATAGCCACAATGTCGGGGCTAAACAATAGCCACAATGTCGGGGCTAACCTATGGCCACAATGTCGGGGCTAACCTATGGCCACAATGTCGGGGCGAAACAATAGCCACAATGTCGGGGCTAAACAATAGCCACAATGTCGGGGCTAACCTATGGCCACAATGTCGGGGCGAAACAATAGCCACAATGTCGGGGCTAAACAATAGCCACAATGTCGGGGCTAACCATGGCCACAATGTCGGGGCGAAACAATAGCCACAATGTCGGGGCTAAACAATAGCCACAATGTCGCCGTCGCAGGCCAGCGCGTGCAGCAGCTGGTCGCGCTGCGCGGCCACGTTGTTGCGCCAGCACGAAGCGCCAGTGCCGCACGCCGCCGCGCCTCTGAATCATATGTTCTGCGGCCGTTTGCGTCAACAACTATAAGAACATGGCGGTAGCCATTCGATTCCGGCAATGGACCCAAAACATCCATATGAGGGGTATCAAACGGTGCATCAGTTAGGGCCTTTACTTTAGCATGGCTCGGTCTAACCTGACCTTCGCTAATGCTTCTGCCAAGGTATTCAATTTTCGTACACAGAAAAGCACACCTTTTTAAATTAATCGAAAAGCCCACAATTCAATTGATAGCGTCACGTATGCTTTCAAGTTCCTGACTACCCAAGCCCTTAAGTACGCGGAAAGCAGGTTTACGTACACAATTGAAATGCCTAAGTAAATTAGACGAAATAAGCGATATGGTCGAGCCACTATCGATTAAAACATCAACAGGTACCCCCTGTATAACGGCTACAACTCCATCACTACTGAGGGTAGATTCATTTTCGCGACAAAAATTCACGTTATTTTTATTATGGACCTCAGATCAGATCAGAGATTTTTGTTTAGCAAAACATGTGTCAACTTTGTGACCAATCTTTTTGCAAAAAGAACAAGGTTCAGACTTAGTCGGCACAAAGACAGGTTTGGAATTTGAACTGGCACTAGTATTGGCGGTAGTTTCATTCGCTACTCTCTTAGTACAATTAGCTTGCCTATGCCCCGATAACCCACACGTAAAACACTTGCCGTCCTCAAACTTACCTTTTCTCGGAGTAAAATTAGAAATCGACTTACTCTTCGAATAATGAGTTAGGTGAGCATTAGTACGCAGTACACTTTTATTTGCGTTCGGCTCCACGCAAACAGAGAAATCTCGACCAAGTCATTGGGCAAAAGCCCAGCGTCCGCAGCCGACGCCCGTATTTGGGGGTCTGCCACACCACGCACCACTATCGCTGAAATCAATTCATCAGAAAGACCACATGCAATCGCAGCAGCGAGCGACGAGCACAATCGGCATAAGCAGGGCAACTGTCCGAGCCTGCACCCACCACCTCGAACAAAATGTTAGCGATATCCGGAGTCCGGGACACAAAGGCTTGAACTCTCTTTTAAAGCCGGTCCAAGTGCGCTCGCTCGCCACCCACTCGCTCAACCACGTACGTGCATCGCCCCCCAAACAGTTACCCATACGAGACAGACACTCGCAGGGGCGGCGTGCCGCAACCCGACCGGCCGCGCACAGGCGACGGGGACCTGACCGGCGATCGCGACGCAGCGCGCTCAGACGAAGCATGTCCCTGCGCCTGGCGCGCCGCGCCACGCGGCCGCCACGCGCCCGTCCTCCGAGCCTCCAATACTCTGAGGCGGGCGAGCATCGCGTCCATCCCGCACCGCAGCCGACCGTCGAGGATCGGGGTGCGGTTACGGCGCGAAACGTGACGCGGCTTGCGACCCCTGCTACGAGCAGTCTCACGTCTCTCACCATCCACCATTTCTGCAATAAAATTCAACCAACACCAAAAACCAGATAGAATCACGCAGATCCTATCCCACTTCTGATCTTAACAATTTAAAAGTAAGGGTAATTTTTAAAAAAATAACAACCGAAACAACCTATATACGATTTACCGAACTGAAATCAATTAGAACACGGAATGGTTAATTATCTATAGGACACCAATCGCACGTCCGTTGCGCACGAACCCGTAGCAAAGAGTGGCGGTCGAGGCGAGCTGTTGTCTGGCGGGGCTTGCGATTGCGCCACCGGTTGTGACGTCACTGAGTAGAGGGGCCGGGCAATGGAAAATTCTCTAACACTAATATAAATAAACGGTTCCAAAGAAATTTCCTCCCGCGTACACTTCGTTTGTGGAATGAGCTCGCTTTTTTTTTGTTCCCCCTGAGGAAGATGCATTAAGTTGCATACCCCGGCTGTGCCGAGCCGGCAGTTATGTGGGGCTCTCCCCCCCAGAACGGGGAGGCCTATCCACTAAAAACTCAGGGATGGCCTTCCTCAGGCATGTAGTAAAGAGCCCCCGGGAACACCAAGCTACTTCCGGGTGCTCCCAGCCTCCGCTCCCCCGCCGATACAGAGGAGCCCTACTCGGGGGAGGCTACAATACCTCCCCGATCTCCACCACCGACGACGCCCCCCGACCACGGAAAGGGCGTGGTCCCTCCCGGGTCGCCGTATCCACAGGCGCGATTTCCTCGCGCCCGCCGGCGACCCGCGGCGGCGCCGCAGCTGTGCTACCGAGTCCGGCGCCGCCTCCTTCGAGCGGGATCGGCCATCTCCCGACCTCACTCGGCGGCTTCCTTCTGGAGCATCACTGCTTCACAGAAGGAGGCCACAGCCCTCCAACCTCCCTCGTCCGCCAGCATTGCCGCAATCAATGCCGGCGGACACAGATCTCACCCGATCTCTGCGACGTGTGCTGGGCCGAATCGAGGTCGGATGCGCAGTGGTGGCAAAGTGTCGATCTCTCCCGTCCTATTCGACACAGATACTCACCGAAGCAGCCGTGCCCGGTGAGTATCTGAGTCAATCGGTAGGTGACCTCCTCCTTCCCGTGGAGCCAAGCTTCGAGGTGCGGGAGTACGGCACCGACGGCCCGCTGGCGCGCGCAGATCCGTAATTCGAGCTGCGCACGCCAGGCCGCCACAATCCGTCGGTGCCACTCCCGCTTAGGCACTTCGTGCGCGGGTTCCAGGGCGCTCCCCCGGTCGACACGCCACGTACATGTCGGCCAGGATGTCGAATGGGGGGGAGCATCCCAGAACCGTCGCCGCCTCGTACGAAATGGTACGGTAGCCCCGTACAGCCATTATCCGCTGCAGGCTCCGTAGCAGAGCTTTGCAGCGGGGGGACCTCGCACAGTCTTACGACCACACGGGAGCCCCATACATGGCCACGGATCGCACGACGCCCTCGTACAGGTGGCGAACTCCATCCCTCGGTCCCCCGAGATTGGGCAGCAGGCGATGCAATGCGCCCGCCACCGTTTTGGCTCGGGGGACCAACCGCACGAAATGCTCCTCGAAGCTCCAGCGGCGGTCCAGGGTGAGGCCCAGGTACTTGATGTACGGCCCCACCGGGACCACCGCGTCACCCACCCGGATCTGGCAGCTGGGTGGTTCCCGGCGCCTCGGAAGGCCGTGGAATCATAGCGCCTCGGTTTTGTGAGGCGCTATTTCCCGGTCCGGTATCATCCCGGTCCAGCCGCTTGATGGACCAACGTCGCGGACGGCTGTCCTCCTGGAGTGTGCGGGAAGGGCGGCGGTGGGCCACCGACACGTCGAACACGATGTGCCGGTCGTCGGAGAGTGTAACCACCTCCGCCCGGGTATCGCTCCACTCTCGCGAGTGGGCGTTGAAATCACCCAGGACGAAGACTCCCCGAACCCCATCCAGATGGAATGAGCTCCATGCCGAGGTTTTCCCGGAGTGATACAGTATGGGATTCTTCAAAAGAGTAAATAGGTTTTTTAAGGGTCGGCAACGCGCGAGTGACATCCCTTATGTTGCAAGTGTCAATAGGCTACGATAACCGCTTACCATCAGGCGAACTGTAGGCCTGTTTGCCACCATCGTGGTATAAAAAAAATAAAGTACAATATTTAAGTTATGAACTAACCGAAAAATGAGCGTGAAGTGTAGCAAACGTGTTTAATCTCTATCTGCACCAAGCAACTAAAGAACAGTTTAACCTAGTCGTCAATATTATTTGTCAAAACGTTTGTAGACTATTGTATTTGGATAACACTCCTGTGACTTGCCTTCTGAACGTTCTTAAATAATTGACTACCATTATTATTTTCAATAAAAATGGCGACACTAAGGCAGTGTAACTCTAGGAACACTCGTGAAGTGAGCGTTAGGTAATGAGGGCGAGGTATGCGCGTGCGCAGGTGCTGGGCGCGGAGGACGCGGCGCCGGAGCCGCTGGAGCCGTTCGAGGAGGTGCAGCTGCCGGCGGCCGCGCCCGACACCTGGGACGTGGCCGAGGCCGCGCCCGACGCCGACGCCGGCGCCGACGACGCCGACGCCGACGCCCACGCCGAGCGCGGCGAGCGCGACTACGAGTGGAGCGCGCGCGCCGACCGCATACACCTCTACGACGAGCTGTGCAGGTGACCGCTGCCTAATTCATTTCTCTTCTGTACATATCATTTTACTTAGGGGCCGTCCATTAATCACGTGATCTTTTTAGCAATTTTTAAGCCCCCCCTCCCCCTTGGTGATATGTAGTGAGGTTAAGACTAAACCCCCCCCCCCCCCCAACATCACGTATATTTATATATTTTTTTATTCTGAAATTAAGGACCATTGATTAAAGCCGGGGAAGCCGGTAACACTGGAAGTCCCGTCATAGCGAATCAAAAAATATTTATTTAAATAAATAGCACATAAGTATAGGAATAAATTAAGTCGGGTAATATATTGTATATGTTTTACCGTCATCGTCATCGTGGCAAATAAGATATAACACTATAATACGCCGCGCTGCTCATCACTATTTAAAATCGGCGCGTTTGACGAAAAAATAAATACACGTGAATATCTTACTACATCCCCCCCTCCCCCTGTGTTATTTTCGTGATTTTATCACACCCTCCCCCCCCTTTCAAGCCTACGTGATTAATGGACAACCCCTTACATACTGAGCAATGTTACAATTACCGTTTATATTTTTACTATGTCACATAATTTTAGCTGCGTTTTGCAACCTTTATTTGTAATAATTAACTTTATTAATATTCTTTTTATATTTAGTGTGCGATTAACAGCCACAGAGAAAGCATTAACTGTTTACTTTTATAACTTTTAATAACAAAACTGCTACTGCAACTCCGGCTTCAACTCAACACCATCAGAACTCATACTCATGTGTACACCGGACATCTCTGCTTCTCATTTTAACATCTCAGACGAGCACCTGTGCTCCGTCTAATATTTAAGTTTTATACCCATTAAATATTGCTTCATCAGCCCTGAAACACAACACAAAAAAAGACATAAACAGCTTACATGGATATTGTAAAAGTCGCTAAGAGTCAAAGCGCTGCAACGACAACCTTTATGCTATAAGCACAGTCGTGTTTCTTTTGGCTACCTTTTAATTATATAAAGTGGTATATTTGTATTAGAGATGTGTCAATCTTTACTGATTCAAATCTGTAACAGCGCTTCAAATTAATCATTCGCTCATTTGCATCTCGGTTTCGGTCGGCACGCGGCGCTCGCACGATTGAGATAAGTAAATAGTTCTGAGTCGGAGCGCTTCGGGCACGGTAATATTATTCTAACAGTATTTTCACTCCATACAAACGGTCGAAACACGAGTTATACCTACGAGGCTCGATCTTCGGGTGAGCTCCGGGTGCAAACAGTGGCGACTGTGCCGCAGTGACGAACGTTTTTAGAAAGTTTTTAGCAATAATCGCGCGACTTTTTCTACAAAATATATTCAAGTTTATTATTTAATATGACGAGCAGATAGTAGTCGGTAGCAGGTCGATTAGTAGGTAAGTCGCATGTAAAACCCGATCAAAGAAGCCATAATTTCAATTCAGAGAGTAAACATTTAAGGTACCGGGAATACAATAAGACTAATTCGCACACTTTTTTGATAGTACCCAGTGATGATTTTGTGGAATATGTAAAAAAAATGGAAGAAATATTCCGAACTTCATTTAAAACCAAATATATCAATTGTAAAGTAGGTCCCTTTTCTCCACCTTGTCCATGTTTTCCAAAACAATTTTTAATTAAACTTTATATTAAAATGCGGATATTGTATAGTTTAATATTTAATAATAAAGCATTTCGCATGTCTCAGTCAAGGCGCAAGTATTTTTCGGTCGCAAATTTATAAGCTTTCTATTTAAACATAAACATGTTTTTAATTAGTAAATCTGCCAATCATAAAACATACATTTTTATTTAACTCTTCCTATTCAATTCACAAATTAATTTATCTGTTCAAATAGAAAAAAGTATATTTACTATCACAAAACTAAAAGAAACCCAAAGAAGAAAAATGTAATTAAAATACTGGATGCGGGCAGCCTTATCGCATGTTTACGCAGCGCTCGGCTGTACGTATCTTTCTCAAGATTTCGGCCAAGTGGACATACTGTTAGATAATATTACCGTGCTTCGGGTCACGTCGCTCAATTGCTTCTCGGTTTCATTCGATACGCGATGTTTACACGATTGACTCAGAGTCACTTTTTTTAATTTAAAATAGGTTTGCGTTTGTCCACAATCTCACCTGACGGTAAGTGACGATGAGGACTAGGATGGAACACGCTTACCTAGCAAATGCCTATTCACTTGTGACTTGAAGACCGTAAAATTATATTGTTCCGGGAACACAGACGTCAGCAAAGAGTTCCACATTTTCGCTGTTCGTATTAAAAACGAAGACTGGAACCGTTTTGTACGTGTGCGAGGATAGTCCACCACGTAAGGATGGTAGTTAAGCCTACGTCTGGTTGACTGGTGGTGGAAAGGAGCGGGTGGAATTAGTCACTGATACAAATTATTCAATATCAATATTTATATCAATGTATTTGTATCATATATTTGTTACTGTTAAATTGTTAAAAGTTGAACCGATTAAATCGGTTCAGAGTCACTGAATCAAATGATGCAAATGAAGCACTTTACTGATTTGAATCTTTGTACTGATCCGGTCACAAATGATCCAATCTCAATAAAGATTGGGGTTAGACTTAGTGGTACTCGCAATCAGTTGTGTCTGGTATCGAACTTCTTGGGTGTAGCTAGTGCCATCTATGGCCGTTTTAGAGCACCCCTCTGAGTGGGATACCGAAGTGGACCAATGGCACTCCTGTGCACGCACAATTTATATAAGATACTTCGATTTAAAGCCCGATGAGTCCACTTTTCCGTTACCTCAAACGCAACGCATCTTAACGCACCCGCATTATTAAATAACATTTATAATAAGCAATTAGTGAAATTGTGAAGGGTCGACCCTAAGTCTCAAACAGTCAGGTGGAAGAGGGAGAGTTCCAGCCTTGGTGAGTACTAGTGAACCCCTTGATTCTTCTATATCTGGTACGCTGTTTTTTGTGTGGATCACTTGTGTCTGACCCTACGCGCCTTTCAATTTATCCCCGCCACAGCAGATACGTATTTTGCATGGTTAATTTGTGTTGGCGCGACGAGTGAGATGGAAGCTTGCGACAGGTACTTCCGGCCCAGCGCCGTGGCGCCGCGCGCCAGCGTGGCGGACCTGGTGGCGCTGTAGCTGCCGCGCCGCGCCACCACCTGCTTAGTGCTACTTAGTGGGCGACGGCGCACTGTCCTAAACACAACAGTCTCGGCGACATTGTCTTAAGACACCCACGACAATGATATTCACGTTTTGTTTAAGGTCTCAGCAACACTTAGTGTAGTGTAGTATCAGTTACATTTAGTATGAGATCTCAGTGCTAGCACGGCCCACTAGCAGTGATACAAAAGGTCATTCACCCAAAAACGACTGTGGCGTTGACAATGTTTTGTTATTTATTTTATTACTGCTGTGTTGTAATTATGGAACTACAACCAAGTGACGGTAGAGTAAAAATCACGCCTGATCGTTTTAAACATATAAAACGTCTATTTTATCTACAAACCAAAATATACATCCTATCAAAAAGTGCGCACCCCTGTAATGCCTAATGACCTTGAATTGGATTTATTTACATTTTATGTCACCGCTCGTTGGCCTTACTTTATGTAATGTGTAGTGCGAAGTCTCTTGTTGTAGTCTCCGCAGCATCTAGGAGAGATCTCAATGACCTCTAGTTTAAGATTTAGGTAGCATGTAGTGTGAAGTCTTAGCAATATGTAGTGTTAGGTCTACGTAATGTGTAGCTTTAGATCTCGGCGAAAATTCGGTGTGAGATCTCGATGAACTGTAGTGACACGTGTAGACAACGGGCGGTGTCAGATCTCGACGTCTTGTAGTGTAAAACTACTGTTTAACTGAAATTCAGCCCGAATGTTGCGGATACTGAACTTTGACATTTGCATTCGTAATGGTTTTGTATCATGTAATATGTTACATTAAGTGTACATGATTATAAAATATAAACAAGATTTTAAAGTGCATATTAAATCATTTAAGCCTAGCACAGCAGCACTGTAAAGTGAAACTTTACGACTTATGTTTAAGTTAAAAGTAGTGATAATGAATAATAAATACCTTATAATAATATACATAAGGTAGTATTACAGACAGTATATTGTGTAAGGTTTCCGTTAAATGCATTGCGAAATATCGATACTCAGTAGTTAAATTTATCGATAACGTGTAGTAACAGTAATAGATGCCCTGTAATGTACGGTGTTGACGTCGTAAGTAATATCGTTAGTGTCTTTGTATAAGATTTCGACAGCACGTAGTGTAATATCAAGTTTACTTAAGGTATAAAGGCTCGCTGTCTTCTAATATACACTATGGACGCCCTGTGGTCTAAGGTCTTCTCCATGTGTAGTGTAGTAAACGACCTCTGTATTATAAAGCTACCGTTAAACTAAGAATAATCCCTGCAACAGCCCTAGCTGTTCTCAAGCCGTGCTCGCAATGGCGACTCTACTGCTGTATATAAGTAAAAGGTCTTGGTTGATAACATTTTCTGTTAATATTCAGCAACTTATAGCGTAAAGTGTCGACAGTATGTGTAAAGTCTCAAGTCTCTAATTGTATAAGGTCTTGACATCTAATTGTATAAGGTCTCGACATCTAAATGTGTAAGGTCTCAACATCTAATTATGTAAGGTCTCGACATCTAGTTACTTGTGCTAGTTTTCGACATTTAATTGTGTAAGGTCTCGGTATCTAATATTGTAAGGTATGTATAAGGTCTCGACCAGTGGCGTATATAGGGGGGGCCCGAGGGGCCCGGGCCCCCCACGAAATTTTTACATACCTTAACCCGCAATTTTTTTTTATCATTATTGTTTTATTAATTTTACAAATTGTTTTCCTTGTTATTCATCCATTTAAAGACTAGCATATTAATATATCAATGAATATATTAGAAATATACAGAATTTAGTTTTAAAAGTAGAAGACTGACTACTGAGGTATGCTTCTGATGACTTATGTATTATGTACTTATGCATATCCACCTTTGCTAAAATTATCAGTTATCTAACCAGTTTCAATATGTGATTATTTTAACAAACTCATTTTATTAAATAGTTATAGTAAACGTATGTATCCATATCATAACATATTAATGTTTTTGTTGTAAAAGTCATTTCCACTTGTTTCTATTATAGTACTATACTAATGTTATTGTTTTATAGTATTTTCTTTTTGTATTATTTCTCATAGGTCTCATGCGTTAGATTTTTTAAAAAAATTATATTTATTTATTTAATTTTTATAAGTCTAAATAATGTGATTTCTCTTGTCTGATTTATATTGTTTCAATAAAATAAAATGTTAATGATAATCATTATTAACATTATTAATATTTTTGTTTCTATTACCCCTATTCGAAGTTTCTTTTAGCATTTAGTCCTAAAAGTTACCATGTCTGTGCAAAAAAAAGAAAAGTTATCATAAAATCAGTCAATTATATTGTCTACAGCATAAAAAACCATATTTTGCTATTTATTATTATTTGTTATCAATTAGTATTATTAATTATTAGGTTTGTACAGCACATTTCATTTCAGAGCATTGTAACAGTGAGTCTCGGACTGTTACAGTCAGAAAGACACTAACAGCAAGCAATATATTCCTGCTCCTCAGCTGAAATGTGCAAACCTAAATGACCTACTAACTGAGAGGTAGAGTCAGAGTCAAGAGCTACATGACATACTACACTTCTTCCTGCTATAAAATATTTATCCAAATAAATAAACTTAATTTATTTTCAAATATTATTTTTATATATATATATATATATATATATATAAACACTTTATTTTCTGTTGTAGACTTTTAAAGAAGGTACGTCTGGAGTTCATTTATATATATATATATATATATATATATATATATATATATATATATATATATATGTATATACATACATGCATGTAGATATTCGCTGGGCCCCCACGAAACTCGAGTCTATATACGCTACTGGTCTCGACAACATGTGTAATCTCATAACAAACTGATTGGATAACGTACATTATGTACTTAGTTGGTCATCTCTGCCATAAACTCGGCTATACAGCTGACTTTATTCGCAAATAGTAGTTCTCGACGCAATATATTTTTGTCTTGATACCTTGAAACTTAAGATCCAGTGCTTGCAACCTTGTAACACCCCTCAACTTGGAACCTTTTATAATTTGTCTAATTAATTATATACTTTGCTTTGAGATCATACTTATGTCGCTCGTATTAACGGCGGTTTTCATAGAGCAAATGTAAAGTTTTAATAATAGTGCTATTGATAATATTTCTGAACTCATTTCTGAATTGTTGTGTAGTTTGATTCTGTTGCTTTAAATTTCTTATGATTTGCTACATAAGAAAATCAAACACATTTTAGTAATGGTGTGACTTTTCCTAACCGACACGCATTAATCAGTAAGATCTAAGTTATATCTTAAAGCCAGTTGAAAGTACACATATACAGAATCACAATGGCATCTTACCAGTTACATTTAGAAAAAAGAGCCGTGAAAGTATAATGCAATTTTGATAACCAAAAATTTTATAGGTTTAATTTATTTTAATTATAGTTGCAATATGCTCCTTTATTTAAATGTAAATTTATTTCAAAACTGGAAAGACCATTTATTTAGATGTAGAATAGAAGTAGAACCCAGAAAGAAATTAACGATGTTTCTAAAATCTCTTATCATTAAATTAACTAAAATTAGTGAGATATATAAGTTCATCAAATATAATGGCTAAAATTTGAAAATATAAATTTATATTTACAATATGGTGAAACATAATAACATAATTCGTGAGTTTTTCGTTGATAAATAGCCATTTGTTTTATTGTATATAATTACATAATTTAAACAATAGCGCTCATGTTTCAAAAACTTAGTTTAAGATTCATACTCGACAAAATACTTTGCATTTTTAAACATATTTTAGTTTTATTTTAATTTATGGAATTTATTTTTTAATATTGGAAAGGAGATGTTTGTTTATTATGGATAATAATTTCATTGCAGGAGAATGACAATTATCTATTTGCTTAGTTTTATTACGTGTTTAAGTTATTCTAGAGAAATACGGCAAAAGCTGTCTTGATGCCATAACTAATTAGGTCAGATTTTTTCTTGTAGTGTTTAATGTAAAAATCGAAAGGTATCTCTTGTAATCCACCGGATTTTGCAGCTTTAAATAAATGTATATGTACAGGATTTCGTAATGTCTTCCTATTCATTATTCAAAATTTCAACGGTCTCTTCTCCTTTTATACATAACAACATGGAGGCTTAAGCAGTTTTAATATATTTAAAATTAAATGTTAAAAGAATTGAGGTGCGCGGCGAATTATTCTCGTTGGCTAACCGACTGTGATACGATGTGGATAGTCAATAGGTTTAATGTTATCGATAATCGCACAGCCGCCGAAGAATGGCCAGTTTTTGTCGCACAGAACGCGGTGGTCCTTAGTTTGGTAGAAGGATACACGTAGATAGTGCACACAGTAAAATAATGTAATTACCGAAACCAATTATTATTAAAACGTAAATCTCGTTTTCCAACACTTATTATCGTTTCTTTGTGCACTATGTATATACCGTGGCTTCGTTCAGTCTTGGGGGTAAACATATTATATCTTATTATCGTTGTGCTGTTGAACAAAAAAGTTTTATTTCTGCACACATGCAAGTTGTAAGGTAATTTGATAGACGTTTGTGAGACTCTTTTGTAAAATATAGGCGCATATCCACGCAACTTATTCCTGTTGGGGAGAGTCTGGGGAACAATATTCCCAGAACACCCTTTTTTCCACATACCTGCTTATTTCAGTACTTGAGCACCAGATAAAGCATGCTCTGCGGCTTACTATGATAGTTTGCGTCCGAATCTCGTATCGCGTTGCACAAAACTGAGACTCTAATTTGCCAAACTGAATTTACTTTTAAATATGTGATGATTATATATAAATGTTTAAGATATATTAACTATAAAATAAGATAGCTTTTGTATTTAAAACTTTCCTATATATGATGTGTACATATAAAATATTGAGCATTTCTGTACTGTTTTCGCTTACGACCTTGGTTCGTATTATTTATTATGTATGAAATATGAATGTTCGTGTATAGATTAATTCCTATGTTAACATAGCAATTGTAAACTTAGTGAGTAACGTAGTAACTAACACGGGTAAACAAATGACATTTATGCATATTCTTACCTAACATTTAATTATACCGTATTGTGTTTCCAGACTTTATATAGTAATGCAGACATCACATAAAGTAGTCTTAGTTATTTTCTACCTAAGCTTTGTGTCTGCCATAGATAATACTAGTAAATGCTAACGGATGAATAATGTTCCGTTAATCTTTCTCAAATCCGTTACCCGTGAATCTGGTACGAAATATTTATCGAAAATAACATACATGGCACGACTTGATAACTCCGCGAACACTAACAGTTACTACATGATTAACAGTGATTCTCTATCGTAGTGTAAAGCTAATGAAGTATTTTTAGTAACAAATTAGTTTTCCAAGCCCATTCATAGATTGCGTTACGTTTGCAAACCACATGTCATAGATCAAACATTTTGTTTATAAAACACATAATTTGTATTTTAAAAAGCATGTAGGTATTTGAAAATGCTTTATACAACGTTAAAATTGTTTCGGGACAAATGAAATTTTTACCCATTTTTTTTTTATAAAAATGCCGTAATCAGTTTTTTTTTAAATTCGTTGTCAGAAGATTCTCATTACTTATGCTCGGTTTCTGAGTACATTTTGTGAATAGTTATCTGTTCAATAACGCTATCAGTTCGATAACTCCCAACAAATCGTTTCTGAACACCGTAGAATTAGATAAACTCCGTTTAAACTTAGATTAACCTAACTGACCATTTAGTGCCGTTTATCGGTCCCATAACTATTTGACGTTTATGTGTCTGTGGCTTATGTGTCAAACAAGAATCTTAAGGTTATAAAGTGGTGATTTCATGTAAAATAAAAAGTGTTAGCTACATTTTAAATTATCATATTTAAAGAAGACAATGAGTTCTACAATATTAAATACGAGTAGTTCTTCAGAGTCGGATACAGAAGTACTGGAGTTCATTTCTGGAATATCTATACCCAGAAACTTACGAGAAGAAGAAATCATAAAAAAAAATTATATTATTAAATAAAATAGTATTTTAATACTTACTATCGATAAAAAAATGTTATCATTATTAAATTATTATCGCGGATAAAGAAATGTTACAAAATATAATGTTAAATCGTAATTATGATGAATTAATATAACAAAGGCAATTTTTATTTCGTTTTGTGAACAGACCCATCTAGTGACATAATTTAGAACTACTTAACTGTTTCGTAGCTGTTGAAAGCACGGTCCTGCATTCAGAAACTCACTGACAGTTATGAGACCTTTATCTTTTCGATAACTTTGTTGAATCATTAGTTAATGAGAGTTTAGCTAAGGTATTCAGAAACCGGGCATGAGTCTATTTTATGACAAAATCATGATTGTGTTATTTGCTTAACTTGAAATCATTAAATTTCAATAGAGTCTACACTCCAGTAGTCTTAGCACATTTATTATACAAGTCAACCGTTTTGTATTTAATGACAATTCCAAGTATGTGTCGGCGCCTTATAAATAATAATGTTGAACATCCATGCTGCTTAATCATGTATGATCAAGTAGGTACTGTGAGCGGCACAGTGATCTGTACATTTGTATTACAAAAACCGCCCATATTGTAAGCGAGTTTACTAACGTCAATAGGAATGACGTGTAGCCACATGTACATTATTCTTTGGAAATGTAGTAGCTTAAATTCACACTGATCTCTTAATATAGATCGTTGTGGATGCTTTACTCGAGGTCATAATTATGCTATTTGGATTGTCTTAATATTATTCTTTGCTATGTATTTACTATTTTAAGAAAAATTGTAGTTGAAAACAATATTGTATGTATGAAATATATGTTATCCACCCACGAAGTATTGTTTTGATTTAATTAAGTATATTCGTTCCTTTCACTGCATTCTAAATTGAGGCACTGAGTGAGGGTACCGGAGGCCCAACCCCCTTATTCTCTTATTCCCTTTAAAAGGCCGGCAACGCATCTGTGACTCCACTGGTGTTGCGGGTGTCCATGGCAACGGTTATTGCTTACCACCAGGTGATCCGTTTGCTCGTTTGCTGACCTATCCTATAAAAAAAAAAAAACCTATTCTGTTCTCTCAATTTTAAACGATTAAAGCTTGCAAATTCTTCAGACTACGGTAAGTGTTTTAAGAAAAATAATACTAAATTAATTTAATTGAATTCACCTGTTGTATAATAATTTCCCAACCCGAAAGACCTACCGACTAAACTTGGGCTAAGCCGTTGGTCCTAGTGACCCTATGGCTAGACGTGACAAGGAAGACCGCACCTCGGGAGAAGCACAGGAACTACGTGAAATACTACTGGACGTAATAAATCAAAACAACTTTAAATATATCATTTATTATTCTCATACATGATTCGTATCAGTCATTGAGACAACATGATGTGCCTTACAGTTTGAAAATAAATCGCTCTGTCTGTCATGATATGTTCCCTGGGACTGGTTCAAACATCTGCCGCTGAACAAATTTATACATATCAAAGCTCGTAGGTTACACCTCTGTGAGATTAGAATATGCAAAGACATGTAATCTGGTTTAATAACGCTAATCAATTAAAAAAATGCCATCTTGTAAATAAACATTAAATACATATTTTTCAAGTCATTGTGAACCATCAAACTGTGCAATATCACATTTAAAATGAAAAGAGACAGCTACACACAAGAGAACCAAGACAGCGATGGGAACATTCATGCCTCAAGTTGTCCAACACACCGATCATGTTGCAATATAAATAAACTCAGCACAAAATCTATATACTTTCGATCTTTAAATAATAAATCGCAATAAGAATACTTTGCTAAAATATAAAATAACATCTAGGCCTATATAAAATAAATGATCTAAGGTGTAACACAACAGCATAAAGAAAATATATTTGGTTAATCGCTCCAACACCACCACCGCCAGTGGCAGCAGACATCGAGCGACGCCGGCATTACAAATAAGTACGTAAAAAATACTGAATCTATAATACGTGTATAAGTAAATATATCTATAATTATGATTTTTTTTCTGAACGTCATAAAGGGCGCCAACATAGTCGGCAATAACAAATAACAATTATGAAATAAATTATGCAAAAATCACCATGTCAGTGTCGCAAAAACGCGACATAAATAAGGTAAACGTAACAATGTCAAATAGAAAAAAAAGGCACAGTACGCGGTAGTTAATCAACAATCTGGTACATAAATAGATCTACAGCCATATAAATGTATAAAGGCGTGACTAGACACAAACGATATCCTATAACGATGTCTGCTGCGAAAGTACGAAAGAAAAATAATACTTTATAAAACATACGAATCACTAAAGCTATGATGGTAAGTCCTTCGTTAAGTACCAAAGAGCCATAAAATAAGCTAGTCAATACGATTAATCTAAAAACAATAAATGCAAGGCTATGGTCCTCGGGCGCGACCGCTCACAGAGGCCGCGCCCGCACTTTGAGCTATGCAAACCAATTATGCTAAGTTAGATATTGCAAAATAATTCCACTACTACAGATAGAGTTCAAGATTTAGTCTACGAAGTATATCTGAACAGTTAACATATCTAGTTCTATGCTTAACCAGTAAAAATACCTACGAAGGGCGAGTGCCCACTACATGGAACGGTCCAACTAGCCTAAGTCGAGTGCGACTAAGACGTGACGACTACGAGACGGGCGCACTGCGCGCAGCTGCCTGCATCACATCCGATAACGGAAACAAATACGCAATAATAACACTTTCATAATAATCCTCATAATAACTTCGCTTACAATAGAGCGCTGGTCGGCTCGGTGAGCAATACTTGAGCAATTCCAAACTAACGAATCGATCAAACATTTATAAATATTATATAACACTAGTCACAGGGAATAAAGAAAGAAATGTGCATACGCAGTGCACTGAGCGCGACCAGCGCCGGACGTGGACGACGTGCGCGGCTCGGCGGCGGCACCATACACAATCATACACAACCATACACTAGAACAAGATGGACGAAAGATTCGGCAGAGGGCCACAACAACACAACAAACAAACGTATAACTACAGAACAGATTACATAGTCTTTTGTGCACACAATGGATGGACATCGATGAGTAAATTTTAGAAATTTTTGGACGTACTAACATTCGTATCAAGTAGAAGATCCGTTGCTATATATTTATAACTATATCCGACCAAACATACACATGTATATGTTAAAAAATAACATCACGATGCTTTGCAATAAATCCTGGAGACGAAATTTTGAAACAATAGAGAACCAATTCGCATTCGAAATCGTGAGATTCGTATACGAATTATCGAATTCAGTATTTCTGAACTTTCATTACGTGCGTTTTGCAACGAGTGGTTAAACCCACTCGTTTTTGATTTCTACTAGTAGAATATCCAACGCTGAAGTGACTTTGACAGTGATAAATTTACTCTGGTTAATGTACATAAGGTACATAATAATATTAAATATAGTTTGAGTACATATATTTTAATTTTTGTTGTTGTGATTTAAAATTTTTCTGCTTGAAACAAAATCTAATTAAGAATTTGTTTTTAATGACAACACTGAATACGAATGATTCAAAAATCTATAAAAATGTAAGCAATAGAAAATAATTTCGCGCACGATTTGTATTCGTATTCGAATTCCAAATTCACGTCTAATGATTCAAAATCCGTCTCCTGAGCGGCCGCGGGCGCGGCGCGATCACGGCGATAAACAACACTTGACAAAAATACACCAATCCAGTTACAAAAATAGGTTGAACCTTACAATTTGGTGACGTGCGTAGACAATTATTATGATTATTAAGTGGAAATTCGATATTAATATACGAATAGACGCGAGCCGGCGTCGACGCCTGGCCCGTAATATAAATCAGTCAACTTATTATTATAAACTGGTCGAGGGCGGACGCAACACTTACCGAACATATGCGGGTAGATCGCTTCCCGACCTTTGGCAAGATGTCGATATTATTTTATGTCCTCAAACTATCTCTTAAGTACACTCGATAAACATTGCCTTTGCATGTAAAGTATAAAAATAGATTATTATTTAAATAAAAGACAAATGAGTTAAGATCGATCAATTAAGTAGCCAATTAAAAATATAATTATTTTAAAACGTATCTGATTATTTAGTTGTGTCACAACCAAAATTTCTTTCTCACTAGGCTACATGATTTAAATATCAAACTTTATGCATACAAAAGTAAAAGATTTGATATAATTAGTTTGAAACATGTCGCGGCAAGTGCGTGCGTCCGCGAGCGGCGCCGCGGGCCCGCATTGCACAGTTTGACGGTTCGCTCGCGGGAGCGGGCCCGCGACGCCCTCCGCCATCGGCTCCTCCAGTCACCCAACGTTATAAAAAGTATAAACGATTATTCACTTTATTAATATTCTACGGCCACATGAACATCATCGTGCCTCGTTCACGTGCGTCAACCGAATCGATGCGGGAGAAAGAAAACCCGCATCCTACGCGATAGTAATTGGTCGAATTTTTAACAATATTTTGCTAATTCCGCGCCAAAAATACTAACACTATTAACACTATAATAATGAGAATCAAAACAGTCGTGTTAACACTTTCGGCGAAAGGATCAAGACGGCACGTACTCATTGTGCTTCACGTTTCTTTTTTATAGTTTTATCACTCACAAAGCTTTGTAAAAATTATTTCTATGCGGCTAACTTGACAATACTTTTAGAGGTTGTCAATGGCATACCCGATGCATTGAAGGAGACCAGTTCTTTCGAAATATTTTTCAATGTCGATTTTGTTATTTATTTGAATTATCTTGAAACATTTGCAAATTGATGTGATCATTATATATCATATAATGTGTAGTTCTTCAGACAATTTCATTCAATCCTGGCTTTTTTTTATTTTTAGGCCAATCATCCCACAATTTAGCACCTCAGCTGATAATGCAGTTATATTAAATTCACTGCTCCATGCACCTCAATAATTTCTTCAATTATGCTTTCACTGGCAATGCTCACGCCATTATTTTAATATTTAATCACTTTCCTAGTCCAATATTATGTTTTGTATTTGAATCACATGCGGGTTTTATATTTATTATTAGTTATTGCACGATGTAAAATTGTCAGTCGTAATTTAGTTTCACAGTGTCACTCGGTATTCGTTCGCTGTGTACGTCGCGCTCCTGGCGCAGCGCGGCGCAGCACGGCGCAGCACGGCGCAGCGCTCAGCGCGGCCGCAGCAGCAGCAGGCGGCGCAGCGCGGCGGCGGCGGCCTTGAGCGCGGCGGCCACGCGCTAGAAGTCGCGGCCGCGCGCGCGCGCCCCGCCGCCCGCCTTGGGCACGCGCCGCGTGCGCATCTCGCGGTCCACCTGCGCACGCGCACACATCAACACCGCCACACCACCACACCACACTCTGCACCGCCCGCATGTCTCCGCGTTACTTCGCAATTATATCAAACATCTAATATGTATTTACGTAGGTACATAATACTTAATCTATTAATCTAATCAAAACATCTTTAGATATTTTCACAAATACTGGTAATGAATCGGACAAGGGAAATGATTCTGATGGGCCGTTTGACTAACCTCAAACTTTAAATGTGAGAAACCCTCTACAAATTACACTATTACACACCCGCTCTGTACAAAATCAGGCAAGTCTTTTTTATAAAAATAGGTGCAAGTGAGACCACGCCACCTGCGTCACGTACCTCCAGCTCCTCGAGCCGCTGCGTGAGCGCCAGCTTCTGCTGCACGGCGAGCCGCAGCAGCTGGTTGAGCGTCTTCTTCTCGTCCTCGGCGCCGGCCAGCGCCTGCGTGAGCTCGTCCACCTGCGTCACGTACCTCCAGCTCCTCGAGCCGCTGCGTGAGCGCCAGCTTCTGCTGCACGGCGAGCCGCAGCAGCTGGTTGAGCGTCTTCTTCTCGTCCTCGGCGCCGGCCAGCGCCTGCGTGAGCTCGTCCACCTGCGTCACGTACCTCCAGCTCCTCGAGCCGCTGCGTGAGCGCCAGCTTCTGCTGCACGGCGAGCCGCAGCAGCTGGTTGAGCGTCTTCTTCTCGTCCTCGGCGCCGGCCAGCGCCTGCGTGAGCTCGTCCACCTGCGTCACGTACCTCCAGCTCCTCGAGCCGCTGCGTGAGCGCCAGCTTCTGCTGCACGGCGAGCCGCAGCAGCTGGTTGAGCGTCTTCTTCTCGTCCTCGGCGCCGGCCAGCGCCTGCGTGAGCTCGTCCACCTGCGTCACGTACCTCCAGCTCCTCGAGCCGCTGCGTGAGCGCCAGCTTCTGCTGCACGGCGAGCCGCAGCAGCTGGTTGAGCGTCTTCTTCTCGTCCTCGGCGCCGGCCAGCGCCTGCGTGAGCTCGTCCACCTGCGTCACGTACCTCCAGCTCCTCGAGCCGCTGCGTGAGCGCCAGCTTCTGCTGCACGGCGAGCCGCAGCAGCTGGTTGAGCGTCTTCTTCTCGTCCTCGGCGCCGGCCAGCGCCTGCGTGAGCTCGTCCACCTGCGTCACGTACTCCTCGCAGCGCGCCGCGAACATGGCGCGCAGGCCTGCACACATGTTACCGATTCAACAATTTCATTTCTATTTCCTTATCTCTGTGGAATTTACTCATTTAAATATTAAAAAATAAAATATGGTCCAAAATTTGTTGTCAGCGCTCGTTCAATGAAAATTCTTAATTTCAACTCAAATATATAAAAAATCGGTCCACCATCAGTCGTCACACAGTATCGAGTAGTTTACTCGACATAGGTTTGAATTTAAGTTCACACTGTGTTTTCTTTCACCATAGTATAAAAACATATTACATTAAAAAATCAACAGTATTGATATGATGTTGTTATAAAAATTAATTCAATAATAAAGATGCCAGCATATTGATTTTAGTGTGTATTTCATAAGTAATTTTGTTAAAAGGACATGTAATAAAATAAAAAATAGGCATATTCAAATGTTTGTACAGACCAATAAATATATCCAGATAAAATCAATCTGTGCCGTCAATATAGTTTATTGTAATGGTATATTAAATTTTAGGTGAAAAACATAACTTTTATCAAGTTTATTTAATTATCTATAAATGCTAACTATGACGCTCCTCAACCAGATTAGTTAGCAAAAATGACTGAGTCATCGTGAGTTATTAGTTCATTTTCACTTGAACATCTTTTTATTTCAACTGGACAAAAACATGTATTTGTTGTGTGTATATAAAAAAGGAGCCACTCACTGGAGAAGGTGGCGGCGTCCTCCTTGAGCAGGCGCAGCTCGTTGCGCAGCTTGAGCATGGTCTCGGTGACGATGGTCTTCTCGGTCTCGTACTTGGACTTGAGGTTGGCGAGCGCCACCTCGGCCGTGTTCTTGTTGGACTTGAGCACGGTGCGCAGCGTGGCGATCTGCTCGCGCTTGGTGGACAGCAGCGACTTCAGCTTGATCACCTGCTCCGCCAGCTCCGCCAGCTCCGCGCCGCGCTCCGGCTCCCCGCCGCTCTCCACCACTGCGCACGGCACACCGACCACGACCACGTTACTCCTCCCCTCCCCTCACCTCAACTCACCTCTCCTCACCTCAACTCACGCCCTCAGCCCTTGACGGCTACCGACACATTTGGTACTTTTCAATTTCCAGTGTAAGATTGAATGACCAAAAACATATGTAAACTTGATTTTTTTCAAACACAATCTAAAGTGGCCGAGGGGCGTCGTCGGTGGAGGAGATCGGGGGAGGTTTTTGAGCCTCCCCTGAGGAGGGCTTCCCCGTATCTGCTGGGAAGCGGAAGCTGGGGGTTCCCGGTACATGCCTGAGGTTTTAGTGGATAGGCCTCCCCCTTCTGGGGAGGAGAGCCCCACGTAACCAATGCAATTTAATGCATTTTCCTCAGGGGAATAATATATATATGTGTCAAGGGTGCAGTCACAAACATAGAATCTCGCGTGCACGTGATTGGAAAAAATTTTTTTAGGTAATACAAAATATCTGTCCTGTGCGGGAATCGAACCCACAAGCCGTTGCGTAGTAGCCGACCACGCTGCGCCAAACGTGTCGTCGTCAAATTAACTGTTATACAGAAATTCAAATTTAAGCAAACCGGTAGTAATGTTAAGAACAATGGCACATTATAATCTTAAGAGACTTAACAATCATATTATATGCAAGATCAAAAATAGTATTGAATCAAGTTCTAAAAATATCTAATAATCATTATTGTAAACTAAAATAAACATTATTTTCGTGTACTTACACGAAACTATCCAAACAATTATTAAAAACTTTGTCAAGATTAGATCTAATAAATGAAAAAGAATAGAAGAATAACGACAATTGAGATATATACGTTTAAAATTGAATAAATAAAAATAACTAAGATCCAATTCAATACAAAATACCTACGTTAATTGAAGAAACTACATCAAAACCACTTTTCTCGATGCTCTATGATTTACTTACAAACAACTAACTACACTACAAGTTTTGATAATTATCGACATTTAAGTACACTGCCTACAAGTTGCATAATAAGGAAAGAAAAAATAACATATCATACGCTGGGCAGGATCAGGTCCATGTCACAGAAACATCAACATGCAGGAAATGATGCTCAACTTCAAACTGGCCTTTACACCACTCAATACATTCCTGTTTATATCCACTATATCACTTCGCGTATACTGTCGAAATAGAGTATCTTTCAATACAGACTGCAGGGTAACATCGTCACAGCTTACACCTGTTTGTCTTACATTAGAACGTTTTTTTATACTTGGTATATTAGTCTTTGGTATATTTGTAATACGGTTCATTTTTTCACAACAATTAAGACGTTTCCATGGGCTATTCTCGCATACATTCGGTTTGTAACCAGTATTTTGACTAAAAACATCGGGACTATTGTTAGAGATGTTTTCAAAGTACTCTGTGATTTCTTTAACAGTTTTTCCAGTGCAAATTAGATCTGTCTCTGCGCTAGAAGTTTTGTGGAATGTGTTTGTGTTGGCAATCAACAGTTGCAATTTTTTTCTCATATCTGCTAACTTGATTTTAGTGTTGTTTTGATCTTTTATTCTCTTTATTGAATAACACTGAGGACCTCTCCATGTTGATTCTATGTTTCCTGTGGAAGTTGAGGGTTGCCGTTCAAACGTGAGGACTTACTATAAAATGTATGAGACGAGAAATCTAGAATTTGGTTTTGACTTTATTGTGATCAAAAGAAAATTGAAAAGGCAGTGTAATAAAACGCACATTAATTAGATCGAGACAATTGGCAGTTTTATAATGAAAATTTGTGAATAGCTGTTTCTATAATAGTAATAAATGAATGTTAAATTAAAAGCAACCCCACTTACCACTAGGCCAGGTAAAAGCCGAAACCTTTTCTACGATACGGAAAAAATGAAGATATGGGGACCGTTCTAGTGAAGACTGCAGGTAATAGGGTCTGGGATTGCAAGACCAGTTAAAAATACATAAGTCTGGGAAATAATCATGTCGCATGGCCGATAATTTGAAAATTTCTGTCATGGATCTGGCTTGCCGGTTTAGCGGGAACAGTACCGACTGGTCCAGCAGCCGGGCCACGCCCACGGCTGGGCAGTACCTGCGCGGGGCCGGCGCCGCGAGTCCAGCGCGGAGTCGAGCGCGGCGCGCAGGTGCGTGAGCTGGTCCAGCAGCCGGGCCACGCCCACGGCTGGGCAGTACCTGCGCGGGGCCGGCGCCGCGAGTCCAGCGCGGAGTCGAGCGCGGCGCGCAGGTGCGTGAGCTGGTCCAGCAGCCGGGCCACGCCCACGGCTGGGCAGTACCTGCGCGGGGCCGGCGCCGCGAGTCCAGCGCGGAGTCGAGCGCGGCGCGCAGGTGCGTGAGCTGGTCCAGCAGCCGGGCACGCCCACGGCTGGGCAGTACCTGCGCGGGGCCGGCGCCGCGAGTCCAGCGCGGAGTCGAGCGCGGCGCGCAGGTGCGTGAGCTGGTCCAGCAGCCGGGCCACGCCCACGGCTGGGCAGTACCTGCGCGGGGCCGGCGCCGCGAGTCCAGCGCGGAGTCGAGCGCGGCGCGCAGGTGCGTGAGCTGGTCCAGCAGCCGGGCCACGCCCACGGCTGGGCAGTACCTGCGCGGGGCCGGCGCCGCGAGTCCAGCGCGGAGTCGAGCGCGGCGCGCAGGTGCGTGAGCTGGTCCAGCAGGGTGTCCGCGGCGCGCGCCACCAGCCCCGCGGCCCGCAGCCCCTCCAGCTCGCCGGCCGCCAGCGCCAGCGCCTCGTCTTCCACTGAGCGCGACTCGGACGCGCTGCCTGCGCATATTTATACCGATCTATACGATATTTATACGATCAATATAGGTAATTTTGTCTGTATAATAATTGGGATATTTCGAAATTTAAAAAAAAATGTAACCAGGAGTATACTGGAGCTCTGTTTAAAATCAACTTTGTAGAAATAACACAATTGGTTAAACATAATTTTTTATTTCGGAAAACGCTGAAACCTTTTTATCAAGTATAAATATTTATTCTAGAGAAAGTAGGTTGAAAATACATTTCATTAAATGGGATTAATAATAACTATAGCATATTATAATAAACTTTGTGTTTAATATATTGAGACGAAGAAACATTGAATATTAAGTTTGATATTTAATTCCCTACATGAAGTTACAAGAATATTTTGAAATTCAGGTTTAAAGCAGGGGATCTGTGATTTTCTTAACTGAATGAGCAAATTATATGTTAAACTGTAATTTTTATTGCATCATTAATTTTTTTACGATTTGATACTATTTTGTTTATTTGATTCATTTGTGTTGTTTTGTGAATTAATGAATGCATGTATGTGTGTGTATGGGTGTGTATGTGCGTGCGTGTGCGGGCTCACCGTCGGCGTGCTCGAGCAGCAGCCGCTCGGGCTGCGTGCCGTTGACGGCGCACACGTGGTGGTACATCTGCGCCAGCGCCTCGGCCGCCGAGTTGAGCGCCGGCGCCGCCGTGGCCAGCGCGCGCCCCGCGCCTGCGCACACGCCGCTATTACTATCACTGCCGCGCCTACACCGGGGGGGTGGCTTCACCCGACTCCACCGCCGGCTGTTACTCTGCCCTCTGCCCGTGTTCACCCCCATCACTTCGACGGTTAACAGTGCGTTTCTCCAGAAACTTTCGCATTACCAGACTGCAGACTGAAATGCACTGGGATTTCTGAACCAATGCTATATCCAAATTTTCAAAAAAGAGATTCGCATAGAAAAATCTCTAGTGTTGCGGGTGTCTACGGGTGGCGGTAATTGCTCACTATCAGGTGATCAAGTTTGCTCGTTAACCTGTATATTGCATTTAAATCGCAAAAAAAAATGTATACCAATACAATCTATAACTGCTAATAAATGTATACAAAGTGTATATCAAACTCCCAAATCGGAGTTACATAATAGGGAGGCCGGTGTGGGCGGCCGGCCGGCTGTTCACCTCCGGCCAGCCTGCGCAGCAGGTCGGCGTCGGCGGCGAGCGCGGCGGCGCGCACGTCGGCGGCGGCCAGGCGGTCGGCGAGCGCGGCCAGCGCCTGGCGCAGCTGCGCGGCGGCGGGCGCGTCGGCGCCGGCGCCCGCGCCGCCCGCGCCGCCCGCGCCCAGCTCGGCCAGCGCCGCGCCCAGCGCCTCCAGCTCGCCGCCCGACACGCGCCACCAGGTCAGCCAGCGCGCCGCGCGCGACGACACGCCGCCGGACACCTTCTCGTCCTCCTACCGAACAGAACACGTTCACACATATACAGGGTGTCTCATTCAAATCGGTCAGTATGGGAAAGTCTGAAACTATAAGACATACGAAGATCTGTTCTGAGGAACCATGTCATCGATTTTAATAACAAGAAAAACTGCATTCATACATTTTAAAAATCATCTGTACTCCGTTCGGGAATCGAACCCGATTGTTTTGAAAAAAAAACCTACACTATTTCTATTTAGATATCGATTGTGTAGGTCTTAAGCAGTAAATGTCTCTATGAAACATGATGTCTAAAATGAATAAAATGCATTGTTTTCACATACTTTGATTTATTTTAGTAGGTGGTCAAAGTGACTACGTTTACAATATTCAACAAGTTCAGGTATTTAAAATTGTATCTATGGTTGTTTGTTGCTGGTGTTGCAACTTGATACACCGCTTTACATACATATGACATTGACATTGCATTAAATTAAACCATTCCAAAAGTTTTGTTATCTGAGAAAATATTACAAAATGCAATCATAAGATCGTTACCTAAACGTGTTGAATATTGTATTGAAAAAGGCGGCGGTCACTTCGAGCATCTACTAAAATAAAGTATGTGAAAACAATGCATTTTATTCATTTTAGACATCATGTTTCATAGAGACATTTACTGCTTAAGACCTACACAATCGATATCTAAATAGAAATAGTGTAGGTTTTTTTTTCAAAACAATCGGGTTCGATTCCCGAACGGAGTACAGATGATTTTTAAAATGTATGAATGCAGTTTTTCTTGTTATTAAAATCGATGACATGGTTCCTCAGAACAGATCTTTGTATGTCTTATAGTTTCAGACTTTCCCATACTGACCGATTTGAATGAGACACTCTGTATCTTCTGCCCAAATCTATTTCGAACGATACCTTATGTGAACTAAGAGCCCTACTACCGTGGGGTACAACAATACCCTAATCATATTAGAACAAGGTCATAATTTAACTACGCAACAACCAACCAAGCGCAAATTAATGAAATTGAAATGAGTGATTCAATTTCAAAAAGCGTCAGTTTTAGTAGAGGAGATTCAAGGGAGAAATTATCCAGCGATGAAGAAGTGAAGAACGCAATTTCGGCCTCATACTTTTTGACCCACCCTCGTATATTAAGAAGTATTGTATTATAGCACTCTCAAAAAGCTATGCATGTCTCTGGGTGGGGCGGTGATATTCTCGCAGGCCCACGCGTGGGAGCGTACCAGAGGCGCGCAGTCGCCGTGCAGCGCGTGCAGCGCGGTGACTCTGGAAGCGGCCCGTATGAGGCCCGCCCGTAGGATTTCCGCCGCCGCACTTTCGCTTTCCGCCGTCGCCTGTGCACTGCGCATAGAAGCAGCTAGCTGGCTCTGGACAACACAAAAATTTGACAAGGTATAACTAAAACTTTGAAACAGAAAATTGACGTGTAGCCTACTACATACAACGTATAATAATAAAAATCTGTAGGTTATAAGTGTATAAATTTATAAACTAAGTATATTATTTGTACACAAATTGATTCATTACTAACATAGTCTATCATTTCTATCTACTGATCAAATCGCACCGCCCACCGTTCTGGAGGGCGAGAGCTTTAGTTCAAAGCCGATAAGGTCCCACGCCTTCTGCCCGACCAAGAGATAGTATTCTAAGTGTGTTTATCTACTATCATGTTATTAATCCTCTATAAAAGAATCTATAACAATTAGCTTATTGCCAACATTAAAACACTCAATGATATTATGATCATTATATCATCCAAATGCGTAATATTTAGAGGTGCTCGTTATATAACAATGCAGAAAAAAATCGCCGTTTTAAAAATATAGCCATAGCAGGCTGCTCTTTATTCTTACACTAACCTTCTATGCTATCTGCGCTGCGCCTAACAAAAATATTTATTTTCGGACGTGATTACTTCAAACAAAGCAGACAACGCCATCTATGAAAACAATGCGGCATTATTAGAGGATGTCCACACGTCATGCTACAACACAATCGATGATCTGTGTTAGTCCTATCATACGCCAGTAGGTGTCATCCTGCCTTGTAGTCTTTACCACCCTAAAAATAAGATCGAAAATCAAATGCATACCAATTACTGGCTATATTAATATTTTTTCGTTGCTCTTGCTCTTTCTTTCTACTGTTTGGATTTGCTGTTTCTGTCGCATACTAGATTTAGAGCAGACTAGCAGAACGCGGATAAATAGGTAGCATTTGAAAAGCGCAACGAATAAATAAATGCACAACGAAAACAAACTTTTTGCTACATTGTGTTATTCTAATATATTATAGCAAAAAATAGTCTGCTTTTAATTTATAGCATAACGTTATAACACGTCTTCGCTTTATAGCCGTTGTGAACACCGCTAGTAATATTATGAATTTCAAAAAAAAGAACATTCTCATGCAATGACTTTTTCACCACCGGATCGCAAAAATTTTGAAAAAAGAACAATAAATTGTAGATTAATTCGTAATTTCGGATTCTCGTAATCCACATCTGTTGCTGAAGGCTACATTAATGACTCTATATCCAACAAAATCCACGTGTCAAATCAAATTGTAAGTTCTATAGAAAATAGAAATAATGAAGTGGTGAATAGAAATATTCCAAGTACATCGGATCTGCCAACATTCAACAAGGTGCAAATGTTCAAGTACATTTCAATAACTGTACGATCCAAAATGTTAATAATTATTACAATAAATAATTCTTTTCTTATTAAGGTTTGTTTATTTGACATGCTTCGCAATTAGACTTTTCTTGAATTTATATAATTCTTACAACACTGTACAACACCCTATGGTATGAGAATCTTTTAAAGAGGATTCACATCATGATTGTAGATAAAGTCTTGTATGCAACTGTAATAATTAGGTATTACGAGGGCTGACAATAAAGTAAGGTCTCCAATTTTTTTTTTCATAGTAAATGACATTTATTTACAAAAAGCGATACACCGTTGGAAAGGCCAAGGTCTTGGCTACTTTTCTACATAATCGCCATTTTTTTCCAAGACCTTGCGCATCCGCACGATGAACTTGTCTATGCCAGCAGAATACCACTCCCCGTCCGCCTCGCGCAGCCAGGCGTTGACCTCTTTCTGAACCTCCGCGTCACTATCAATCTTCTTCCCTCCGAGATGTTTTTTCAGGGCGGGGAACATGTGGTAGTCACTTGGGGCCTGCGGGTCCCGACCTATCGGACTGCCAATTTGGATTCCGGCGGGGACGATCAACGCTGGACGCCGTCCAGCGTGTTCGTTCCCTGTCGGAGTCCGCAGTCCGATCAGGGGGGGTGGCGTTGGCGGTGTCGTTAGACATTGTCAACGCCTTCGGCACCCTCCCCTGGCAGGCCATTAGGGAGGCGCTCGTATACCACGAGCTGCCTCCCTACCTGCGGGCCGTGGTCGGGGACTATCTGCGCGACAGGACGATCGGCGTGATGGGACGGGACGGGATGGAAACGTCGAGGAGGGTCGAATGCGGCGTTCCGCAGGGGTCGGTGTTGGGACCCCTGCTATGGAACCTCGCATAGGACGCGGTCCTTCGCACCAGCCTTCCTGACGGCGTGAGTGTCGTCTGCTACGCTGACGACACTCTCGTCGTTACGACTGGGGCCGACTTCGGGCCGGTGCTTACGCTTGCCGAGCTTGGGGTGGCATGTGTCGTGCGGGCGATCCGCCGGCTGGGTTTAGAAATAGCGCCTCACAAAACCGAGGCGCTATGGTTCCACGGCCTTCCGAGGCGCCGGGAACCACCCAGCTGCCGGATCCGGGTGGGTGACGCGGTGGTCCCGGTGGGGCCGTACATCAAGTACCTGGGCCTCACCCTGGACGCCGCTGGAGCTTCGAGGAGCATTTCGTGCGGTTGGTCCCCCGAGCCAAAAGGGTGGCGGGCGCATTGCATCGCCTGCTGCCCAATCTCGGTGGACCGAGGGATGGAGTTCGCCGCCTGTACGAGGGCGTCGTGCGATCCGTGGCCATGTATGGGGCTCCCGTGTGGTCGCAAGACTGCGCGAGGTCCCCCCGCTGCAGAGCTCTGCTACGGAGCCTGCAGCGGATAATGGCCATACGGATCGTGCGAGGCTACCGTACAATCTCGTACGAGGCGGCGACGGTTCTGGGACGCTCCCCCCCATTCGACATCCTGGCCGACATGTACGCGGCGACGTATGCGTCGCGGCGTGTCGGCCGGGAGGGCGATGGGGGGAGCGCCCTGGAACCCGCGCACGAAGTGCCTAAGCGGGAGTGGCACCGACGGATTGTGGCGGCCTGGCGTGCGCAGCTCGAATTACGGATCTGCGCGCGCCAGCGGGCCGTCGGTGCCGTACTCCCGCACCTCGAAGCTTGGCTCCACGGGAAGGAGGAGGTCACCTACCGATTGACTCAGATACTCACCGGGCACGGCTGCTTCGGTGAGTATCTGTGTCGAATAGGACGGGAGGGATCGACACATTGTCACCACTGCGCATCCGACCTCGACTCGGCCCAGCATACGCTGGCGGAGTGCCCCGCGTGGGCCTCCGAAGCGCCGAGTCTTGGTCGCAGAGATCGGGCGAGATCTGTCTCCGCCAGCATTGATTGCGGCAATGCTGGCGGACGAGGGAGGTTGGAGGGCTGTGGCCTCCTTCTGTGAGGCAGTGATGCTCCAGAAGGAGGCCGCCGAGCGGGGTCGGGAGATGGCCGATCCCGCTCGAAGAAGGCGGCGCCGGGCTCGGTAGCACAGCTGCGGCGCCGCCGCGGGTCGCCGGCGGGCGCGAGTAAGTCGCGACTGCTACGGCGACCCGGGATGGACCACGCCCCTTCCGTGGCCGGGGGGCGTCGTCGGTGGAGGAGACCGGGGGAGGTAGTAAGCCTCCCCCGAGGAGGGCTCCCCTGTGTCGACGGGGGAGCGGAGGCTGGGGGTTCCCGGAAGAAGCTTTCTGTTCCCGGGGGCTCCCTACATGCCTGAGGAAGGCCATCCCTGAGGTTTTTAGTGGGTAGGCCTCCCCCTTCTGGGGAGGAGAGCCCCACATAACCCCGGCTCGCCACAGCCGGGGTATGCAATTTAATGCATTTTCCTCAGGGAAACAAAAAAAAAAAAAAAGTCACTTGGGGCCACATGATTGCCCAGCCAAATTTCTTGAGCAGATCAAGGGTAACGTTGGCTGTGTGCGGGCGCGCGTTGTCGTGGTGAAATTCACTCCTTTTGCTCACAATCCCGGGGCGTTTTGTTTTTCTTATGCACGACGAAGCTTTTCCAGGGTCTCACAGTACCTTGCTGCATTGATAGTGGTTCCCCTTGGCATGAAATCCACCTTTTTCGTACTCAAAAAACTTATTACAGAACGCAATTCGCACTTGGACGCTGACGCGAGGGGTACTTCCATCGTTGACGGCTGCTCAGCCAAGACTGAGCGGTCGGGGAAGCCTCACCCAGCAGCAAAGTGGTAGTGGGGGAACCAAGGAACACGGCGGTGTTGCCAGATTTCGCCTAGCGCGTGATCCGGCGAAGTTGCAGCGTTGGAGACCTTACTTTATTGTCAGCCCTCGTAAAACAATACCCCTGATTATACAACAGTTGCATAAATAACAATTATGTGTGTGTGTGTGTAACTCACGTTCTCGGTGTGCGCCTGCTCCAGCTGCTTCTCGAGGCGCGAGATCTCGTGCAGGTGCACCTCGGAGAAGAGGTCGGCGTGGTGGTCGCCCATGGCCGAGGCCAGCTCCGCGGACGCGGACGCGCCCGGCTCGCCCTCCTCCTCCGCGCTGTCCTCGGGCATGCCTACAGTAACATTAAATTTGTTCGTTATAGTATATATATATATATATATATAACACAAATTACTCTTCACACTGGAACACCGCATGGCACATTACTAGTATTTTACCAGCAGAAACAGGTTAAACAGATAATCAGAATTTGGTTATTGGCTTATATTTAAACTCAGTTTAAATAATGAGTTCTAGAGTTATTGACGAAGACCTTTCTCAAGTCTTTATACAAGAGTGCGTACGGTCTTCATGCAATACAATATTATTTAATACCAGCAACACACAAATAAGTGATCTAGGGATACATTTTTAGCTATCAGATTTTGTAAGTTACTTTTTATTAATAACAGCAAAACATAATTAAACCATTGCATGTACCCGTCAGAAAGCCACGTTTCATGTAACTATATAGATGCTCCTGTCCATCAAACGCACTGAATTACGGCTGTGATGAGTAGCACAATAAGCCCAGTTGGTGATGTTGCAGAGTCTGCAAGCCAAGTTGCAGATGTAGTAGGCGGGGTGCGGCTAGCTTGTTGGGCGTTGGACACTGACCCCGTATGCTGTAGGCCAGGTTGGTGATGTTGTAGGCGGCCTCCCTGCTGAGGTGCGCGTCCAGCTCCTTCTTGGCGGCGAACTTGGCCTCGCGCTCGGCCTGCAGCGCCTCCAGCGCCTCGGCCAGCTGCCGCTCGGCGATGCGCCGCAGCGCCGCCGTCTCCTCGGCCGCCGCGCGGGCGTTCTCCGCCTCCTCGCGCAGCTGCCGCACCTCATGCTTCAACCCTTCGAACTCCACCTGTTGTACAACAAGGGCGATTGTGATGGGAAATCGTTCAAGCAAATTGTCTGTATCTGAGTTGTGCATGACTGAATACATTAAAAATAATTACCAGTGTGATGCAACTCGCTAAAATAGTTCAAATGACGCTGTCGTCTTTAGGCAATTTTAAAATAGTAATTCATTCTCAATCTTCTTTTACGCCAAGCTCGCGTATTTGGCTTAGAATATGTTTTTTTTATCCTAGTTATATACCAACAATAATGAGATATCTATCTATACTCAGCCAATATTTTTATAAATCATTGTTAAGATCAATCATCACGACGTTATAAAAAAGAATGGTAACAAAATTGTAATTCACTTAGTAATAATAGAAAACTAACATATTCTCGTTCTATAAAATTCTTCACGCAGCGGCAAACATGCTGCAGCTTCACTCTTATGTCTCATAGATGGATAATTAGAAATCTGATATTCTGAAAGCTTTGGTGCAAGCTACACCGCAATCAGCAAACCTACGAAGCCGTGAGCGACGAAGCAGCAAGATATTCTTGTCTCTGAGCATACGTGCGCCTTCTAACCAGCGTTCAACTTTGTACTTTCCGCAAGCATCGACCAGTGTTAGGTTGTATAATAATAGAAATTGAAATAGTGACAAACCTGCGAGGATCTGAGCGCGGAGACTTGCTTCTGTAGCGAGATGTTCTCGTCTTCGAGGTCCCCGATGTCGGCGAGCAGCCGCTGCTCCCGCTGCCGCGCCTCGCGCAGCTCGGCCCGCAGCGCGGCGCGCTCCGCCTCGCGCGTCGTCTTGTCCGCGCCCAGCTCCGAGCTCTCGGCCAGCAGCCGGTCGCGCTCGCTCACCACGCGGTCCAACTCGTGCCGTAACTGCACACAGACATCGCCACCATTCATGTATACATCATCTTTACAATAATTAATGATAACACATACATAGTTTTTCCCCGTTACCCATCCCACAGTCTTTTAAATATTCTTCTTGTACTACTTTGTATTAACTCCCAACGGGGTCCATTGCACAGCACCACTCAAAGCTCTCGTTCGCGTCGCATTTATACAACTATCATCGATCTTTTACCACACTTGTAATTCTCTCCCATACAAAAGAGCAGACGTGACTTTTTTATTACTTCATATTTTTCTGCCATTCAATCTGAGACTCATATTTCAGTTCGCCTTTCCTTTCTGGTATGTTCTATCAATGTCAAACTGATACTTACCTTCTCTTGTAAACATAGATCCTAGACACACTACACAAATCCTTTCACTTGCTCTAACTCCTGTCCAATCTGAACCATACATTTCGACGTCTTCGTCTCTTTCAAATATCATCACTTTTTTTTCCATTTACTAAAATTATAATTATAAGACACACGTAACAATATCTACATTGCGGAATTATATTAAAATCTGTTAAAATATAAATGATGACGCACTAATAAACAGCTCGTATTTAACCGACCACCATACAAACTCTAACCTAAACGACAATACATACATCACAACAAGAATTAGATGTGCAAATCCAAATAATTAAGTGTCCAAATAATACTTATCTTATTAATATACTATATAACTATAACTATATTTTCCTATACACGACATTTTGATATACATTTTTATACCCTTTAGCAGAAGATTTTAAAGTTTTTCTTTGAATTATTGTTTAGATTTTGGGAATCGAATAGGCGGGGCGATATTACTAAAACATTTTGTCGCATGGTATCAAAAATTGAAATAGGCAAAGGTACACGTACACATTCAAACCTCTTTGTTGAAATGGAGATACTTTAATTTTGAAAATACATAATCAGGCTTTTTGTAGCAGTTACTGTCAAACATCAGCGACGCGAAATGCAGATGAGTGCGGTCTTCCATATTCCAAATATTAGATAATTAGAAACTACTAGGTGTGACAATAATCTTGTCTATATATTGTAAATTTATTTCCCTGCATGCAGTAAACACGGAGAATTTGATAAATAGTTTTTTTTTTTTTCATAATTCTGTTCATATGATTTAATACAAATATTTCTCAATATTTTACGGCATTTCAGTGAAACTACTCTTGCCCGTGCAGGTATCAATCATTCTTTCAAAACTGGCTTGGTTATTCTATTGCTTTTTTTTTTATTTCTAACTTATGCCATTTAAAAATGGAACAATACCAACATCGATGTTAACATTCCCGAACCATCAAACGTACTTATTACAAAGATAACAAGAGTCATAGTAAACGTGACATAATGTAATGTGAAGTTCATTTCGGTGTGTACCTAAATGTCAAATACTGACTCAATTTATTAGACGACCACTTTGCTGATTAGATGTGGGTGGTGCCTGTTTCGAGTTTATGAATGCTAACGCCCAACGCGATGTAGAACAAGTCCTAAGTTATACAACACCGTTCTGAAATATATGAAAAAGCCACTGAAATCATAGCGCAGTTTCATAGACAACCCTTTTTTCGATTACTGAATAGTTTAAGGTTATGCTCATGGTAAAGCTGATACATCGCTGGCTCCAGACTTATTTTTATTTTATTTAATATGTCGTTTCAACTGAATACATATTACAGTGTACAACTCTGTCCTTATAGTAGTGCCATAATACGCTCCAAGCCATTGCAGACACAAACCGGGTAACCCCGCCCATTCCACAGGCAGAAGTAAAAACCTAGTTGCGCAAGAGAACAGAGGAACTACACCTAAAAGAATGGATAGCCAAGGAGGGGTGCAAGCGAACGAAGGAAGCAGTCCCGGTACCTTCCAAGAAGCTTGCCCGTTCCCTTATCAAACTAAAGAGAGACAAGATCCGAAAGGTCATAGCTACCATAACTGGACATTGCCTTTTTAACAAACACCTGTACACAATTGGTATAACAGACAGCCCCTTGTGCAGAGGGTGCGTGGAGGCTGAGGAAACGCCACAGCATGTTCTTATGGAATGTGCAAGTGTGGCCGACCAACCCGGAGAAACTTCTCCATTCCCCGGCGTCCCTGCCAGAAGCATGCAGCAGCCCACGGAGGCTGCTGGCGTTCTGGGAGGAACTGGGATGGATGGAGTAGGAAGGAGGCAGACGCAGGAGCCTTCTTCTATGCGCACAATGGCCCAATCATGAGGCTAAGTGCGGTGGAGCCCAGCCAAACTAACTAACTACATATTACAGTTTCTATAAATTCTGTACTGGAACGCGTAACAAAGGCGGATATCGCAGAATCAATTCGAATAAGGCTAGGTAGAGAGCGGAGCGGGGGTAACGATGGTGGGTGCTGATGCATCATAAGAATCCCCTAAGCTTACAGTTGCGTATTTTTTTCGTCTCATCACTGGGCCATCATTTCTTTTCCACGAGTTGTGTAAAGCATAACGTGAGTAGAGACATTTAGCTCTTATAAAAATTTATTTATCAATTTTCAATTTTTACAATCAATTTTGCACAAAGATGCTACGCCATTGATCCACAAGTCTACGGCGGGAGACCTTGTACTGGAATGAACCAGCAAGGGCTATTTTTTTTTCTCTCTCTTTATTTTTACAGAGTAGTTAATTAGAAGCTGGCCTCAGATAAATAGTCTAAACCAAACTTCCTTTACAGAGTTAAACAAATTCACATTATATATGTATATAAAAACTATAATGTCATTATGTTATTTATTATAGTCAACATATACTTGACTAACCCGTATGTTGAAAGCAATTCTACTGAAATGGCTGTCTGAAAATCTAAGATACGACAATGCAGAATGATCAATAATATAATATTCTTTCAACTACGTAGTGACGTTATCATCAATTACCACAAAAAAGGACGTATTTTTTACTTGGAACAATATAATCTCACGATTGCATAGTTCATTATTTTTTATTTAGACATAAATTTTCGACAGAGGGGTAATGTCTTGCATTAAGTTTTATGAAAATGTATAGTTTAGATCAAAAAGGTATTGACAAAAAAAAACGAAATGTCAAAAAAACTAATAAAGTATAAAAATAACTGCAAATGAAATTGTTAATTTAATAACCTTTTACGGCAAAAATCACAGAATAAATAATTTAATAAATGCACATTAAATAATTGTAGGTTTAAAAATTTGTTTTCATTGACATAAGTTTTTATATAGAGTATATTTTATCAAGGGAAATAAGTTGGCAGTTAATAGAAAAATAAATTACACGCCATGCTAAGTAAGTAATTAATGCACTCGCGTTAATGTAGCGCCCTCGCATGCACTCTGGCATCCACATATCACTCGTGCATTAAAAATAACTTAGCGCTCGATGCATCAACTTACTATTTTTATTTACTCTGGTTATGGCTTCATTATTTTGTTCGCTACTACTGCAACTACATAGAAACAAAAAATCTGTAATGATTTTTGATAGTTAAAAAAATTTGTATACGAACTTTGCTAGTGAATAACCAAAAATTATCAATAATAATCGTGTTGTGTATTTGTGATGTATAGTGCTCGGAATAGGTCGTAAAATTTTTTGTAGTTGGGATTTTGTGACATCAATAGTATGGATATGCCTGGGAACTTACTATATTCAGAGATTGTGAAAATATTATATTGAACTTTCAAAATAGTATTTCATCTTTTCAGCTTATAATAAATAAATTAATAAATTTTCTTTATTTAATTACACATTCGGTATTTATAATTACAATGAGGCACTCCTTTTAAGTATTCCACTTGTCTTAGGAATGTCTCGCTCTTTCGATAGTACGAGATATTTCCTTAATTTAATTTATTAACAAGGAAAAGCAATCAACCAATCAATAAACAAAAAGGTACAGTGGTAATCAGTTAAACAGTTATTATGCCTATTAAGAGGATGGACAAACAAGAGTTCATGTATGGGTGTCATGTCTTGTGTTTGTGTGTGTGTGTAGATAGATAGATAGATAGATAAACTCTTTATTTACATATCTTCATCACACACAAACATAGTTACACGGACAAACTTAAATTAGACTAAGCTAAAACTTAACAATAACTAAATAAATGCAAACTATAAACTAAGTTGTGTGTACTGCAGAAGTGTAAATAGGTCGTAGCTCAGTGACTGGGATTGCCCACATACGGATGTGAGCAAAGCACTGGTATTCTGCTACAACCTGAGGGCCTCATGCGCACAAAATTAAAGAATGTAAAAGAAAATACATGAATTTATATAAGGATGTATATATTATATAAGTGTGTGGATATAAATATACTAACATAAATAAACAATTAACATTGTCATAGTACATAAGTAAATAAGATTAAAAGAAAAAGTAATAAAAATATATAATGTTGTTTGGAATGATTTGGTGATTATAACTATATATTTAATTCATTAAATCTTCTCGCCTCTTATGTTCAAATGGCAAAATCCGTCACCAAGTATCTCCTTGGAATACCCAAATGCTGTTTGTCTAAAAGATACAATTTTATATGCTTCTTAAACAAAGATCTCGAAGTCAGTTGTCTCAAGGGTGGAGGTAAATTGTTCCAGCATTTGGTAGCTAGGTAGCGGAAACTGCCAGTAAAAGCTATACTTTTATGAGGTGAGTTTTCTAAAAGACATCTACAGGCTCTGGTACCATATCTGTTATGAAAAGAAGATGTTTTAAGTTTGCAAAAGAGATATGTCGGCTTCCCAAATTTTAAGACATCAAACACCAGACAAGCAAGGTGCAAATGTCTCCTAGAGCTCATATTGAGTATAGAAGCCTCATTTAAATATGGTGAAATGTGACTTCTAGGCGGTATTTTGAAACAGAAGCGACAACATGCGTTTTGTACTCTCTGTACAAGGCGGCGAGTCTTTGACTGCAAGCGTGGACCATATACCAAGTCTCCATAATTAAGTTTCGACAATATTAACGATTCGCAAAGTATTATTCGTATCTTTTCACTAAGTAGGTTTCTAATATTGTATAAAACTTTCAAGCGATAGAAACAGGATTTAACTAGGTTAAGTATATGAGTCTCGAAACGGAGATGAATGTCCATAAATATGCCCAGATTCCTCGCCTCATCCACCCGCTCAATAATCGTTCCCTGAATAGCAACCACAGGATTGTCCTTAATTACCTTAGCTATTTGATTTTTCGAACCAAGAATTAGGTATTTTGTTTGTGTTGTGTGTGTGTGCGTGGGTTGGGTGTGTGTGTTGCGAGTGTGACGTGTTTATGAGATTTATGTGCCATTATCATTAACCTTATATTAGTAACATTTCCGATTGCTCGTAATCTAGTGTCAGTAGCCAGTTAGTAACGGTTACCTTGCATTTTTGATAAGTTAGCCTATAGATATTTAAAGTCCGATTTATTTTGTTATAAACTTTAACACTTTGTCTGCCGTACTGTTTGCATGCTAGTTTAGTTCTACTTCTAGGTTGTATTATTACCGAGTAAGGGTTACGTTTTTCGACTATTTTTTGGTCTATTGGTGTGTTTCTATGTACTCTTAGAATACTCTGCAAAATGTACAATTGCCTAACAGTGAGAACCTTGGCGTCTCTGTACAGATTAGTTGTATTATATAATCTATTCTTATAGAGCATTACTTTTAATATGCTTCTCTGGGCCCGTTCGATGTTTATAAGTTTTGTTTTAAAAGTACCACCCCATACAGTTATACAATATAATAAAATCGATTGTGCAATAGTTTTATAAATGTATATTATTAGTAAGTTATCTGTAATATTTCTAAGATATTTAAATATCCAAGTTAGTTTTCTTAGTCTATTCACTAAAGCCTCTAGTTGAGGGTACCAAGTTAGCTTATTGTTGCAATAATAAGTTGTAAACATAAAATTTCACAATAAAAGCGTAAAGAAACGAATAGCAAATAAAAACAGAAAATTTTAGGTTTATCCATGTTACGCTTACATTGACTTTCTTTCTGCAAGTACATAAAATTAAACTACATTCCGAGCACTAGTGATGTATCAGTACTCATTTGATTACAACTCGAAAAGTCAAGATTACCCGTAACTGATAAGCGTGCATGAAAGTCGAGGAAGCTAGGGATGTAGGAACTGGAAACTGTGATCTGCCTACCCCCATGGGAAAGAGGCATGAGTATATGTACGAAAATAATTCCAAAACTAGAGTGAACACAACAGATTTTATTACCAAAACGAATACATGCTCAGAGTAGGTATGCCTTTGATAATGATCCACTGGCCTACATACATATTAGTCACACAGCCTACACAGCCGCCAGTGCTCGTGGCTTAACGAACATTACTTGCCTTACAAAGCAATTGAAACCAAACGCAAATTCAAATGGCGTTAATATTTTAATATTTAACCTTGCCGACTAAAACACCAATTATACCCAAGAATAAAAGTAAAAATAGAAGACATTATTTCAAAGTTTAGTAAGGAAATTTACAGGTATTATAAAAAACATTCGCACAGAGTACGGATTTTTGGCAGTAAAATTAGTACTGTATGAAACAGTAATAAATTTAAACTTATCAACGGATGGAAATACAGCGATAAATTTGAACACCGATAACTGACTACCATAATTATATCCGAATCGGGTAAAGTTAGTTTGTTTGGCGCATGGCCAAGCTCTGAACAAATGTCAACAATGTTCCATTATCAATGTAAACATGAAACATGAGCTAAGCCCCTGCTCCGTACAAGAGACAACAAAAAGATCGTCGACAGTACCTTGTCACTTCCATTCATTTTCCCGAATCACTGTTCCATTATCCAAAACATCCAGCACACGTTGAGCGCAGCTAAGAGAACGCGGCACTGTAGTATTGTATCGTGTGCATTTCACAAACTACACGTCATTGAGAAATTCTCAACTATGAATCAAGGCCGGGCAAATAAAAATATATTTCTGGATCAGTGTTGTGGATTCCCGACTGCGCTTACGCCATTCGCGGCGTTACATCACGCACTGAAATGGCCTTAGCTTTCGGAGTTCGTCTCGCTATTATTTTATCGAGTCTATGATTAATCTGCGATAAAAGTGCACATTTCTTGTGAAAAGGCGCCTGTGTGCCAGGGATTGGTGACTCGCGCGCACTGCCCACCGAGCAGAGGGCCGCACGATGAATCATACCAATTGCTCCCGTTTCATTAAAGTGAGCGTAGGCATTCGTCAGATGCGTCTGGAAATGGAATCTTAAACGAGGGACTTTTGACGCCGCCCCTAATCTAGATGAGTCATTATAATATTTTATTCAGTTTGCTAACGACAATCACTTATGTCAGGACATATATTTCATGTTGACTTCTTTGTACGCAGTCGCATTGTTGATCATAAAATCCGTAGTATGCCGGTAGTAGCGCGGTGTATCACGTGGACAGGTAGAAACGAAACCGATTGTATGTTCCAATTATAAATTAATTAAATTATAAATGATGCCTTATTTATAATTTATGGAGCATACATAGCACGCAATCCTTAGGAAATAGGTAAAATAAAGTAGGTATATAGAAGATGATTCTATATCAGGTTCAGATTGGTGTAGAGATGAACCACAATCCTCCTTTGGAATTAAACGACTTAGCCAGATCAAGTGGTTGGGTTACTTCAAAGATTAAGTGGGTAGGCCGACAATTCGTAATATCTTGATGAATTTAAAAAAGAATGACCAGTATCAATTAGAAACAAATACATTTAGTAGTAGCTTGATATGCTGACATCAGTACAAAATATAATTTTAATTAAATATATACTATAATTCATATCACTACATAGTATAAAACAAAGTCGTTATCCGCTATGCAACGGATTTTGATGCGATGATGATTTTTTATAGATAGAGTGATTCTTAAGGAAGGTTTATATGTATAATAACATCCATTAAATAGTGGAGAAATACTGTTATTTTTGAGGTTTTTAATGTGATATCATAAATAATCACATTTTGTTCCGCGTACATTGCAAACGATTATATACAAAGTTCATAGTTTTTCTATAGTGTATTTAGTATCAGCAGTGCACACGTGCGAAGCCGGGGCGGGTCGCTAGTACACTATATATTCGACATTAAGCTGAAAAATATGTAAAAAATTTAACAAACATTGATAGTATGATGTACTATTTTCCGTAACATATATTGGTGTAAATTTGGAAATAGATTGAATTTTGAAAACAGAAGAAAGACATTTTGAAAGTAAACTCTTTTGTTTCTTAGTTGTTAAGAACAAATTTTCTAGTTCTTCACAATTTTAACTTATTACATCTATTCTTAGTATAAAATAAAGTTGCTTTCTCTATCTGTTTACCTATCTATCTGTTAAATATCAGCACTGCATAGGATGTAATTTTTGTAGTTTATCTTTTTCTGATATTTATTTAAGAGATGTGGACAGTCTGATTGAGGTGTTATATTCTTACCGATTAAATCTTATAAAAAATAATCTACAGAAAAAGTATCTATAGAAATTCACTGGGCATTATAGCCGCAAGATATGATTAAACTCATAAATCAAAGGAATTACTGCTAAATCAAATTCATAAATAAACACAGTGGTCAAACACATTAAATTACTATATTAGACACCCGTTTTTATGAATAATTATAAATTTTGATCACATTTTTTAATTTTATTTTTTTTATGTTTCATTTCTTCTACTCTAATCAAAAGAATTTGTTTCTGAATTTACAAAATAATACACAAACATATAGCATATATTTCAATTAAATGATATTCTTATAGGATTTAACTTTTTTAAAGGGAAACCTAAGGAGCTCTCCTCATATAAAGACCGCATTCAGTATTTTAAGTAAAAATTAGATACATATTGAAATATATTAGATGTTAAATTATCAGGAACTATATCGACTGTCCAGCTGCATGTCCTAAGGTTTACAGCCTTCATGTCATTATCAAAATATGAATAAAAAACTAAAATATTTATTTACATTTGATTCAATTAATTCTAAATTACATTGTTGATTCAATATTGTAATTTTCCAAGAATTGAATCTTCATCACAATATTTAAGCTTCATTTTAGTTTTAATATTATGAATTGTAATCAACTTTGCTTTTGATCACAATTTGAATAATATTCCTATTTGTAAACTTTCACTGAATATAAATTTTGTAATTTATACAAATGTTTCTGCACACTTTTTGTGAAACACAGGAAAATTTTAAGTGTTGCTTAGACTTATTTGATAGGTGTATATTGCTTACCTGTTTTGTTTCTCCCTCAAGCTCCAGTATCTGAAGTGTGAGGGAGCTCTCCATTGCTGCTGACTCGTTGAGTAAGGCATTTTCTTGTTCGATCCCGCTTCTCGTTGTAACTTTTTGTGTTGTGTCCAATTTCATAAGTGCCTATGAAATATTTACTAAGTTTCAAAAAATCAAGCTTAGCAGTTATGCTTAACAATTAATTGTGTTATTGTTGTAAAGACAAAAAATTGTTTAAAATTATTGCTAAATAGTTCCATCATTTTACTTAAGAATTAATGAACGCATTAGATGTTACATATTGACCTTCAGATTGCTTTTATGTGACTTTTTTGTAGTAGATATATAAAGTTTGGTGTGTTGTTTGTTGAGCATACAGCAAACCATCAGAGCAGTCATAGAGTACATAGCAAAGATCAATATGCTATACTTAAGTGATTATTATGTTCACTTACTTGTATCTTTCTTTAGACTGGCGTTTATTGATTCACCTCACAAATAATTCTCCTTTAATATTTATCTACCCTCACTTAGTCAATATGTGTAACTGTCATTCATACATAACACACCTTCCCCCCAAAACTACACTAAGATTTTTTTTTAAACACTATACTAAAACTAAATCTATTATTATGTTAATTTTACAGTTAATGGTCACTTTCATAAGTATCACTTTCAGTACTATTATCTTGCAGATCATAAGCCATCCGTTTTGATATTGGTGAAGATGGTGAAAATGATCTTCCGCGTTTCGAATTTCCTCTACTTGCTTGTGGACTATCATGTATCTCTACGTCCTGTGGCCCTGATACTCCAATAATGCTTGCCCATTTACTAGGTGATGGTATAGATACAACTTCAGAGTTGTTTTTATTTCCATTAACTCTCTCTTGCGAATTTTCTACACTATCCCCAAATGTTTGTATCTGATTAATATGTCTTAATACTATCTTGTCATTACACTTAATTACATATTTACACAGTCCAATTCTTTTCTCTACTACTCCTTTCATCCATTTAGGACCTACGGCAAAATTTCTTACATAAACAGACTGTCCCATTGTCAACATTCTCAGTTTCACTTTTTCATTTTTTCTACGGATTTCAGCTTGTTCATCTTCATTACAAGACAATGGATTGAGTCTGTCAAATTTTGTTCTAAATCGTCTGTTGTTTAATAATTCTGCTGGCGTTTTCTCATTTAAGCTATTAGGTGTTGTTCTCAAATTGTACAGAATCATTGGTAACTTTATGTGTAACGGCAACGAACTGTGTTTCTTCAATTTGTTTTTAATAGTCTGAACAGTTCTTTCAGCTTGGCCATTAGAAGCTGGATGATAAGGCGGTACCAATATCTGCCTGATATCATTAGTTTTTAGAAAAGCTTTGAACTGTTCAGAGGTAAAACTTCTACCATTATCACTGACAATTGTATCTGGTAAGCCCTGTTCTGTGAAAATGTTTCTCAATATTTTTATAAGTGAAGAGCTACTTAAGTCTGGAACCACTTTTACATCAGGCCATTTAGAAAATGCATCAATTAATATTAAATATGTTTTTCCCTGAAATGGACCTGCATAATCCAGATGTATCCTAGACCAGGGTTTTTCTGGTTTCAACCAATGATGGGTTACTTGAGGTGGCATATTTCTATGTTCGGCACAAGTTACACAATTTTTTACTAATTTCTCAATGTCCTTATCTAATGTAGGCCACCAAAAATAACTTCTAGCTATTGCTTTCGTTATCACTATACCATCATGGTTTTTATGTAACTCCTTTAATATACCAGGTTGCATTTTATCTGGTATAACAACTCTATTCCCCCACAGTAAACAATTTTTGAAGAGGGATAACTGGTCTCGTCGTTGCCAAAATGTCTTATATTCCTTTGCCACTTTTGATGGCCAGCCATTGCGTACCCAATATGTTATTTTATTTAAAATTGGATCTTTCTTTGTAAGTTTAATAACCATTTTTGTAGTAAAATAGAGTTCTACCGGAGTTTCTTCTAACAATAAAACCCCAGAAAACTCTTCTTCTTTCGTATTTTTAGGTAATGGCCAACGGCTCAGTGCATCTGCATTTCCGATTTTTTTTCCTTCAACATATTCAATTTCATAATCGTATGAATTTAATAATAAAGCCCATCTTAGCATCCTTGGAGAAATTATAGCAGGAATAGCTTTCTTTGGTTCAAAAATACCTAGTAATGGTTTGTGATCTGTTTTAATAATCACCTTTCTACCACTAATATATTGGTGGAATTTCTTTAGCCCAAATACTATCGCTGCAGCTTCCTTATCAATCTGGGCATAGTTCCGTTCATGTCTGTTCATTGTGCGTGATGCAAACATAATTGGTCTGAAACTTTTGTCTTCCATCTCATGCTCAAGAACTGCTCCTAAGCCATATTGAGATGCATCACATGTAAGAATCAATTTTTTATTTATATCGTAATGTACTAGTGTGTCTTCGCTAGACAGCATTTTCTTTAATTTTTCAAAACTTTCTTGGTGTTGATTATTCCACTGCCATTTACCTTTTTTGTCCAATAATCTATATAATGGTTCTGCAATAGTAGCTTTATTTTTCAAAAATCTATCATAAAAATTTAATAATCCTAAGAACGCTTGTAATTCTTTTACATTATGGGGAGCCGGTGTTGCCTCAATTACGTGAATTTTCTCTTTGCAGGGATGAATGCCATGTCTGTCAATTTGATAACCCAAAAATATTATAGTGTCTACACCAAATTTGCACTTTTCTTTATTTACCTTAAGGCCTGCTTGTTGTAATCTTTGTAGTACTAATCCAAGCCTTTCATTATGTTGTTTGCTGGTGTTCCCAGCCAGGACCACATCGTCTAATAGAACAGCTACTCCAGGTATACCTGCTAGCAATGTTGACATTAATCTTTGAAATATACCTGGACATGCTTTAATACCAAAAGGTAATCTTTTTACTTTATAAAGACCTTTCGGTGTATTTAATGTAAACAATTTGGCTGTGTCATCATCAACTGACACTTGTGTATACGCCTGATCTAAATCGATTTTTGTAAAATACAACCCTCCAATTAACTCTGCAAATGCTTCACTAAGTGTTGGTAAGGGATATGTATCTGTATTGATAGCTGCATTAACAGTGGCTCTGTAGTCGCCACACAACCGAATTTGTCCATTAGACTTCAACACGGGTACTATCGGTGTAGCCCACTCCGAATGTGGTATGGGTTCCAAGACATCTTCTTCAACCAATCTATCAATTTCCTTGATTACTCTATCTTTTAGAGCAAATGGTATACATCTACTTTTGAGAAACCTTGGTGTAACTCCTTGTTTAGTATGGATCTTGACCACTGGGCCTGTATATTTCCCTAAGCCGCTTTGAAACACTTCTTTAAATGTTTTTAGAATTTTTGCAATTTCATTAGTATCTAAGGTGTCTGATTTTAAGTTGTATACTCCCTGCAGCGAAATATTTAACTCGTGAAACCAATTACGTCCTATGAGACTTGGTCCCTTCCCTCTGGCAATGTATAGTGGTAGTTTTTTATTTGATCCTTTCCATTTTACTCCCACGTCAATCTGTCCCAACAGCTCCAGTTTATTTTCTGTCCAGGTTTTTAGCCCTACCTCTATTTCTTGTAAATATGGCAGTCTGCCATTCCATATTGTTCTTGCTGTCGCTTCACTGATCAGTGAAAATGCACACCCTGAATCAACCTCCATATCTAATATTGTTCCGTTAATTTGTAATTTAATAATGAATGGTTGAATTCTAACACTATTAATATCTTCATAAATTGTATTACAGTTACTGTTTTTAGAAGCCTCACTATTTTTTTTTCACAAACATACTGCCTCAATATGTCCAATCTTTCCACAAAAATTGCATTTACTCCAACGAAATCTACATTCGCCTTTGTGTAGCTTACCACATCGAAAACATGAATCTCTCAACTTTTTTTCATTAGAATTTTGAAATTTATTGATATCCATCGGTGTTTCAAAGTCCACATTACTAGTACTTGGTTGTGGTATTATAATATTAGCATCAATATTTGCCGTTTCAAGTGACAATGCAATTGTGCATGCTTGATCAAATGTCAATGAATTTTGTTGTAATAATTTTTTCTGTATCTCTTTGTCATAGATACCACAAACAAGTCTGTCACGTAATGTTCTATCTAAATCTTGAAAATTGCAATTTAAACTTAATTTCCGCAGTTGTGCTATATAATCTCTCATCTTTTCACATTCATTTTGACATCTAGTATGGAATTTGTAAGATTGAATAATTTCATTTGGGGTAGGGTGAAAATGGTTGTCCAACTTTGTCTTAATAACGGAAAAACTAACTCTACTTACATCATCAGGGGAAATCAATGAAACAATCAAATCATATAATTCAGGGCCACAAACCGCAAGCAAATTGGCTTTCTTCTTAGAGTCGTCTGTAATGTCATTTGCCTCCAAACAGTATATAAATCTATCACTATAATTCTTCCAGCATCCACTTGTTATATCAAATTCACCAAATTTAATACCCATCACTACTAATTTCTACACTTATTTTCACTCTTTGAACAATTTATTTCACCTATTTTATTTCCTCGTCGCCACTATTATGTTCACTTACTTGTATCTTTCTTTAGACTGGCGTTTATTGATTCACCTCACAAATAATTCTCCTTTAATATTTATCTACCCTCACTTAGTCAATATGTGTAACTGTCATTCATACATAACAAGTGATAAAATGCAAATTTTTAAATTGAGGCATGAGATGAATTTCATCCTCATCGTCATTTCAGCTGAGAGAGTCCACTGCTGGACATAAGCCTACTTTAAAAATCTCCACAGCAATACATGCTATTCAATATCTTTTTGTGATCTTTGACGTGTGATGTATATTGCATAGCATATTTAATATGCGGCGGTCAACTAACCTGACATTAGGTAATCACAAGCCTTGAGGGACTAAATCCCCTCTAAAAGAGTGACTGCAGTGCCTTGGGAAAGCACTGTTAGTATTATCCCACCTTTTCTTAATATGGAAATATGAGTGAAAATGATATAGTTTTGTCATGCGATCCGGCTAACACCCGGCGCTTGCAGGTACCCGGACTTGCAAGTGTGAAATATGCGACCGAAGACTGCCCAGGAGCGAGCAACCAGGCCCCTGGCACAGTAAATGCGACTGGTAGCAACACTAAAAAACTGATACAGCAGGCATTTCATCCAGGCCTCTTTACACAGCGACCAAGATCATCTTCCTTAGGCAGCATTGTGTGCAACCAACCGTGCCAATCAGATACTCCACCTGAAACGAAAGTCTCCGACAATGAAAATACAATTTGTCATCCCAGTTGGCAGAGAACACCCACTACACGTGAGGTCAAAAAAAGGAAAATAGCCAATAGCCCACCTAATGCAAAGAGGCATAACGCTGACTCATTTCCGATAGAGACTAGCACTTCAAACAGATTCAGCGGTCTACCGATAGACCTGACTGCGGACCCATTAGAGGCTTCAGAACATGAAAACCAAACTGCCCATTATCCCAAGAGAGTTAGCAAACCTCCACCAATTATCTTGTATGGCATAGAGGACTTGTCCCAACTTACCTCATTGTTAAATGAAAGTGTTACCGATGGCAGCTATTCTTACAACATCATCAACAGGGATCAATTACGAATTGTTACACAATCAAGTGAAACATATCAACAATTAATAACACACATTCGTAATAAAAACCTCATAGGACATACCTTTACACAGAAAGAAAAGAAGTGCTATAGAATTGTCATCAAAAACTTACACCACACTACGCCAAAGCCGGCCATAATAGAGGAAATAGAAAAATCGGGTAATAAAGTTCGCGGTGAGGTCATTTGTGCAATCTCTAGAAAAAATAAACGTCCCCTAAACATGTTTTTTGTTAACTTGGAGCCCGGACCCAATAACATAGAAGTGAAGAACATTCGATACATATATCACACAAGAGTTAAGATTGAAGATCCCAGAAAATCAAATGAAATCCCTCAATGTACCAGATGTCAGCAGTACGGTCACACAAAAAACAATTGCATGCGACCATATCGCTGTGTAAAGTGTGCCCAAGGACACAAAACTACAGAATGTCCCAAAAAAGACAGAAACACACCAGCCACTTGCGCCCTCTGCTCTGGTGACCACCCAGCCAACTATAAGGGCTGCCAGGTATACAAAGAGATACGAACCAGGAAAACAGCCGCAACAACCTTGAGACCAAGAAATAGAAAAAATATAGTTCCCCCACCACAAATTGAAGAATTTCCACCGATGAGGATAAATACTCACACTGCGGGAAATGATAACCCAGAAATAGGCAACAGCCAGCACACACTAAAATATTCAAGAGCTGCCATGACTTATAACAAAAAAACAGAGGATAAAGAACCTCAGCCAACAAATTTGCTTGAGCAAATCATCATAAAACAAATTGATAAAATGGATATGATTCTACATCAAATGAGTACCCTTATGGGTTTGCTCACAACACTCATAGCCCAGAAGCAGAAATGAAATTCTTACGCATAGCTACATGGAACATAAATGGCCTAGCTCCCAATAGGCGAGAAGTTGAGACCTTTCTCAACCTCAACAAGATCGACATCCTATTAATCTCAGAGACACACCTGATCGACGACAGAGTAATTAAAATCTACGGGTACAATGTGTATTACACAAATCATCCTGATGGAACATCACACGGAGGAGCTGCAATAGTAATTAAAGAAAATATCAAACAACACACTCTCCCTTGCTTTAAGCGTGATTTTATGCAGGCTACCATAGTATCAGTGGATGACTGGCAGGGCAGCCTCAATGTTGCTGCAGTGTATTGTCCACCTCGACATAGAATCAAGGAACATATGTTTACTGAATTCTTTCGGACACTTGGACCTAGATTCATTTCTGGTGGAGACTGGAACTCTAAAAATGTCTATTGGGGGTCCAGAACCACTGCGACACGAGGAAGAGAATTAAAAAAAGTATTAGAGGTTAATGGTCTTATTGCTTTGTCAGCGGGGGAGCCGACTTACTGGCCTACAGACCCGAATAAAATTCCTGACCTGCTTGATTTCTTTGTTGCCAAGGGGATGTCGGAACTTTACATAGAAATGAAATCGTCTCTGGATGGCAACTCTGACCACACACCTGTGATTTGTACAATAAGCACCACAATCATATGCAAGGATCCAACTGAGTCATTGTACAATCGCAAAACAGACTGGGAAGCTTTTCGCGATTACATTGATAACAACGCCAACCTGAATATACCCTTAAAAACAGAAGAAGATATAGAAACCACTGCTTTGGATGTGACTAACCTAATTCAAAAGGCTGCATGGTTATCCACTCCATATAGGAATATTAAGGGAAAAAGTCGGGATATCACTCTTGCTATAGTTAACATGGTATCTGAGAAAAGGAAGCTACGACGCCAGTGGCATACAAGTCGAAATAGCCATGACAAACGAGCACTCAACAAAGCACAGAAAAAATTGAGGGAAATGCTCAAAGAAAATGAAAACAAAACCATAAAAGACAAGCTGAGGACTCTTTCGCAAAGCAAAGCTGAAGACTACTCACTTTGGAAAATAACAAAAAACATGAAACAACCCACCAATCATATCCCTCCACTGAGACAAGAAAATGGCGGCTGGTCTAGAAAGCCATCGGAAAAAGCCGAGTTATTTGCAAAGTTTCTACAAGAGACTTTTAAACCAAACCAACCTGATAACTCAGACTCGGAAACGGACATTGACGATGTGCTTAATTATGACCAACAAATGTCGCTACCGATGAAGCACATAACACCAACAGAAGTGAAGAAAACTATTCTGCAACTGAAGAACAAAAAAGCACCGGGGTATGACCTAATAACATCAGAAATATTAAAACATCTGCCAAGGAAAGGAATCATCCTTCTGACGATCCTATTCAATGCCATACTGAGATTGCAGTATTTTCCACTTCTGTGGAAAGTCTCAATAATAAATATGGTGGCTAAAGCTGGGAAACCTCCAACCGAAGTCACTTCCTACAGGCCCATAAGTCTTCTACCGGGTGTATCGAAGCTATTTGAAAAACTTATCCTCCGACGCCTCCATCCAATGCTTGAAGAACAAAACTTAATACCGGACCACCAATTTGGATTTCGCGCACACCATGGTGCTATAGAGCAAGTACATCGTGTTGCTCACACAATTCGACAGGCATTGGAACGGAAGGCATACTGCTCTGCTGCATTTTTGGATGTGCAACAGGCTTTTGACCGCGTATGGCATAAAGGACTTTTAGCCAAATTAAGACAATGTTTGCCAAACACAACCTACATGCTCCTAAGATCCTACCTGTCAGACCGCAAGTTTCAGGTGAAAACAGAAGGCTCCTTATCATCCATCTGCAATATAGAAGCAGGAGTTCCACAGGGATCAGTTTTGGGTCCTGTGCTATATACTATCTACACTGCAGATTTGCCATCTTCTGATGAAGTAACTATAGCTACCTATGCTGATGATACGGCAGTACTCTCATGCGACGGGGATCCTTGCACAGCATCCATATAAATTACAAAGACACCTGGACACACTTGGAACGTGGCTTAGAAAATGGAGAATCAAAGCCAGTGCTGCTAAATCTACTCATGTGACATTCACACTAAATAGAGGTGATTGTCCATCGGTGACACTTGATGGAGGTGTCCTGCCCCAGCATTCATCGGTTAAGTATCTTGGGATGCATCTAGATAGGAGGCTTACCTGGAAAGAACACATTAAAGCTAAGAGAGAACAAGCAAATGCAAAACTTCGAGATTTATACTGGTTAATAGGACGAAGATCCTCGCTTAGTCTGGAAAATAAGCTGATAATATATAAAAGCATCATCAAACCTGTATGGACATATGGTATCGAACTCTGGGGGTCAGCAAGCCATTCCAATGTAGAAATACTACAACGCTTCCAAAACAAAGCCCTAAAAACCTTAAGCAGCGCACCTTGGTTTATTCGAAATGAGGAGATACACAATTATCTGGAAATACCTACACTCAAAGAGCAGATTGAGATCTCATGTAAAGCATATAAACGCAGACTCCAAATGCATATAAATAAATTAGCGAGAACGCTCATTAACACAAATGAAAGTATATTCCGTTTGAAGAGAACAAGACTAGCTTCCATTTGAAGTTATACTTATTGTATGGGTTGGTACATCACTGGATGTGCTAAAACCTTAAAATTCAAGAGACTCAACAGATTTAATAAAAGCTAAGAGGCTGATTGTAAATAGATATAAAAATTAAAAAAAAAAAAAAAAAAAAAAATATTTAATTCTCATAATTAATGCAGGAGGATAAAGATTTGATAAGCTATTCTGGGACTGTAGTATGCTGAACGAAATAATAACTACACAACTATAAATCACAGAAGCTATGTTTATGCTTTTATAATTAGTATGTATTTAATAAAAGACAAAAACCTTATAACTTAATTTTAAGTATAAAGATTGAGATTTTAAGTATGAAGGATTACATGAAAATAAAATATGGGCATATGAGACTGAATCAAATTTTATTCAGTTTTAAAAATAACATTCATGGCTTTCTTAAAAACACTATCAAATTACAAATTCATTTGTACTATAGTACACATAAAGGTAACATAGGAGATTAATGAGTCCATAATGTAAGTTAGACATAAAACTAAGTTAATAACAACTTCAACACTTATTGGGTAAAATATTCAGTAAATAGTCTCTATTTAAAACAATGGTATTTCACAACAATTTACACGACTAAATCAGAAAATCATATCTTCCTTAAAGCCATCACATATTTTGAAAATAAGTAGCACTTTTTAAATAGTGCAGTTAAAGAGAGATATGATTAGTAACCCAAATTGCAAATGTGTCTAACTAGTGCACATTATGAATAGAGAATGTACGAAAAACTATTTCAGTTTCAGCCTCTCATCGACTTAATGTACTCGTTAATGCATGAAAAGTGAAAATAAAGAACGATATGTAGGACACTAACCTCTTGTGTGATTTGAAGTTCATGTCGAGTATTTTCGTAAATACTTTCTAGCTCATCGTATCTCTGCTGCAGAGCACTTTTTTCTTCGAGAAGTACGAGCCCTAGCTGTGCAGATTGTATCTTTTCACTGCTAGCCTGATCAAGTTCGCGACTCAACCTCTCGATCTCCGCCTTCAGATCGACGACCGACATATCGCCTTCAGCCGTGGCTGCCATAATGACAGTTAGACGGCTTTCCGTATATTATTCATAAACAAACTAAATAATCTCTGAAAAACAATTGTATAAAACGTGTAAAATCAATTGTTTCTACATTCTTTCTCCTAAAAGTAAAACGTCTTGACAGCGGGACAGATTGGACAGCGCTGTTGCTGTAGTGATGCCCAACATTGTTTTGTCTTACCTTCCTTCAATAATGTCAACTACTAAAAAGTATCGACTAGTAGCATTTATGATCGAAGAACTTCGTTGTCCTGTTGTTGCTATATTCGTAATAGGGAATCATATTTTATATTTAAAAAAAAGTATTGTAATATTATTTTCTGATAGAATATAATTTTGTATGTTTGTATCGTAGGTACTTACTTTAATGTCAGCACAACAGATTACCTATAATCATTAAAAATCCCCACACAACCAAAAAACGTTAAAAAAGGCCTATCAAAAATGTAAATTGTATTATTAACACGTTCGGCCTAGCAACGTTATATAACGTCACTTTTTGATTTTCCACAATGACACAACGTTTAATTACGTCGACTAAAAGCATATTTTCATTCGCACACCGTGCTATAACGCCGTCAATCGATAAAAAAAACTTAAATCTACACTCTTGTGCCGCATCACTTTTTATTTTCGATTTTTTAGCGCCACAACTAATATACTTTTAACGGATTTTGGTTGGGGTCACTCACACATGAGCATTTACACTCACACGAACACACAACGTCAATAAACGTCGACTTTACACCGCGGTGCCGGTCTCAGTCGCAAGAGTGCCGCCGCGAGTGGAGCGCGTGCGCCGACAGTGTTTTTCTTCTTCGCCACGTAATCGTAAGTTTTTAGTTGATACCTATTTTTATATTATTGATTGTTTTGTGAACGAAATATAATTTTTTGCAATGAATTACTTTAGTTTCAATACATAATATAAATTTAAGTCGCTTGTGGTGTTTTGCATCGATATTTTCTGAAATACCCAACAGATTTTGATAAGGTTTTCACTTTCCGCTTCTTTTTGAACTAGGGCAGGTTTTTAGCTTTCATAACTAAAAAGTACTTACCGCTTAGTAACAGCTTTCTAGCCATTGTAATATTTATGAAATCATATTGTTTTAGATGGATAAAAAGCGGCCTAGTAGAAATAAAGCTATGAGCATTTTTCAAGATGCTTCTTCTCGGGAGTCAACACCAGACCCTTTTAGTGATGCTGATGGAGAGTACGGGAGTGATCAAGATTATGACCCAGATCCAAGGACCTCCTCGGAAAGTTTATAGAAGTCGACGTGATATAACGTCTGTTCCGCATTTAATACATATTTTCAGGAAAGTTTTCTAGAACGTTTATAGACGTTTATTTAAAATGTATGGATAATCATTGTGTCGTACTGCGTGCAACCAAGTAGTGAGACGCTGGGCCGAACGTGTTAAGATATATTCTGAGACGATTGTTGACGATGATGAGGATGGAATCCTTAAAGTTTATGATGAATAAACACATTTGAATTAAAATAATAAATATGACCGATATGTATTGTACAACACTATTATTTACCTTTACGAAAAGACAAAAGTCAACAATTTTATACAGCCATAGCCTTTGGCCATAGTCTCTGCTTAGTTCTAAATTAATAAAAGCACAGCCTATTTATTCTATATGATATTTTAGTAAATTATTATTACAAGTGTTATTCTGTTTATTACACATGTTAGATATAGTTGCAGACTCCAGTTATAAATCAATTGTAGATCTTGAACATAATTTTGGGGAGTTCAGGCATTACTCGATTTTCACAATAATAGTATACATGTTTGCACAATAAGTATGCATGTTTGTCAGCCGTTATGTAAAAAAATATTCTACAAGTATCGTAGTAATAAGAGTATACTCATCTGTGGTAATATTACGAATTCGAACATCTCTTTAACAATTAGCAAAGCAGCATTAAAAATGTTATTAATAAAAAATAATAAAGACTTTTGTACAACCTTGCCATACCACGAGTATATAGGAAACAACTATTTTACTGGTTTCTTGGTAGTCATAAACCTGATAAAGGATGAGGTGGTTTTTTTATGATGTGAAATGCTGTTATCTACCATAGTTACCTATCGATGACTAGTCAACCACTTCGGTATCGTACTTTACCCTCAATCAGGACAATCGTTCATACCCATTGTAGAATACACGTAAAGCAGAGCAAGTCCTGCTCTGTGGTTATAAAAGCACTGTCTGTGTTTCTGTTTCTTACCCGATCGTTTGGAAAATTATCCAGCAAATCTGCTCCGTTCCATTGACATAGATCATTGATTCGTAACCTTTCCAACCTCGTCACCACGAGTTAAGTAGAGAGACAGATTTTATTTCCAGAAGTGCACAACAATTAATACAGTATATTTACGGAGCCAAATCTGATGTATATAACAAAAATAAAAACGTATACCTATGTAAATATTATTATTATAAATGGGTATTATTTTGCCATTTTGCTAATTATATATATGTATATATTGCGTTATATATATATAATATTAAGTTTCTACCTTGAGACAATTTCATAATTATTATAGGATTGTCCCTGCACTTTTATTTGTCAAAACACGTGAAATCCCAACTAATATTATAGATGCGAAAGTAACTCTGTCTGTCTGTCACGCTTTCCCACTTAACCTCGCAACCGATTTTGATGAAATTTGGTACAGACAATCTTTAGACCCTGAGACAGAACATAGGCTACTTTTTATTTCGAAAAAAAGGGATGAAGGGATTGAAAGTTTGTATGGGATTTCTTAATCGTAAAAGGTAAAACCATGAAACTTGATAAGAAATTATTAAACATTTTTTCTACCATTTATGAAATTTCGACTAGCTAGGGGGTGAAATAAGGGTTGAAAGTTAGTATGCAAGTTCGTCAAATATTACGTCATAAGAAACAAAATATCGTTTGTTCTAGCATTTTGAAATTTTTACCAGTGTGGGGGCTGAAATAGGGGTTGAATTGAAGATAAGACCATGAATTGGTACGTAGGTCTCATAGTTGACAAAAACTTATTTCATGCGGGCGAAGCCGCGGGCGGAAGCTAGTACTTAATAAAAATCAAACACATTGAATAATTGTAATTAACAAAGAAACTCAAGGTGATCAATAAAAAATAATGTTTGGTATAAATAAGATTTATTATAAACGTAATAAATTATCGTTAGCAATTGACTACCATTATAAGCACGCCAGTTGCTATAAAAATCTTTGAAGTCTGTCTAAAGATACACAATGTACACACGGTTCCTAACTTCATCCACTGCGGGACTGACTGCGCTTCCGCACCTCTTCGGGCCATTGAGGAGTACAATAGGTTTTAGTGGTTGACTTAATCTAGGAGTCCATAAAACTCTGGGGTGTCCCCTTATTACTTCAGAGTTTATGTTAAGAATATACTACAAAAAAGGTGAATCTATACATAACTTTTTAATAACAATAAAACAGTATATCTTTCAACAGTGTAACTTTAGACAGCGTTTAAAGATTTTGTAGCAATGTCGTGTAAATTTGTTATTAAGTGTTAAAAAATATTTGAAATTATTTAAATATAAAGAAACAATGGTCACAAATGCAAATTATTAAATATTTATGTAATATACCACAACAATAAATAAGGCATGTTCAAAAATTTACCTAGCACCGAATTTATTATCAAAACAATCTGAAAATCAAATATTATCATATACCATAATTGACAATTTTCAATTAATAATATTTGTATAAATCTATACTTCGATAATTGAGAAAAATAATTACTTATGGACAAATTATAAGTAGTAAAATAAAAATAATATGAAATGTTAAAATACTTGGGTGATATTTGTGTATGTAATTATTTATTGAATAATTTGATTACTTAAAGTACTTGAAAACTTCTTCATACCCTTGTACCTACTATAGACTGTTTATGACATAAGTGACCACTTTTAAACCCATTTGTTACAAATTATCAGTAGACAGCATAGACTAAATTATATTTTAATAAAAAAAAAACGAACTAAAACAACATATTATTATTAACAGTTTATAGGAATGAATAATATATTTGATATAATTGTATTGATTATTAATCGGCCCTCAAGATAATACGAGGTTTGCATTATACATTTTAAAAATTAATAATACTAAGTAACTAATAAAATTTTGTACTAATTGGTATTACACATTATAATAAAAGGTACTGTTGCATGCAATTACATATGTATGTAGTTACAGAATTCTGGCACAGTCTTGGCGGGAGAAGGTAAATTGAAAGTCTAAATAATAGATTGAAACGTCCAATAAATAATATACTTATTATTTAAGTTACTAAGAATAATTTAATTGTTAAATTTCATAGCCAAAATAAATTAAATTAATCGTCGAATGTTTTGCATGAATAAAAGTTTAATTTCATCTTATTTTCCTTATTTAAGTATTTAGATATTTTAATTTTAAACGTTTTGTGTCATTTGTATGTACGTAGAAGTTATTTTATTAAGAAATTCATTAGTTCAAAGTTGCTAAAATCCGTTAATAATCAATCAGAAAATGAGCCATATGGGCTATCAGGTATCCTGTATCAATATTTCTAATATATTGATATTTTTGAGAAAGGATAATTAAATAGTAAAGAAGTGGCTTAGTATTTTATTGTTAATATAGATTTATTAATTATGTATAATAATACAGAAGTAGTCTTTATTTGCCGTTAGTTAATGTTTCGAAAATATCTGAAAAATCGCGTCCCGAGCATGATACTTTATTCAAACTAATGACGTTGGCAGACGTGAGATTTGCTGTCAAAAATGCAAATCTTAATGGGCACGATTTGAATGACAACTGTCATAGAACTCGAATATTTTACGGACTATCAATGCATTGCTAATAAACTTTGTTTTTTTTTAAATCTCTGAGACAACATTCATACATTTAAATGACAAGGGTACAATTCATAATTTTGCGTAATATTCGAATTCGAAACATAAAGAGCTCGCGTGCGGTATGTGTATAAATGATTGGGCTATAATTGCCAGTTCTCATGACAGTGCAGTGTCTATTTTCTAATTAAGATTGCAAATTAATTGATATTTTATAATTAATCTTTAATTACGTGGAATGTCTTGAAATATGCACATACTTATATATGAAACACGTTGGCACGCACAAACGCACGCCGATAGCAAACTTCAGACCGCAATTTTGACATATCGTCGCTAAGGTCTATATTTGAATGTTATTTTTTTTTTACCAACTTCATAATGTTATATTAACGATATTATATCCTTAGCGATGATATGTGTTAAATTGATCTTAGAGAATCAGATATAGCTCTGAATTCAACTATTCCATTAGACATCACAATAAGATTACTCCGACACGAGTCATCACTGATGTAATCAGAGGTGCGATTCACACGTATAAAAATACAAACACGTGTAAAATCCAACGATTAGTATTCAACTAAGTATTTTACTACAGCGAACTAATATATATATATATATATGATATATCGATTAACCTAATAAATGAGATTACAATTGAGCACAAGTACAACAACGATCCAAATGCATCTGAGCAACCTATCTTTATTAAATTTAATCAATTAAAAAAACACATTTATTGCTTTTTATTTTGAATACACGAAAGATTTTTTTGCTACTACTTTACTAATTACAATACGATTTAAGTGATTACGAAACAATAACACACTCAACAAATTAATTGCAAAACTGCAATTACAAATAATTAAATATTCCAATAATCGTTCATATCATTTTGTTTAAACTCATATTTACATGACTTTAAATTCTAAAATCCCAGTTATTGTTCCTTCATATATTCTATTTAATTACTATTACTGCCTACGAATAAGTTAGCTGTTAATTATATGTAAATTCACCTATTAAATCACATGATTAATATCATAATATACCATAAATAACCTTACCATAAACATGCCACGTCTTCGGAGATGTCACAAACGTCTAATACTATTTTTTATTACAACATTAAGGACTTTATTAAAGACAGATATACTAGCAAATATATCTGTCCTATGAGAAAACTCGATATAACGCGAACGAATCTACGGGCGAAAACTAACATCTAATATTAATTAAATTCAATTACTTTTAAAGGAATGTATAAAATGACATCTAAATTTAACACATATACATTAATAACGTTAAAGAAGAAGATTAAGTTTGAGAAGATTACTTTAAAACGAGATATTTTTTATTTTAATAACATTAAAATAATAAATAATTACATCATTTAATATTTGAACTATAACCAATCAGTTATTTGCATAATTAAATTACATATTAAGTACACATTACACTACATAGGTACATGAAAAGAAGTAATAGGAGAGATTTAACGCTGCCACGTAGAAATATATAGATCAATCAAAAGAAAATAAGAGCCAAAGTTATTGTCCGTATTCTAAGACGTATTATTAGTTTAGTGTACAACTAAAAACACCGGATAATCATTTGATCGCTTATACTACAGAAAGAGCCACAACGAAAATGAACAGTGGTTTCAAAATAACTAAAAGAAAAATGGACTATAAACTAACGAGTGGCCCTTATTTTGTTTTGAGACGTAGGCGTATAAAATAAAAAATAAAGTAATGGAGAAATAATTATTAATATGGAAAGACTAGATGAATTAATAAGGAAATTATAATATAGTGTAGTAACAAGTTCAGCACCAATAGAATAATGTACGATTTTCATTTAGACAAAACAAACTGTTGACTACGAGGTCTAACTGAAATAAACAATGTAATTGACGCTAAACATTTTATATAGTGATCAGTTTGGATCATCAAATTAAAAATAACATATTAGTTTAAAAATGAACACAAAATGCACCACGAGAGAAGTGATATAAAATTGATCGGCAAGAATAAAACGGACAGTAGCAAATCCTGTCCATTTTATACTTGCCGATCGATGCCAAATGTCAACTGAAAAAGTTGACAGTCGAAATAGAACGAAAATCCAGTCTTCGATCGATCGAAAATTGAACATTAGATAGGTCCTAAAGGTACAGTTCAATATAATCGAAGCTTTTAAAGTAATCATTAGCTCCCGTCGACCCTTTTGATCTAGCAACTTCATTAGAACATTTAAGGTCGTTCCAGATCAAATATAATAGTTATGGTATATTAAATTGTTTGATTATTTGTTTCATCTACCCGGTCTTAGTAACAGTTAACATGATGTCGACTGATCCCTTCCATTTCCATCGTTCATCCTGTATTTTCTAAGGTTCAATTCACATAAACAAATTAAAAGTTATCACTACCTACAGCATAAACTTGCCTGTCTGCTTCCACAGAGAGTCGACACATGGAGGTCCAAACCACGCTTTACCTATCGATTTTAGCTTTGTACTTGTTACATCTCATAATTAAGACACAAGCTTTAACCACAAACTTTTTTTTTAAATTGTCAATGCCTATAAACATGGCGACCTCCACGATTTTGAACGAGGAGTATTCAATTTGAGGATTTAAAATTGGCTATATGTGTAACTCGATATACTGTTCACCTAAAACCGGGCATCTATTCCATCCACATGATGCATGATTTTCAACACATCAAAACATCACATGACACACATATAACATGAGCACAGATAATATTCAATGAAGAATTAACCTAAATTATTCAATAACTGAATTGAGTTGTACCAATGTCCTTGAAAATAATCGAATATAGAAAAATTGTGACGTAAAAATATCAGATATAATATTTTCTTTAAGAACAGTATCAATCAAAGATAAACTGTGAAACCTGATTAAGTGGGACCTGGATAAATGAGAAACCTCTGTTATTGAGAGTTGCAACGAAGTCCCGGTTCCTTTTCATTAAATTACCTCAGTTAATGAGACTTTTTGAACCTGGTTAAATAAGATTTGAATTCGAAGACTTTTTCGATGTTTACCTCTATAATGAGACTCTGTAGCTCAATTACCTGTATAAGTGAGACAAATTAATCAGGTTTCAACACGTTTTGACTTGTTTGTTGACATACATTTCGCGTCGTCTTTCGCGCATGCTTTGATTGTCAGTACCATCTCATGTTTTGACCTAAAAACAAGGGAATAAAAGTGTACAAAACGTCCAAACGTAAATTCTATCACATCATGATTGTGGAAAGTCGCGTGATGAACTGTGTAGGGAGAATAACACACCAAAGTCAACCCAGTGTAGAATTATTAACAACAACGAGGAAATTCGGTCTCAGTGTATTAATGGAAAAGGAAAACTCAAACGAATACGAGCTGCAGAGTATCCTGAAGTTGAAGTGTCTCTGTACATGGATAAAGCAGGTAGGAAATAATAACATTCCAATGTTTATGTATGAACATTCATCAAAAATACACATTTTTATTGTTTTATAACAGTTCTACCTCTAAAAATGGAATAACGGCATATTTCGATCTCTGTAAGCGGAGGCCTCTGTTAATGAGACAACTATAAATTTAAACCTGTTTAATTGGAAAACTGGATTATTGGAAACCCTCAATAATTGTTACATATGTCTTGGTCCCTTAAGATCCCAATTAACCACGTTTCACTGTATTTATATTAAAATGTCCTAATTCTAAAAATGTTCAGTCGTTATGCCTAAATGACTGACAAACAGACAAACTTCTCACCTGAAATAGCAACAACAACAACCTATAGTAAATATGGTTTCTGAGAACTTCGTAACAAATCTTCCACAAGAATGGCAATACACGTTGCCAACTTATAGCATAAGTTGTAAAATCATACTACCCAGTAGGTAATTTCACAGTCCTATATTACTCCTAAAACAGTGAATTAGTTTTATCATCATCATCATGGCGCCAGTTTCGTTATGTTTCTACATAACGGCAACAGCTGCGTTTCGTTTTATCGTTACCAGTTTCTTTTTGTTATTAAATATAAAACAAAATGTTAATCGTGTTATTTATTTAAATATCAAAAGCTATGGACAAATATATTTGAACAGAAATCATGGGATAATGAAATTAATCATCAAGCTTCTTTCAACGTCGTGGTCGACAAATTTAAAGCAGCAGTTTAAGAAAGAAGAAAGAAAGAAAGAAAGAAATCCAGTTTATTGTAACATCACACGACAGTACACAATTAACAAATGAGATGCAGACAAGACAATTAACATTACAACAGCCAAACTGTGATATCGCCGAAGAAGTGGAGTGATAGGCTTTTCCGTAACGGATACCTACAAAAATTCTGGCTCGTGGATACAAGATATTAATCTTAGTTTGGGCGGGAATGACGTTTGAAATCGAACATGTCGCCGCTAAGTTCGAATAATTACGGATCACTAAAAAAGTATCTATTTTGGAACAGGCTGGAAAAAAAGGTCTTTTTCGCTACAAATACTTAAATATAGACCAATTTTAATATAAAAATAAACACTTAGAATGTAACAAAATTTAAGACATGCTTTGTGATTAAAGATATCTTAATATCTTCAATTAGGAGGCAGAAAGAAATTAAAAACTGAAAATATAAGTTACGCGGTTTTCGAACTACGCTGTTATCGTTCGTTCGATTCGATTTTAGAAATAATTCCTGAATATTGTATACGATTTGGACGACAAGAAATACAGCTTCGTTTATTTCCATATTGTTATTTCATATTATTTGAATTTGTTCAGTTGAATTGGGACATGTTAATATTGTGCCATCTACAGACCGATACAGCTTTAAAGGAAAAAATATTACGTCACAAATTTTCTTGACAAATTTTAGAGCCGATTTTAAATTTCATTTAATATTTTTTTTTCTTCTGTCACATGTTTTAAGTAATGGCACAACCTGAGGACACTTCATCTCTTACCGGAGGTGGTTCCCGAGGGGGAACTATCACTTTAGCTGGTTCTTGCTGCGCAGGAGATTCTTTCCTCGTTTGCTTCACGGTTTCTTGTGCCTTTTGAGGAGTGATGATCGTCTCCTGTGTTTCCTGGGGATGCGGCTCCTGGTTCAAGGAGCCGGTGCTACACGTCCGCAGCCTGGACTTGATCATGGACATCCGTCTCTCCCGTGTGTTGATTATGGATGTCAGGAACGGTATTTGGTTACTGACAGCCATCATGAAGGGTTTGTAACCAAGACTGAGGATGGAAAATAAATAAATATCCGTGAAAATTTTACGGACAAGTTATTGATGATGATTCCATTTGACAATAAAATTAAATGTTATTTATTCATATATAAATCACATTATTTTTAATTGTTTTCTATCCCTAAATACGTAATAATAAGAATTATTGTAAGTGAAATTTGTTACGGTGAAACTCGTTCCCATGTCTAGTTTTTATTGTGTATTTGGCCGGCAGCGCCACGTCGCGCTGTGTCCACACACGCACTCCCACACACACGCACGCACGCACCAGTCGCGCGCGGCCCAGGCAGCAGCGCCCGCAGCGCGCCCGCAGCCGCCGCACGGCCGGCAGCGCCACGTCGCGCTGTGTCCACACACGCACTCCCACACACACGCACGCACGCACCAGTCGCGCGCGGCCCAGGCCAGCAGCGCCCGCAGCGCGGCCCGCAGCCGCCGCACGGCCGGCAGCGCCACGTCGCGCTGTGTCCACACACGCACTCCCACACACACGCACGCACGCACCAGTCGCGCGCGGCCCAGGCCAGCAGCGCCCGCAGCGCGGCCCGCAGCCGCCGCACGGCCGGCAGCGCCACGTCGCGCTGTGTCCACACACGCACTCCCACACACACGCACGCACGCCCAGTCGCGCGCGGCCCAGGCCAGCAGCGCCCGCAGCGCGGCCCGCAGCGCCGCACGGCCGGCAGCGCCACGTCGCGCTGTGTCCACACACGCACTCCCACACACACGCACGCACGCACCAGTCGCGCGCGGCCCAGGCCAGCAGCGCCCGCAGCGCGGCCCGCAGCCGCCGCACGGCCGGCAGCGCCACGTCGCGCTGTGTCCACACACGCACTCCCACACACACGCACGCACGCACCAGTCGCGCGCGGCCCAGGCCAGCAGCGCCCGCAGCGCGGCCCGCAGCCGCCGCACGGCCGGCAGCGCCACGTCGCGCTGTGTCCACACACGCACTCCCACACACACACGCACGCACGCACCAGTCGCGCGCGGCCCAGGCCAGCAGCGCCCGCAGCGCGGCCCGCAGCCGCCGCACGGCCGGCAGCGCCACGTCGCGCTGTGTCCACACACGCACTCCCACACACACGCACGCACGCACCAGTCGCGCGCGGCCCAGGCCAGCAGCGCCCGCAGCGCGGCCCGCAGCCGCCGCACGGCCGGCAGCGCCACGTCGTGCGAGCGCGCCGCGTTGCAGCAGCGCAGCACGGCCAGCGCGTCGCGCAGCGCCACCGCCACCACCACTGCCCACTCCACGCAGCTCGCCTCCGTCAGCAGCTGCAGGAAGTATCTGCAACCACCGAGCACAGCGCGCGATTAAGCTTAACCTTGGCTCCGATGCATGCATTTTAAAACTTAACATCAATCTTAAAGCACACTCTGCATCTGTACGAAACATTTGTCAAAAAAAAGAAGCATATGATATTTATCAATTTAAATTATCAATCGCAATAGGAGTAGTAATAGTAAGTAATACATTGGCACAAATAATTATATCTATCAAAATAGTTTAAAAGTCCATATAAGGAAAGCTTCTCATGTCATCATTAAATTCTCGGGATGGCGAAGAAATTCATAACATTAATTATAAATATAATGAATTTGTTCGCCATCCCGGCGGTCTGGCTGCAGTGCAGTGCAGTCTGGCGGCCGGGCTCACCTGAGGCGCACGTGCGCGCGGCCGCAGCTGCCGGCGGCCTGGCTGCAGTGCAGCCGCTCCATGAGCGCGGCGTAGCGCCGCTCCTCGCCCGCGTCGGCGCCGCCCCAGGCCACGCCGCCGCCCTCCGCCACGCTGCACGACCCCACGGACCTGCCGCAACGGTTATTGAACCATGTATGGCAGCGTAGCGTCCGCGAGTCATCATTTACACCCGTCATCATTTAATTCCCGTACACTAACAAATAACTCATTCAAAACAGTACGTTACTCACCTTGCAGGATCCGCGGCACGCAGCGGTAGACTGATGTACCCGCTGTCACCGCACGCACTGTCAGATTCCACCGACGCGCTGTACGTATCTGCCACGCCGCCAAAACATAATATATACATATATATATATATAATATGAAATTGGCATTAGAATAAACAAAATGTGTTGCTGAAAAATTAAAGAAACAACATTTTAAGCCTATACATCCGCCTTAACTATTTATTTACGACATATTTACGACATTAAATAAAATAAAATAAAAAAAAAAAATTATTAAAAATTTATTCACAATTAAATTATTCTGACACTTTTCTTTTGACAATTGACATCTTTCAAATGCCTCTGCATCTTTTGATCTATTAATGTACTTCATAGACAAATATAAATACTCGCGAAGAAAGAAACTCAAGGGAATAAACGTTTCCTTACATATATAAGTGGTTTATTTGCAAATAATAATTTAAATCATCATTTCCGCACGCCCACATTTTCCTAAAGGATTTCTACATCAATCAGTTTTGCGTCGATAGTATCTAGTGCAATTGCAACTATACTCTGTCCATTATATTATTTTTCTTTTTGACAGTTTAAGATATTTTGAAATCAGTGATGAACTCGCAAGTTACCGATTCGATTAAAACAGAATATCGATTTTATTTAAGATGAACTTTTAATCGATTTAATGCAGCGATATTATTTTTATTATAAATATAAATTCGTTTATCTGGTTTTTCAAATACATGAAATAAATTGTCATATATTGTCTATGGGGTTGTCTAGGCAACGGGAGTTGTGAGGAGTGACGTTAGATTGTATGTGTCATTAAATACGGCTACGCCGTTTGGTTGTCATTTGCCATACAACGCTTGTATCACATTCATTGCTTTCATTGTGTATTGTTTTACAATATAATAAGTTGAGTTGAGTATTTATATTCCTCCTTATCAATACGTACAGTCTACAGTAGAGCTTAATTAAGTTCTCAATATGCCGAAAGGAACTGTGTTAAAAGGGCAATCGAGGGAGTTTGTGAGACGCCTTCATGAATACTTTGAGAAGGAATGTCAAAATGGTGAACCGCTACTACCAATATCGCAGGTTCGCAACCGTGTTGCTGCCGCCTTAGGAATTAGTATTCCAACAGTCACAAAAATTGCTAAAGAAGTGACGAGTCTAGTGTAATTTTACGAAGAAGAATCTGATGAATCTATGTAATAAATAATGTAAATAAATTTACTTGTTTAATTTTTATATTATATATTTGGCGAATTACCCAATTGGGGTAATTCGCCAAATATATAAAATTTTGCCTAATTTCCTTGGCATGTGTAAAACTTTATTTTTTCGTATATTTCTGATCCATTTAAGAAAGTTTTCCTTTTTCTCTCTTAAATGGATCAGAAATATATGAAAAAATAAAGTTTTACACATGCCAAGTAAATTAGGCAAAATTTTATATTTTTGGCGAATTACCAATTACCTAGCTAGTTTGTTAAAAAAATGGTATGTATGTGATTTTCTAAGTATTCTTGATCATAATTCTTGATTTAAACTTGACGTAGATGTTATTAACTACATATGCGTTTTAATATTAAAATTCACATACCTATAAATAATGTAAGGTAGCTGTCGAGAAGGAAATAAATAAATTTACAAATATTTGATTTGAAGACAATTTATCGATTTATCTGATTTCAAGAACTGCTTATTGTCTGTGGTAGTTTGTTATGCACAGAGCACTTCACTATGTGGGCGTTACCCGTCTAGAAAGTATATTATTACTGTAGTACTATAATTTGAAAATAGAAACAATATTTCATACGCGCGATCTGTCAAAAAGAAAATAACATAATGGACAGAGTATAGTCAATATTAACAGGTATAAAGCGTATAGTTATATGCCGGGCGCGAGCGGAAAGCTAGTCAGTAACAAATCGTGGGGAGGCTCACTGGCAGCGTCGGCGGTGGCGGCGGTGGCGGCGGCGTCCCGGTGCGGGCCGCGGGCGGCGGCGGCGGCGGCGCGGGCCCGGGCTCGGGCTCCGGCTCGGGCTCGGGGTAGGGCCAGGCGAAGTCCTCGTGCAGCCGCTTGAGGCACAGCACGGCGTTGTCGACGCGCGCCGCGCGCTCGCGCTCGCCGGCCAGCCACGCCACCAGGTGCACGTCCAGCGCGGCCGCCATCTTGCCCAGCGCGTACAGCCGCGCCGACGACAGCAGCACGCGCGCGTGCCGCTGGATCATCATGTCGATGAAGAACTCCTCGGCCGTGCCGCCCAGGTTGTCCCTGCAGTGGACAGCCTCCGTCACTACACTCTCATTCATCACGTCGATCTAACTCAGTCCAGATATTTCCTTAACCACTCAACCGTTTTGCTGTCGGCGGCGTCAATGCGTCTTACGTCCGCCATTTTCGAGCGTGCATCGGTATCAAAAGCTGGATAAAAACAGTTGAAACTCGTAAACTACACGAGCTATGTCACAACAAAAACATACCTACAAATAGAGGAGATTCTAGCGCAAAAAAACATTATATATATTTAACTTTCTATACCATTGTATTTAGGACAAAATAAATGTAGAACTTGAAAGAAGCGGAATATTTTTTTGAAAGTTTAATTTTAATTTAGTTAGTTATGGACACTCTACATAATAACATTTATAATATAATAAATAAATAAAATTCAGATCTAGTTGTTGTCTAGTCTTTGTTTTTTTATTTCCAGGACCAAATTACCAATGTTGGGGTCCTTAATTTTTTAAAGTGTTTGTTTGTCAGTTTCGTGTTAGTGGTGTTTGCAACGTTATTGTTAAAGTGTAGTGTTAGTGGTCGGCGGGCACGTTACCGGTCGGCGCGCGCGGGCACGGACTTCTTGCGGCCCAGCGCGGGCGTGGCGCGCGCGGGCGGCGCGGGCGGCGCGGGCGCGGCGGGCGCGGCGTGCGACGGCGGCGACGGCTCGCGCGGCGACACCGTCGTGCTGAAGCTGCGCCCGCGCCCGCCCGACAGCTGCCGGTACATTCGTGCACTCTTCCTTTAGTTTGCCCGCAATACATTCGATATTCCCATAACGACAAATAATCATATTTTCTCAAACATGCTTGGATCAATTAATCCCAATGTATATAATATAATTTTCAACACACGTTCTCATAACGGGGCTGTTTCATGCGTGTTTTTAATCTCAAAAACTAGGATATTGCACACTAGTGCGCAATTTCATTACGCACTAGTGTGCAATATTTATAACCCGATAAAATTCACCCTTATTTACCTACTGATCTTGATCTTAGGATCTCATTCCGATCCTTACATATTTCAGTCGTTTCCCTACCTTTACCCTTGTTTGTGGCTAATGCACAAGTCGTGCAAGCCAGAAGAGAAGAAAAAAAAAAACATGCTTGAAATTTAAGCATTATTTTGACAACCTTCTTCGAGATAAATCGAAATTGCTGTACTGGCCAAATACATGCGAGCAGCGGCCGGCAAACAACGTATGAAAATCCATATCTGTCGTGTTTTAGCGGCCAAATAAATATATCATATCTATCGTGTTTTTATAAATGGAAAGATTTGTTTGCTCCGAAAAATGGCAAACCAAGGAGGCAATTTATCAGAGTTTATTTAAATATCGAACTGGATGTAAGTGGCTGACTTTATTCTTCAATAGACTGTTACAAGAAGATGTGATCCCCACTGAATGGTGTGCAAGTACCCTTGTACCCATCTACAAAAATAAGGGTGATGTCCAAGAGTGCAACAACTATCGAGGAATAAAGCTCATGTCACACAGTCTGAAGATATGGGAGAAAGTGATAGAGAAAACGACGCGAGACGAATGTGAGATAACACAAAACCAATTTGGGTTTATGCCAGGTCGTGGAACTACGGATGCCATATTTGCACTAAGGCAAGTGTGCGAGTCTTACAAACGTGCACGTAGGAGCCTGCATATGGTATTCGTGGACCTAGAGAAGGCATACGATCGTGTCCCCCAGAGGTTTTGTGGTGGAGTTTGAAAAGAAAAGGAGTGCCCGGTAAGTATGTGGAGCTAATCCGAGCAATGTATTTTAAAACCAGTACGCATGTCCGGTCAGCCGCTGGAACCACCGGAGAGTTTGCTGTTGCCGTTGGACTGCACCAGGGATCAGCGTTGAGCCCCTACCTCTTTCTCCTAATAATGGATGTTGACTTCGGTCATACAGGAGGAGGCACCCTGGTGCATGCTTTTTGCGGACGACATCGTGCTCGTCGATGAGGACGGATCCCGGATTCAGGACAGATTGGAATGTTGGCGGCGGAGATTGGAGAACGTTGGCTTGAAAATCAGCAGAACCAAAACCGAATACATGTACTGCGATTTCGGCGGTCTCTCCAATCCTTGCCGTATTGCACTCGATGGAGCGGTACTTCCGATCTGTTCAGAATTTAAATACCTGGGATCAGTATTGCAGGAGGATGGAGATGTCGACAAGGATGTTAAGCGAAGGATTAGCTCAGGATGGATGAAATGGCGGCAGGTTACGGGAACTACATGTGATCCCCGTATTTCCCTCAAACTGAAGGGGAAAATTTATAAATCTCTAATTAGGCCTGTCGTCATGTATGGATCGGAATGTTGGCCTGTTAAACGAATGGATGAACAAAGATTGCATGTCACGGAGATGCGTATGTTGAGATGGATGTGTGGAGTGACAAGAAAGGATAGAGTGAAGAATGAATATATTAGGGGAAGTTTGAAAGTTGCCCCTATTGTGGAGAAACTGAGAGAAAGGAGACTATCCTGGTACGGTCATGTGGTAAGGAGAGAGAATGACCATGTTACCAGAAGAGTCATGGACATGAAAGTGGATGGGCGTGTGGGGAGAGGAAGGCCGAAGAAAAGGTGGATGGATTGTGTAAATGATGATATGTTGAGGAAAGGAGTGTGTAGAGAATTAGCGAGCGATAGGAGAGAATGGAAGCAGATGACATGTTGCGCCGACCCCAAATAGAATTGGGAACAGGGCAGGAGAAAGAAGATTTAAATATCGAACTGGCTTGCAAAAAAACCTGTTTTTAATGGAAAAAAAAGCAAACGAATCCTTTGGCACGTGAAAAATTTTGTTCATTGTTGGTCATTGAGTTTGAAAAGTCCACTTTACATTTCAGTAATTGTACATTCAATAACTGTATTTTTAAATAAAAGTTCTGCTTGGTACTACTTGTTTTAATTTCCGCGCATTATTTGAGAAAAGTACTATACAACTAGGCATTGATGGAGTTACGTATGTGTGGCTCGGCTTCGCCTCGGCCCACATGTACACGTTCGTCCATCAATGCCTCTATTGCTGGCCGCTGCAGTAATGTACTATACAAGCCTTGGCCACAACTAGGCATTGATGGAGTTACGTATGTGTGGCTCGGCTTCGCCTCGGCCCACATGTACACGTTCGTCCATCAATGCCTCTATTGCTGGCCGCTGCAGTAATGTACTATACAAGCCTTGGCCACAACTAGGCATTGATGGAGTTACGTATGTGTGGCTCGGCTTCGCCTCGGCCCACATGTACACGTTCGTCCATCAATGCCTCTATTGCTGGCCGCTGCAGTAATGTACTATACAAGCCTTGGCCACAACTAGGCATTGATGGAGTTACGTATGTGTGGCTCGGCTTCGCCTCGGCCCACATGTACACGTTCGTCCATCAATGCCTCTATTGCTGGCCTCTGCAGTAATGTACTATACAAGCCTTGGCCACAACTAGGCATTGATGGAGTTACGTATGTGTGGCTCGGCCCACATGTACACGTTCGTCCATCAATGCCTCTATTGCTGGCCGCTGCAGTAATGTACTATACAAGCCTTGGCCACAACTAGGCATTGATGGAGTTACGTATGTGTGGCTCGGCCCACATGTACACGTTCGTCCATCAATGCCTCTATTGCTGGCCGCTGCAGTAATGTACTATACAAGCCTTGGCCACAACTAGGCATTGATGGAGTTACGTATGTGTGGCTCGGCCCACATGTACACGTTCGTCCATCAATGCCTCTATTGCTGGCCGCTGCAGTAATGTACTATACAAGCCTTGGCCACAACTAGGCATTGATGGAGTTACGTATGTGTGGCTCGGCTTCGCCTCGGCCCACATGTACACGTTCGTCCATCAATGCCTCTATTGCTGGCCGCTGCAGTAATGTACTATACAAGCCTTGGCCACAACTAGGCATTGATGGAGTTACGTATGTGTGGCTCGGCCCACATGTACACGTTCGTCCATCAATGCCTCTATTGCTGGCCGCTGCAGTAATGTACTATACAAGCCTTGGCCACAACTAGGCATTGATGGAGTTACGTATGTGTGGCTCGGCCCACATGTACACGTTCGTCCATCAATGCCTCTATTGCTGGCCGCTGCAGTAATGTACTATACAAGCCTTGCCCACAACTAGGCATTGATGGAGTTACGTATGTGTGGCTTCGGCTTCGCCTCGGCCCACATGTACACGTTCGTCCATCAATGCCTCTATTGCTGGCCTCTGCAGTAATGTACTATACAAGCCTTGGCCACAACTAGGCATTGATGGAGTTACGTATGTGTGGCTCGGCCCACATGTACACGTTCGTCCATCAATGCCTCTATTGCTGGCCTCTGCAGTAATGTACTATACAAGCCTTGGCCACAACTAGGCATTGATGGAGTTACGTATGTGTGGCTCGGCCCACATGTACACGTTCGTCCATCAATGCCTCTATTGCTGGCCGCTGCAGTAATGTACTATACAAGCCTTGGCCACAACTAGGCATTGATGGAGTTACGTATGTGTGGCTCGGCTTCGCCTCGGCCCACATGTACACGTTCGTCCATCAATGCCTCTATTGCTGGCCTCTGCAGTAATGTACTATACAAGCCTTGGCCACAACTAGGCATTGATGGAGTTACGTATGTGTGGCTCGGCCCACATGTACACGTTCGTCCATCAATGCCTCTATTGCTGGCCTCTGCAGTAATGTACTATACAAGCCTTGGCCACAACTAGGCATTGATGGAGTTACGTATGTGTGGCTCGGCCCACATGTACACGTTCGTCCATCAATGCCTCTATTGCTGGCCGCTGCAGTAATGTACTATACAAGCCTTGGTCACAACATTTAACACAATATTTCAGAAATGACTGGTGGTGAAGGTGGCTATCCATTATATAATTTTTATATTTGCTCTTTCACAGATTGTTTTTCAAAATATTTTTTTATTAACGTATAAAGTTTGTATTGATTATTCGCAATAGTGTTGAAAAACGTCGTATAACATCGTATAACTCAGTTAAAAATGACATTCTCGGCTGAATATAAGTAAATTAACGTCACTCATAGATACGAAATAATGCCGTGTGTTGCCATGTTATAAATATATGTACTAATCTGTTAGGTTGACGTTTTTAAATTAATATTCAAAACAATTTCATTCACATTTATTAATATAAATAAATAAATATATAAATATAAATATTTGTTACATTTACACAATTAGCCTAGCCCAAACTAAGCTCTATAAGGCTTGTGCTATGGGATCTAGGGTAACGGATAGACATACATATATTATACATATATAAATAATTTTTATTGAAATATATATCAACAACTATGACTAAGGTACAAATGCTCGCATTCATCACACAAACATCTGCCTCCACCGGGATTCGAACCCGGGACCTCAGAGATGGCGACACCTTGAAACCGGTGTATTATCCACTCGACTATGGAGGTCGTCAAATACTAATACTTTATCGGTTTCAATCAAATTTGTCAGCTTTCAGTCAGGAACAAAACTAGATTGAATGAGATGAAACATAGATATTCTTATTCTAAATAATTAATTCAATATAAGCGAATAATTACAGTAATGTTAACTGACATCCGACATTATACAATACTCAACAAAGAACAATGGAATTATACCTGCATGTTGCCGAGTATGACGGAGAGGTCCTCGGCGTTGGGGCTGGCGGCCTGCGACGGCGCCACCTGCCCGTACTTGGCCTGCACGTTCACCGAGTTGCGCGGCGAGTCCACGTCGGTGGGGTCTGAGCCAATACACCATGCGTTACTTCATCTCTATATGCCAAGTATTTATAAAAGGTAACTTAAAGTAAGGATATTATAGGTTATATAAGGGAACTAGCTGACCCGCGCCCACTTCGTTGGGCATAATATTAATAATCCCCGAAGCGAGCACGAAAGCGAACTGAATTAAACCCGAAGCCATCGCGCGCCGTCCGCTGATGATGATGATGATGATGATATTATGAGATTTAAACTATCCTATCTCTCAAGTTGGATCGAACTGCACATGGTGTGCGAATTTTTATTATAATCGGTTAAGTAGTTTAGGAGTTCATTGAGCACAAACATTGTGACATGAGATTTATATATATTAGATAGTAAAAGTTACTCGGGAGATCGAGCTCAAAAATGATGGTCACAGCTCCGTCTAAGAAAACCAAGTCATGTTATTTACGATTAATGTAACTCAAGAACCAATGTGTCAAATAATAATCCACACTAAGCCTATGGTTAATTGTGATCTTATTAATCTTTGGTAGGTCGAGAGGGATGATAAATAAAATAAAAGTTCCACTCACGGTACCTGAAGTTATAATTTTCTTCAACACTTATCACTAGTAATTATATATATATATATATATATATATATATATATATCAAAAGCATATAATCCAATCAGCCAGGAAGCAGAAGCGAAAAGCAATATATATTTATAAAAGCACAACAACAAAAAAATACAAAGATACAATTATTCAGTAAGCAAATATAATTTAAGCGTATCACTTTTATAATTCCCGTTAGCCAACTGCTCACTAAACCACTTTGTCTATGACTATCTAATTACTGGGCAAGGCTTGTCGACATTGACAAGTCGATATTTATAGATGTCTATAAATAGTGAAAATATAAATAATGTAAATAATTATAAATATATGTATATTATGATTTAAATTAAATAAATAAAGATATGTAAATAAATAATAATTTATTTTGGTGTGTGTAGTGTAATATATAGGAAAGATTCCTACAAATCACCCTAATATAATTGATAGGATAGGTTCGTGACCTCGAGCCCCTCGGTCGGGGACATTATGAGGATATTAGATGTGAAATGATAATAAATTAGCTGAAAAACCAATGAACCGATTTAAATTATCACCTCATTGTTAGATTCTTGACAAATAATTATTCTAATATTAGAAAAAACAATAACAGGACACCAATATAACTGAAATTCCTTGTTTGTGTGGGTCCAAGTCTTAGGACAATATTATAAGGCGTGCTGTCACACTCGTTTCATTTAAAAAATAAGAGACAGTATCCCAATCTAAACAATGTCGGTGAAGTGGGCTAGACTTCTTATTTGTGTTTAGGGTGAATAATTATTTGATATACGCGTCTCTTTCATTGTTTATACTATCCTTTTCTAACCTAACCTAACGTGCGATTTCAATAACCTATAAACCATAATATATCATGCTTTTAATTACTGGACTTTTGCTTAAGTGTAGAGAATGTTCTGAAGACTATTGTGCTCCGCTCCGATTGTGGAACGAGCTCCCTGCTGAGGCTTTCCCGGGGGATTACAGTATGGGGTTCTTCAAAAAGGGAGTAAATAGGTTTTTAAAAAGGTCGACAAAGCGTTTGTGATGCCCCTAGTGTTGCAAGCGTCCATAGGCGACGGTGACTGCTTACCATCAGGCAGGCCGTAAGCCTTTTTGCTACCGTTGTAGTATAAAAAAAAAAACTATACGAGTATTTTATAACATACAATTGATACGAGTTTTTCCGCCGTCTATCTGTACCTATGTATGCTTAGATCTTTAAAACTACGCAACGGATTTTGCGTAGTTTTAAAGATTTTTTTTCTATTATTAAGAAGGGTTTATATGTGTAATACATGCATAATATAGTAGAGAAACACTGATAAATTTAGAGGTTTCTAATGTGATGTCGTAAATAAGCACATTTTTTGAGCTTATATTGCAAAAACGCTGGCTGAACCCTACGAGATAGACCAAAATAATGTACTACAGTATTGTCCACCTTAAATAGTTCAACAAAAAAGTCCGCGATGGTATATGTCATTACTTAGGGATAACGCACCATAACCATTTTTTAACCTTTTCTAAAAAATGGTTATACGAAGTGATTTTAAACTATATAGCATTAATCCTTATCCAATTAAGTTACACTTTAAATAAATTGTGCATTTATTATAGATCAATATGCTTTTTACAGCATGTAATTTAAGTGAATATTTCCGAATATATTACAAATTTAAAATGCAGGGAAGTAGTTGTTGCTGCGCCGCGGCGGTACGGTAGTAGGTATATTTACATAAGCATAGTATATTTACGAAGCCGGGGCGGGTCGCTAGTTATTATAGTAATTTCAATAGTTACTATTCTTAAAAAATATACCCAACGATATTAGCAACTTTATTATGACTGGTATAATATTAGAATAATATTATACCAGTCATAAATAAAGATGGATCAATTGTGTGAAGAATGATATAAGAATGAAAGGAGTGAGCATGGAAATGACGGCTGATAGAGAGGAATGGAAGAAAAAGATCTACTGCGCCGACCCCAGATAATGGGAAATGGGCAAGAGGATGATGATAATATTAGAATAATTATCATTTGGTAACAAAATGACTATCATCCCTTATTTAATCTATTTAATAATAAAGTCAACGACAACACTTGCTTATAGTTTTATTATGTTCTCAACCGTTGCAATATTAATAATTTGACTCGACCTTGAACGGTTACTAACTGCACATTAACAGAAAAATTGATTGAGAAAGAATGTAACTTATAACCTGTAATCAACGTCACTTAACAATTACTTAACAACACTTTTTGTGTGTTACGCATTGAACAAATCAGCAGGATTACGTGTAGCCACATAATTGCCCCGTCAAGTGGTGGCCTACTGAACTAGTACTGGACTGGTTAGGCGGATGCTCGGTTCCCGCTCGTGCCAAATAGTTTCTCATAATATCCGTTGGCGTACATGAAATATTCGAACAAGGAAAATGATCATTTGCGTGCTATTGAATTATTTAAGGATTAGCCCGCATTGCAATAAAATACAATCAGTTACGAATATAAATTAAAAAAAAAATGGATAGTAAAAAAAGTTTCTTGTCATGTATCATTTAACTTTCAATGATGCTATCCAATCTATATATTAGTTTATTTTCAATTGTTTAATAATAGAAATAATGAAAAGTATACTGAAGTATACAATTGTTAATAGAAAATAATTTATATAAACTTTTTTGTTTCAAGAATTACAACTTTTTTTAGTTACGGTACAATGAAAATTTGTCTATGCCAAATCCCTAGTAAAAAAAGTCGAATATTGACCAATACGGTCCTAAATTGTTGCAGCGCGTTGTTGCTACACGCATGCAGGGTTGATAATTAGTTCTGGAGAGAGAGCACTACCTTATTTTCTTTGAGTTGATGGCATTAATCGATAATGCGCGCACGAGCAATTATTGACCAATCATTTGTATGAAAATATACAAGACAGCAAATTTTGGATCGCAAATTCGATTAAAAAAAAACAAGCGAATGTCAAACGCCAATAAAAGCCTATTTGACAAATTTTGGAAAACAGTTTTTTATTAATGTTTATATGTTAATAATTACGGTACATTGATATTTCTGAAATATTTAATGTTTTAATCATGAAAAAACAATGTTGAAGTTTTTTAATAAAACCCTACAGTTTATAGAAATATAGTACATTATAGAAAATTAAACTTAGGTAATGCTGTCAACTGGCACATTTTTATTGAAAGTTGTTTCACGATATTTGACTAAGGGGTTATTGTCTTATTTATATTTATAATAGGAAATATTGTTTAAATAACTCTTATATTTTTGTCTTAACTCAATTACTTTAGAATTGTCTTTCAAACAATATGCTTGCGTCCTGCTGACAAACTTAGTAGATCTCAATTACGCACGATTCTCCTCATTCCTTACTGAAGTACTAGAACTTACGCTGAGTCCTTTACTGTTTTAGCTGCACACCTATGGAATCAGTTACCTGCCTACATTAGAGATTGCACCAAAATATTTACATTCAAGGTATCCCTTAAGTAACATTATTTGAAACAATGTTACGACCATAACAGCCATTATGTAGTTTTACATATATATATACAACACTACATAATGGCTGTTTATATATATATATATATATATTTGTAATATTATTATGTATGTGTGTAGCTATATAAATATGTATTTGAATTTGTATGTGTATGTATATATATATATTCTTATTTATGTGATGCTTATATATTTTCACCTGTCCACCGGAGTCTGCAGGAAGAAATTTCTTAGGGAAATATGCAGTACCTTTTGCTTAATATTATAAATCCATTTTTCAACACACTTCCTCATAAAGTGGCTCTAATCCCATGGCAAGTAGGCACATAATGACACAATCAAACTGTGACTTTTTCATTACTATTATTCACGAGTGAGTAATAGTTTTTTTTTAATATTATTAGTTGAGTTACGCTTACATTTGCGCTAAAAAGCTGTCCGCGAAAAGCCCAAAAAAAAAGATACCTCATTTTTTAGTCTATGGCCGATGCGCGCACATAAGAAAACTAATTAATTTTTCCCGCCATTACGAAATTTATTAGTCTATGGCCGATGCGCGCGCATAGGAAAACTGATTAATTTTTCCCGCCATTACGAATCATTTTTCACAACTCGTCTCGTTTTCTCTTTTAAAGTTATTTAGTTAGTTATTAATTAAGATATCTGCAAATACAATTTATGAAGAAAATGGTTTTTTATTTAAGTATTATTTTATTCAGAAGTGTGTTGAAAAACGTTGTATGATACACGTGTGTATTGATGTATAATGAATATAGTAGATATAATGAAGCTACGAACAGATGGCATACCTATGGCCCTGAGGAAGCGCACCAGATCCCGGGCGAGGTCCCACCTCCCTTCCTGCAGGGCGGTGTCGAACAGCTGCGTCGCCAGCTGCCGACTCACCGCTGAACTTTCTAGATTCTGCGCCAAGTTACGAACATCTTTCAAACTCTGGGGGCGTACTCTTAAAAACGATATTCGATATATCGTGGACTTCGTCGTGTCGTATCCTACTCTTAGTTACTATCGTTAAAAGCAGGGGTGGCCAACCGGTCGATCGCGACCATTAGTCCAGTCGATCTTGACTAGGTGAAAAACATTAATACGTAGAACAGACTGCACAATATAATCACAATCACCAACTGCTGCACGCATCATCTTGTATTGTATCATTGTATTGTCAATCGCCGTTCCGTCAAGTAAATTATATCCTCTATTCTACGCAGTATAGCTAGCTCTTTTGTCTTCGGCAAGCATGAACAATAAGCGGGACGGGAAGCACGCGGGGCGTATAGTAGTATCAACGAAATGGCTCTAACATTTGCAGATACATTTCAAATGGCAGACATTATACTTGAAAACGAAATTATTACTCTGCGCTGCGACATATTTCTAAAAGCAAGATCGTCCTCAGGTCTTGATTTCTGAATAAACTCAAAAAGTACTGGACCGATTTTATTAATTCTTTTTTCATTAGAAAGCTACATTATCACTGAGTAACATAGGCTATATTTAGTACTATATTACTAGATATTGAGAAATTCTTATTAAAACCAACCGAAGGTGTAAAAAAAATTAGCCATAAAATGTCTTTCATCGCATACGCTGCGAAGAGTAATGTCTACCCGTGCGAAGACTGGACGGGCCGCTAGTACATTAATAAAACGTAAAGTTCTACGTAATAATTCCATACACAAAAAACTAAAAAAATGAAGAGTATTTTGTTACCTGTAAAATGATGAGGTAGGAAGCAGCGGTGTCCAACATCTTCTTCTGAAGGCACTCTTGGAAGAGCTCCTTCGGCTTGCCGGCCGCAGAGAACAGGTACGCCCATAAAGCGATCTCCGTTTTTCTTGCGCATTGGACAACCGTCTACAGCCACAATCGTTATCATTATTTTCTTGTTTCAACTTTAATTGCTAATAAATTATTGTGAAATTGAAAATAGAAGCGATATATATCTGACAAGGTATTCCTCGTTATAGGTTTTTATAAGCTCGGGAGATGGCCGATCCTAGAAGGAGGTGGCGCCGGGCTCGGTAGCACAGCTGCGCGAGGAAATCGCGTCCGCGGATACGGCGACCCGAGATGGATCACGCCCCTTCCGTGGCCGGGGGGCGTCGTCGGTGGAGGAGATCGGGGGAAGTATTGTAGCCTCCCCCGAGGAGGGCTCCCCTGTATCGGCGGGGGAGCGGAGGCTGGGGGGTTCCCGGATGTCGCTTGGCGTTCCCTAAGGCTCCCTACATGCCCGAGGAAGGCCATCCCTGAGGTTTTTAGTGGCTAGGCCTCCCCCTTCTGGGGAAGAGAGCCCCACATAACCGCCGGCTCGTCACAGCCGGGGTATGCAATTTAATGCATTATCCTCAGGGAAAAAAAGGTTTTTACGAGCTCGGGAGCTCGCGTTTGTAAAGCCCCGAGTGTACACAGACAGCCACAAGCTATGGTGACTGTGGTGATTACCACCGGGCAGGCCGTATCATTTTTATCACAATTGTAGTATGAAAATAGAAAAAAAATACTGACCGGAAAATTGAAATAAATATAGAATAATCTATATAAAACTAAATATTTCAATTTCTTTTTAGATTATTGTTAATATATCGGAAAATGACCAGACAAATTCCTGCTAGACACAAGACAGGAGTATAGCAAAATTTCACCGATGTGACTAATCACCGATTTTCAATCATTCTTATTTTTGAATATCACTAATGCGACTACCTTAGTCACAGGTGTGATTTCATTACGAGTGCCCTCAACCACTTGTAAAAAAGTCATAATTATGGAAATGTTTAGAGAACATATTGACAAGAGTCTGAAGTTGATGTGTTGATTTTTCAGTCAGTCTTCTTAAATAGTTTTTTTATATCTGTTTTAAACTTTTTTCTATTGTAATTCAAACATCTGTAACTTTTACGGTTTACTGTAAATCACGTAGATTATATAGCAGTAAACTATAGGTATTTACTAGAAAATAGCTACTTAAATGTAGGTACAGAATAGAACCTAAAGTACTTACATTAGTTTTCTTTTTTCTTCAGTTGGATTTAAAATTAAATAAGGAAATAAATATGCTTCAAATATTAAATTAATGAAGGATATAAATAAGTAGTAATTTTGTTTTTCTCTTTATCAAACCATACACCATAATGGTTAAGCCGGCAATAATCGGCAGCGGCTACATTCTGCGTGGAACCGAACATGTGTGTACTTTATTTATGTTGGCAGCTTTGCGATCGACTTTCAAAAATTGGATGTTTAGGAATCCGTTACCTCGAAGTCATCGCTGACTATTTAGTCAGCGGTGATTTCGAAGTCGCATAAGTAATTCAAAAATAGGTCGCCTAGTAAGGAGTATCTGAAATCGACGAACGTGAAAACTGTGATCTCTGCCTACCCCCATGAGAAAGGGGTGTGAGTATGTGTGTGTATATATATATATATATTCCTCAGGAGAGGAAGTGCCCAGGATACCCCCGCAACGGCAAGTGTAGTAGAATATCCAACGCTGGAGTGACCTTGACAGTGATCCGTTTCACGTGTGGGTCATCGCCGGTTTTTTGACGTGAAACGTCTTTAAAATCGCGCCGAAACATACGGGTACCAGGTTTAAAAAGTGGACCGTAACGCAAGGTCTATATCATCGTACTTAATAATTAAAAAACTATTAGTCTTAGAAACAAAATGTGGTGTGAATATTTCACTTATATAGTCAGCTCGCTGTTGTGACATTGAGTTTTTATTAAAATACTTAAAACACCGTCAATCTTGTTTTTATTTTAATATTTTACTTTGAAAGCGATTCCCTAACATAGACGTTTCACATTAAAACCAACGGCCGTGTGCCCCGGCACAGCCCCACCCGATTTTTGTTTTTGTTGTTGTGACTTTTAATTTTTCTGCATGAAACGGGATTAAATTAAGAATTTGTTTTTAATGACAACACTGAATTCGAGTAATTCAAAAATCTAAAAAATTGTAAGTAATAGAAAATAATTTCGCGCACGGTTTGTATTCGTATTCAAATTTCAAATTCACGTCTAATGATTCAAAAATACGTCTCCAGAGCGGTCCGGCCACGTGACCTACCGACTAAACTCAGCCTAGCCTTGGCCATTAGGGCTTGAATGAAGAGAGAAAAGTGTGAGTATATGTACACTGAGCTAGTTTATCGATGAAAGATGAGGATCCACAGGGTGAGGGTGACCTGCAGATAGACGGGGAACTCGTGCACGAACTCGATGACGCTGGGCAGCTGCGCGTCCGGGATGGGCTCCTTGCTGGTGGCCTCCTGCTCCAGCACCTCGTGCAGCAGCAGCTCCAGCGAGTGCGGGAAGTAGGCCAGCTGCGCGCACGAGCGCGCGATCTCCCACGCGTGGTAGCCCAGGTTGCGCCGCAGCAGCTGCCGCAGGATTTGGTGCAGGTACACTTGGCTCTGCGCGGGCAATACCACTACACTGTGTACTGTGTACTACGAGCATACAACCAGTGCCTGATTAACCCTTAGGCTAATTAGGCTGCAGCCTAGGGCGCGAGGATCGCGGGGGCCGACCGTAACACTCCTGGCGGGGGCGCGTTCTTACAATTGGGTAGACGACATTTTTTTAAATTCAATATATAATAAGAGTACTCTTTTTAAGTGATAAATATTGTAGAACCAACAGTACACCTGCACCTACTACTTTTGAAGATACATCGGCATGTTTGCGGCGCTGTCGCGGGTCGCTCAAAAACACTCTATACTAAAAACACTGCAATTGTGACGTCATAACTCAGTAAACTCGCCTAATTTGTATCAGCGTATAAACAAATTTTAAAATAACTTTGTTATTTGTACGTTTATAGGTACACTTTCTATATAAAAAAATGTTACATTTAATGTGAGAATGTTAGAAATGTGTTCGTTTCATTAATATTACTTAAATAATAATTGCTCATTTTTTAGAAATCTAAAAAGAATATAGATTAATAATTAAACTGAAATTTCTATATTGACATACTTTCATGAGATATAAATTGCTCAAATCAGATAATTATAGTATAAAAACGGTCATAATCCGTTGTAGTCGTCTACCCTATTAGCCTAGGGCGGTCAGAACTCTTGATCAGTCGCTGCATAGAACGAGCCAATTTAGCCGACACGTCCTTGCGGCGTAGGTAAAAACAGTTATATAACCTGGCTTCAGTCTGTATTTTCACCTCAAAATAACAAAACAAATAATTGTTTTGTTTTAATAAAAACTCGTTGTCGGCAGGAACCAGTCTCATTCATTTCGTAACTTAAATTCGATTTTTAAATATAACTACAATTTATCATATACAAACGTTAGTTTTATGCGTACGAACAGTTCGTCATTTGTCTATGATTTTTCAAATTGCTTTATAGACCTAATCTACAAAATCAAAAATATGTAATACAATTGAAACTTTACTACCTGTTTCTCCTAAAGATACATCAATATATAACTTTTCATTGTATTAGCGGAGTTTCAAATTCATATTAATAAAAAAAGAAGATAATGAAACGACGGCATTGTTAAACAAGTCTAACTGTTCGAAATGTCTAAAAACGATACTTATATAATAACACCTACATAATAATACCTACTTATCCTATAAATTAATTAATGATGTATTACTTTTAAATAAAGTAATATAACATACATCAAACTACTTCAGATGTAAACTTTGTATCATATAGAAAGCTGTACGGTGTAATTTCTTTAGTTTCAATAGGAAAAAAAATATGCACTAGAGCAATATAATTTCTCTACAGTATGACAAGTGAAAATTTATATCTTCACCACTTCACGTATATTGCCTTACAGATACAACAACACAACATCAGCTATAATCACCATTTTACTGTATAAAATAGCAGTTTTATTATGACTTTTGTGTTTATTATGATCGTCCATTATAGCAGTAATGTACAATATGGTAGTCAATTTAGTAATGTTATTTTTATTGAATATTTATATATCTGTAAGGCAATAATAATAATAAAGTATGGAACGGTTTCTTGTAGACGTCTGTGTATGATGACTAAGCATTTTACTATTCTATTATTCTTCTTTAAGTATATCATTTTACTATTCTATTATAATCATTTTACTATTCTATTATAATCATTTTACTATTATATTATTGTTCTACTATTTCACTAATCAATATTCATATAAACGATTACAACTAACATTTAACAACTTGTTTACTTACAGTTCTGTTGACTACGCAGAACGGTAACGAAAACACGGAGTTCGAGTCAGACGCATAGAGGGTCGTGTCGTTCTCGGCGCCCAACAGTATCGCGTCGTCAAACAGAATCGCTGCAACACAATAAAATCATGCAATTCTCTAGCCGTCTAGCCAACGGTTTAATATGAAGTGTTTTGGCAGATGACCCAAATCCAGACGACCCGGGGGAGACTGACTGACTGAGACGGAGAGATGACAGTGAATTAAAAACACGTTAAATAGTTAATATTAAATAAAACATGAAAAAAATACTCTTCAAAACTATTTTAGAAGAATGATTTTTTATTGTTTTATATTCCCGTGAATATAATATAATAGAGATGAAATGGGAATAGGGTCATTAGGTATAGCGTAATACGATAGATGCATCACCGCAAGTTTGTTCAGCATCTTTTTTATATACTTTTATAATTATATAATACACCAATTAACCCCAAAGTAAATACTATAAGTTTGCGGTACGTTTCTGTAAATAAACAAATGAAAATGAAAACCAAAAGTAATAAATGAAGAGAGATCCGGCTCGAAGGACCATTTGATGTAGGGGTTATTGCTACATCAGAGAAAATAAAAGTACTTTTGGAAATGATACTGTATTCTCACAGAATTAGTTAATTTAAATGAGTGCACGCGTAGGTATGAGTAGCGGGTTGTATGCGCACTGGTCGCCGCGTTCCTACTCGGATTTCCATGCACTGACGTAAGTGCTGACTCCGCTATGAGCGGTGTATGCACCATACATGAATCATAACAACATTGACGTTTTTGAAGGATGTCGTAACACACAAAAACGGGTTACTGGATGGCTGGTATGTCCAGGTGAGAAGCTCTGATTTCAATGTAAGTATCGCCTGGCTAAGAGTTTGTATGCAAATACTGAGGCAAAGTAAGTGAACTATCTATCCATAATGTTGCGACTCACTGAGCGGGTATATATCCAAATGGAAGGGCAGCATGATGCGCTTGGCCATGAAGGAGTGCCGCTCGGCGGCGGGGTGGCGCGCGGCGTCGCGCGGCGGCAGCGGCGGCAGCAGCGGCAGCCACACGCGCGCGCCCAGCGCGCCGCACCACAGCCACAGCGCGCGCGACAGCTGCGTCTCCGCCGGCCCGCCGCCGCCGCGCGCCCACACGCTCTCCACGCACGACGCCAGCACCGTCGCCGGCAGGCAGCTGTACGCCTGCAACGACACGCTCGCTGCCGTACCGTCATCTCCACACCAATCCCGACAGCTTTAATCAAAGCTAGCCGCCTCAAATAAAACTATATTATTGAGTTTTTTTTCTACAACACAAAATAAACGATCATATTTGATAATTGACTATCATAAGCAATTTTGATATTATTTCTGCATGTTTATATCAATACATAGTATAAAACAAAGTCGCTTTCGCTGTATGTCCGTATGTATGCTTAGATCTTTACAACTACACAACGGATTTTGACGCGGTTTTTTTTAATAGATAGAGTGATTCTTAAGGAAGGTTTGTATGTATAATAAATGCATAATATAGTAGAGAAACACTGATAAATTTAAAGGTTTCTAATGTGATGTCGTAAATAAGCACGTTTTTTTGCGCTTATATTGCAAACGCTGGCTGAACCCTACGAGATAGACCAAAATGATGTACTACAGTATTGTACAACTTACAAAAATCCACAAAAAAGTCCGCGATGGTATATGTCTATCTCTTAGGGATAACCCACCATAACCATTTTTTCACTGCACCCGTGCGAAGCCGGGGCGGGTCGCTAGTTTTAAATAAATTGGTATTGTAACTTTTTTAAAATGACCAATTGCTTTTTACACAATTCTTATAAAACAAAAACATTTTAGTATACATATAAATATACAAGCAATAAAATTATTGCCAATTTTCTTTATACGCTCATGAAAATAAGGTGACTTTACAATATTACGACGTCCCAGGACCAGTATATTTTAACAGAGCCATTTTGGGCGATACGCGACAAAACCGCAAACATCTCTAAGTAATAATCGCATTTTTAGAATAATTATCAGCTGCAGTATAAAATAGTCAAATATCCAAACAACTAAAGAAATTAACTACATTAAAAGGTTATAATTACCACAAGTTAACTTTTTTCATAATTCCGTTAACACGTAATAAGAATTGCATATTTTCATTATTGCGATAGTGATCTACTTATAAAAACTGTTGATGTGTTCTAGAATTTATCAAGGCGTGTTAGGTACTCGCAATCTATATGTATAGCCTTGTACGCATGTGAAACGGCACGGAAATATTTTACGAGGAAGAAGTGTCGTTAGTCAGAAGTTTTTATAGCGCAGAATCTGCAAAGAACTGCATTAGGGTTGTATCTAGTACAGCCGACCATACTTTCAAGAATTGAAAATTCTAACTGTCATCGTGCTGTGCCGTGCGCGTGTTAACGTGCTCGAGGTTTAAAATCGTAAAATGAATAATTATTTCCTGACGAAGAACTAAACATATATATTATGTACATATAGGCGTATTCTAGATCTAACACCTAAAACATTATGTGCAATGAGTATTCAGATTTTTCATAAAATACTAGCGGACCGCTAGTATCCCGGTAGTCCCGGCTTCGCACGGGTAGACATTACTCTTCGCAGCGTATGCGATGAAAGACATTTTATGGCTAATTTTTTTACACCTTTTAAAGAGTTCTATAGTAGTACTAAATATAGCCTATGTTACTCAGTGATAATGTAGCTTTTTAATGAAAACAGAATTATTAAATTCGGTCCAGTACTTATTGAGTTTATTCGTTACATACAAAAATACAAATCTTTCCTCTTTATATTTTTTTGTGGGGGGGGGGGATGCGACCTTATGCATCGTGACACCGCGCTGGCAAGGCGCGGCCGTGTGTGGGGCTCTCCGGTCATAGAGGACCGGCCTACCCACTAAAACCCCCCCAGTTCTCTAGGCCATACGAGGCACATGGCGGGGTGCGCTTTCGCGATTCGACCACCATGTCCTCTTAATAATATTAGTGTAGATAATGAATTTTTTTTATATTTACAATTTTTAATAAAAATTTCTTACACTTCTACCAATTAGGTTAAAGTAAGCACTATAAAGGCTATTGTTATGGGATCTAGGGTAACGGATAGTCAGTCATACATATATAAACCTCAGAGATGGCGAAACCTTGGAAATGGTGTATTAATCTCACTCGGCTACGGAGGTCAACAATGGACGACTTTTTTTTATAATATATTCATAAATTCTAATTTAAAATATTATTATTGTATTAATATGAGGTAAACCAGGTTATAATGATGTACAATATCACATTCAGACCAATTGTTAAAACTGATGGATTTTTTTCATACCATGATGGTAGCAAATAGTCCTAACGACCTGCCTGATGGTAAGCCGTTACCGTAGCCTGTGGACACTTACAATACCAAGGGTGTCACTCGCGCGACCCTTTATAAAACTCCGTAGGGAACTCATTGCACAATCGAAATGTACGCGGGAGGAAATTCCTCTGGAAGCGCACTGTACGGGAGCATTTAGGTTCCAGTGTGTGAGCATGAACTCCCTGTCGATGGCGACCAGAACAATGGTAGAAAAGCCGCCGTCATCATATTGAATATCGAATTGCATCACCTTATATGTATATACATACATTCACCATATCATATAAACAAATAAATCAACGCGCTGTTGGACGTCTGACGCAAACGCATTTGTCAGGATCTGGCTTTTCAGTAGGTGTTAGAATAACGGATAACGGATTAGAAGGTAAATTAAGGAAGTTAATTCATTAGTTTACTTCGTTTACATACAGATGTATCTTCAGTAATATCTTACTGTTTACGAAACCTCTCGGGAATATATTCACTTGTTTCTCGCTGTTTTTTCTATTGTAAATATACATAACAATATATTTAAAGTCTTTCATGTGATTATATAAAATGCATACATATACAAAATTTTAGCATTCATATATTATGCTTGTCTCTAAGAAAAACGTAATACGAGGGGCGGTCAAAAAGTTCGCGGAATGGCGGGGTTGGCGGGTGTGAATTGCTTTAATATCAATATTGTCCAAAATTTTTGAAGGAGTCATGCACAAGCGAATAACGGAATTTATAAATAAATATAATATTTTATGCTCCGAACAAAATGGTTTCCAAAAAGGAAAATCCACGATGTTGGCAGCATACAAACTTATTAATGAAATAATTAGTAATCTCAACAACAAAATTGGAGTCACAGCAATATTTTTCGATATGACCAGAGCGTTTGACTTTGTATGTCACAAACTATTATTAAAAAAATGTGAAAGATATGGTTTACGTGGAACAGTTCAGGAATGGCTTTCAAGTTACTTAAGTAATCGTACTCAATATGTGGTAATACCGACGTATAACTCTAATATGGAGCAGGTATTTATAAAATCGGAGTTGTTAAGACTCAATGATGTTGGTGTTCCACAGGGCAGTATTTTGGGCCCTTTACTGTTTTTACTTTATATCAATGATCTTCCTTTAGTTAGTAAATATAAGAGTTTTCTCTTCGCTGATGATTTTTCAATTGTTATCCCAAATAACGGAGACTCGGATTACAGTGAAGAAATAAATAAAACTATTGCTGCCATAATAAACTGGCTCAGTGCAAACAATTTAAAAGTAAATATTAGTAAAACAAAATATATTCAATTTTTAAATAAAAACGGAACAAAAAAGCAACTAAATGTGAAATATAATAATTTACAGTTGACAGAATCGGACGAAGTTAAATTTTTGGGTTTACTATTAGATAAGTACTGCTCGTGGAAATCCCAAATTGACCATGTTTGTGGAAAAATAAATCGGTTTAGGTACGCTCTATGGAGGCTGACAAAACTTACCAATATACAAACTACCTTAAAAGCATATCATGGCTATGTAGCTTCTAATTTAAGATATGGGATCCTGCTGTGGGGCAATTCTGTAAATATTCAAAGAGCATTTATCGCGCAAAAACAGTGTATCCGTGCTTTAAAAGATGTACCTCCATTAACTACCTGCAAACCATTGTTTAAAGAGTTGAATCTTTTGACACTTCCTTCAATGTACATTTTCGAAGCGTGTACTTTTGCGAAACAAAATCTTCATTTATTTGCAAAGAAAAAAGATATATTGAAGTTTACAACCAGATATCCGAATAAATTACTTTTACCACATATAAAGACTGATATATGTCGAAGAAATTGTTATTCTATGGTGGCTAGATTATATAATAATCTACCATCGGAAATCTCGGATATGCCTACTAATTTATTTAAAAAACATTTGTATAAATGGTTGGTCGAAAAATGTTATTATTCTGTTTCTGAATATTTTAAGAATGACAGTCAAATTTAGTTTATATCCATTTACCCTATGTACCACATATTAACAATTGTTGTATGTATATGCACCTTATTGTAATTGACATAATTTTATTTTGGTGGTTTTAATTATTTAACAATTCTTTTACCTTAAGTACGCACTTACCACTGACATTTATAATTGTTTATTGAATATGTATGCACATTCTTATAATTGACATACTATTATTATTATAATTATTTAGACTTAGATTTAGAAATTTTTAATTACTTGACATTGTTTTTTTAATTATTGTAAATTATTTTGTGTAACTTTTGCAAGCCAGAAATGGTAGATGTGGCCTGTTCTTTATTATAATTTATGATCTTTATTGTACCTACATTTGTGCAAATAAAATGATTTGATTGATTGATTGATTGATTGATTGAGGTCGCTCCTCCAGGTAGCCGCTACTTGAGTAACTCATAATTACAATATATGCCAATTTCTAGCCTAATTGGGTCATTAGCTTTCGAGTTACAAACGAGTAAACAAGTAAATCGGGAACAAACTAGCCACTATGGAGAAAATTGAACATCGCGCCGTCGTAAAGTTCCTCACCAAACAAGGAAAAACGCCTCAAACTATTTTGCAAGAGATGTTAGCTGTTTACGGAGACTCTGCTCCTTGTAAAACCATGATTTACAAATGGCACGGCCTTTTCAAGCAAGGAAGGGAGTCAATTGAAGATGATCCTCGACCTGGACGGCCCATTGAGGCCACTACGCCGGAAATCATTGAAAAAGTTGAAAAACTTGTATTGGAAGACGGAAGGTTGAAGAAGAAACAACTTGCAGCATCAGTTGGAGTATCAGAAACCACAATTTTAAATATTCTTCATCAACATCTTGGCATGAGTAAAGTGTGTTCAAGGTGGGTCCCGAGAATGCTCACGCCGCTGCAAAAACGTGAGCGCGTCAACTGTTCCCGCGAGTTTTTGGACCGCTGTGGAGAAGATAGGGAAGAAATTATGGCCCGAATTGTAACCGGTGATGAAACTTGGGTTCACCACTATGAGCCTGAGTCAAAGCAGGAGTCGATGCAGTGGCACAAAAAAGGCACACCACCCCCTAAAAAATTTAAAGTGTCGCAATCGGCCGGAAAGATCATGGCGACTATTTTTTGGGATACTGAAGGTATTCTTTTGATCGATTATAAAGAACGTGGTGTTTCTATAACGGGAGAGTACTACGCTTCCCTATTGGACCGATTAAAAGAAGCTATTAAAGAAAAAAGAAGAGGAAAACTGACAAAAAGTGTACTCCTTTTGCACGACAACGCGCCCGTTCACACGAGTCATGTTGCGACGGCTGCCATTCATCGATGCGGTTTTGAACAACTACGCCATCCACCCTACAGTCCAGACCTGGCCCCTAGCGATTTTTATTTATTGCCAAAGATGAAGAAAGAGCTGCGTGGAAAAAAATTTAGAGACGATGATGAAGTCAAGTCGGCGATTTCGGCGTATTTTGACGCCCAAGACAAAACCTATTTTTTCGACGGTATTAATAAGTTATATGCCAGATCCGAAAAATGTATTCGTGTTAAGGGGGAATATATTGAAAAGGAAAAATAACATAATGTATCATTTCATCTTTTTTCCCAATCATTCCGCGAACTTTTTGACCTCCCCTCGTAAGTATTCAAGGAAAGATGGGCAAATGTTAAAATACACCGTAAAATGTATTATGAACGAACGAAAAATCGGCATTATCAATTCAGATTATCTTCCTTTACAGACCTTTTTTTGAATGTGTAAATAATTAAGAAAACTCTAAAAACTTTTGATTATGTCATAGAATTTATCAAAAAAAGTAATGATAAAATCGAAGTTCAAGATAATGATTTTATCTACCTCAAACCGAATTTCAAGTATCAAGTTCACGTTATAATGAACACCGCCATGCAACAAAATGTTCTCTCATTAATCTGCACAGTGTAGCGTGCACCGGACTGGGGCAGCGACGGCAAGTGGAGCAAAACGTCGCATTACGATGCAGCTGTATTGCATCAAAGGCACGCTCCACGCGTTTGGCCGAAACCACTTAATGACGGTATCGAATAATTTACTAACACCAACAGAAAAGGTGGGTGTTGGTGTTTTTAAATCGCCATAATAATATTAGAATTGCTATGTTCATGGACTATGATCGCTATATTCTATTTTTTGCAATAAATCGACCGATTCATCCCTCATAACGAGAACCTTGTGAGAGCTGAAAGGAAAAGCCAGCAAGTACCTTGACTTGGCACACGAGGTAGCCGACATGTGGAATGTCGAAAAGCATTGTTCCTACGAATGGCTTGATAGCGAAGTCTCGATCAAAATCTTAAAATACTCTCGCTTGATTGATGTAGAAAGCAGTGATTCACGACACGGCACGTATTGTCCCGATTCCTCTCTTCACAGCCTTAACCACTTCGGCCCTGCTCCGTGGCCGGCGACACTTTAAGCTTTATACATTTTTATATAACGTTAATCTAAATTGTTATTTTAATAAATGTATTATGTTAGTAATACATGCCGTCACAGTGACATGGGGTAAGATGAGGCCAAACGCCAGCCACATCTGTCGAGTCTAAGGCGGCCGGTCAAAGTGGAATCGCAAGAGCCGATGCCCGAAAACAGTAGGAATACTAATCTGCTTTTTGGGAAGCTCATGTAATGGGACCCTCTTGACATATTCAAATAAATTGAGAGGCGTGGAGAAGGCAGGTGACCAGTGTCCTTCCATAATCCAGTTCTCGTAGGCATCGAACTTAAATTGCAATAGCTTATAAACGTTTTGATTTGTAAAAAGAACAGTTTCAGGACATCTAGTTCCATAAAGTAATACCTGCATTTCTCATTGTGCAGATAAATATACCAGCACCGGACCAACGTGACTGAGACAGGTGGTGGGGACTTAATGATGGTCATAACAAAATACCTATCTAATATACATATTACAGTTGAGACTCGTTTATCAAATCAAAATTAAAAAAGGACAAAATTTGTGCATGAGACGTGACCGTGTTCAGGAAGCAATATTATTACTTACTAAATACATTAATTCTCATTAAGTCTTCGCAATAGACAAAAAGTCTCACGAATTCCTGGTGTTTAATATCTGTATTAGCAGAGTAACCATAACATGTGATTAGCGGCGTAATAGTTGACAGAGCTCGAGCCGACGAGTAGTCAATACGTGCCTGCGAACGTTTTCACCATTTGAAGGTTGTTCGACGAAAATCCGGAAACCTGATGCAACCCTTAACGAAGTTGTTTAAGCCGCCGGCGGCGTACTTGTAAAGCGATCCATTTCCGGTGCAGCAGAACACGAAGGCCTTTAAGCAAGCATATATATATTAACGTAGATTATTCTCCAGTATTCAGTACGTTTTTGACAGCCTGTGGCCAGTGTGTCTCTAAGAAAATGAAGTGCTTCGTAGCGGTTGGTTATATTTTAGTGTATGTTTTGTTGTGTTCAATAAAATCCATTTATATTGGAAAGTGACATAAAAATGGGTGTTTCAGATTTGTCTGTTGGCCTTGACAGCATCATCTCGAGCAGACGGAGTCGGCGGACTTGTATACGCTCCGGGACATGCTTCTGCTGACTATTATGTAACAGCAATGTTCTAATATTGTTAAAAATACTTTATGACATAACAGAAATAAAATATCTCGTCTAATTTTAGGCGTATCCAAGGTATGCATTCGAATACGCAGTAAAGGATCCCCACACTGGAGACAACAAAGCACAATGGGAAAAGAGAGACGGAGACGTAGTTAAAGGTAACTGTCCATCATACGTACAAATGACATTTTTACCGGTGTATTATAATGGAATAATTGTATTTATGAATTGTTTTAGGCGCTTATTCGCTGGTGGAACCCGATGGTTCCCTTCGAGTCGTAGAATACTATGCCGATGACAAATCCGGATTTAACGCTGTCGTAAAACGCGTGGGTCCGAACCTTCACCCAACAGGACCAGTAGTCGCACCAATTTACAAAGCACCCATTCCTATTCTAGACAGCCACGGTCCAGTCGTTCCTATTTCCGTGGGACCAGTAGCTAAACTGAGCGGACTTGCGAGCGCGCCCCTGATAACTGGACCTGTCATTGGAGGAGCTGTATCGTCGGCGTCTATCTACAGAGATCCTTCGCCAGTTGTTGTAAAGGCACCTATAGCACCAATTGTGACCGCACCGATTGCTCACGGACCTGTTCTTACCTCACCTATAGCTCCAGCTCCTATGCTCCACGCACCAGCTCCGTATATTCCAACGCCAATCATCAAAGCGGGTCCCATCATAACTGGACCGCTACCAGGGCCAGTTATTCCTGTAGGCTTAACGGGTATCAAAACACCTATGATCGGACCTGGATATTTGGAAGACGTTGGCCACGGTCTGCTAACCAAAGCTCCTCTCTTACCTCCACTTGGCCTTGGAGGTTACGATTTTGTTGGATATAAGCACTAGGACGTCATAACGTGCTAAGGAAAACCTAATGAAGACGATGAGAATCAACTATCGTACCTGTGAATGTAAGCCGCTACCCATTCATACTATTGCCATGATACTATCAGCTGTTAAGTAGATCGTGTAAACATATTATTGTTAAGACATTTAATTGTTGACTAAGAAAAGAAAAGCGAAGCATTAATAAAACATAAACCACTGTGTGGTTAACATCGTGTCTTATTTTCAAACTTCATTATGATTTGGGCAGTTTGGGATGATATACTTTTGTAAGTTGAATAGAAAGCTAAGTAACTTCTATCCATACTTATATCCAATATGGTAATAAGATTTCTTTTTCTTTCATAAATGTTTAGACATAATCTAAATATATAAGAGAGAGAAAACCTGATTGGTGACTGACTGACCTAGCAACGTACAGTCCAAATTCAAATTTTGACATATAGGTTCTTTGTGAAGTCTAAGAGAGCAGTAAGAAACGATTTTTAAAACTTCCCATATGCGGGTCAATGGAGATTCAAAGTTAGTATGGCGAAACGACATTCCTTAGATGTTTCATTCGAAACTTCCCAGAAGTAACTCAAAACCTAACCCATGGTTAACTAGGATATCGTCATCATGGTTTTTCAGATTACTGATAACAAAAATAACTTCTTTTCTTTAAATATTTAATGCTTAGACATAATCTGAATAGATAACAGAGAAAAAACTGATTGTTGACTGACTGACCTATCAACGTACAGTTCAAATTCTAAATTTGACATATATATTTTTTATGAGGCCTAGGTGTGCACTAAGAAAGGTTATTTAAAATCTCACCCCGGTAAGAGGGTGAAAAAGCGATTGGCGGCAAAGATTGTATGAAGAAACGGCATTCCTTGGAATATTTATTTCGAAACTTCTATTGCCACCGATATTTTCTCTCTTGGCCGTTTCGTGATTGCATAATATTGAAATAAGTGATACTATAAAGTAAAAAGATTTGATTGTTTGTTAGTTTGTATAGTGAACCGATTTTGATGAAAGTTAGCATAGAGATAGTTTAAGTTGGTATGGAACCTTCTCTAGCCTATGACGTTAACATAGGATAATTTTTATCACGGGTCACGCACGTCGGGAGACAACGCCGCGGTGTCATCACTGCGGCGCTCCCGACGACACGTCCGATTAATATAATTATATTTACCGCGTGAAAAAATATATTTCTTGAATACTCGATATTATTCGAGCGTTGCCGCTGGCGGATAGGTAGTACTTGTGTAATTATTAACAAAGAAATAGCCTACGAGGTAGTAAGTGGTATCCATCACTCGTGCACATCTCTACTACTAGCTGCAATTCCGTGATTGTTTATGTCGAAAGAAATGTTTTTTCAAGCCTCTTTCCCGAAACGCTCAGAAACATCGCACTTGTGATGTTATTTCAAAGCCTTCAAGTGTATGTAAGAAATATCGCTAAGTCCGGACTGTGTTAGACCAGATAGGTTCCAAGTGATACGAATAAACTGTACAGCGGTGGCGAGTGATGCATTAATGAAAAATTAACAGACACCATTGCCAACAGCCAACGTGAAGGCCGTGACATTAAAATTAGCGCTAATACGGAATGTGTGTATGCAGGAGTTAGGAAGGTCGATTTGGAAGGTCCTATCCAGAGGTGCAGCTTTGTGTTAGGAGTATTCCTAGGAGTGAAGTACATACTGCTTCGCTCCGTTTATTACTCGCCAGGTTGACTTTGTATACGAAATGACTCACAAGCAGCGCTTTAGCCGAAAATGCCATTCTCAAGATCTCATACAATGGGATATTGGAGAGTAACTCTCAGGAACGCAGACACTACGATAATTAGGTCCATTATAAAGAATGAAATGAATGAGATTAAAAGTACATTCATTCGGAATCCGTTCATTTTTAATAGTGACAGTTATCTTATCATTGGCCTGCTAGTCCTAATCTTCCAAATTATCACAAATGGCACGAATTTGTATTAATGTACGATGAAATATGTTAATATGAAGATTGTATAATTTAACACGTAATGGAATTTGATAATTAGGATGAGTTTGCACGCAATCGCATGTAACACAGAATCAACACTTCCGAAGACACTTGGTGCAGAGTAATTAAGTAATTGGTGTAGGCGTAGGCATTGAATCGTGACATTGTCTCAGCATGTGTTATAATAATTATAATCAGGTGAAGTAAGAAGAAAGTGGGGATCCCAGCGATAAAAATAAAATAAAATAAATATTTGTTACACTTACACCAATTAAGCCTAGCCCAATCTAAGCTCTGTAAGGCTTGTGTTATGAGATCTAGGATAACGGATAGACATACATGTATTATACATATATAAATATTTTTTATTGAAATATATATCAACAAGCATGACTAAGGTACAAATGCTGGTATTTATCACACAAACATCTGCCCCCACCGGGATTCGAACCCGGGACCTCAGAGATGGCGACACTTTGAAACCGGTGTACTATCCACTCGACTATGGAGGTCGTCAAAGTATAAAATTACTATTAAGTCGGGTAGATTCATTTGATGCTCAACGTTTAACATTTATAACTTTTTTGGACAATTATCCTTATCAACGTCCCATGTAACAAATACTGTAACACAACATGATATGTGAACAATTAGCATGTTTACCCACATACTTGGGCACAGAGGTCGCACGCTAGTACTGCCCAGTGGGAGAGAACAGGTTCTACCACCCCGAGCGCTGGACGGTCGATAATATAAAGGCTTACTAATCAAACAACATATCATTCTATATTTTGACAAGCCGCCGATAGAACTTACGATGTGTCGAATTCTGGTGGTAATATAATTATAATAATTTAAATAAATTGATATTGAATCCAATATTAACAGTTAACTTGTAAATGCATAATCTAAAAGTTGTTATTTTCGATAAAATATTAGTACCTGTTTTCTTTTCTTCTTCTTTACGTGTATTGACATAAACAGTCACTGGAATCATATATTGTATGGGAAGGAAAAAGATTTTATAAATAGTAAAAAGTAAATTTTTTTACAGGTCGTTTGCTCGCTGTTGTCTGCGCTAGCGTCGGTGAAAAGTACACTGATAAATTCTGTACCAGTTGTACAACACATAGTAAGTACTTGTCAAGATGTTTACTAGTGTAGGTATGCCTTGTTTAAGCTAACTTCGATTTTCATACCAAACTAAATGATTGCAGGATTACCCCCGCTACGCATTTAACTATGCAGTGTCCTCGCCGCACACGCACGACAACAAGGCACAATGGGAAGCAAGGAACGGTGATCAGGTCAAAGGGTCTTACTCGCTGGTGGAACCAGACGGCAGTCTTCGAGTAGTCGACTACTCGGCTGACTCAAAACATGGTTTCAACGCTGTCGTCAAGAAAATTGGACCCACGCTGCATCCCACACCGATCGCCACGAAAGGTCCAATCGTAGCGCCGGTGGTGGCATCTGTTGCACACGTAGCGCCAGTAGCGCCTATTATCGCCCCGCTAGCGCCAATAGCTCCCTATGGCTTCGGTCCAGCCCCGCTTGCTCTCAGTCCCGTCAAAGCCACACTGGGCCACTACAGTCACAAATGGGATCCCCACACTCACTCTTACGGAGGATGGGTGCCTATTACAGGACCTGGCCGTTACGCGACTATTTTCAGCAAAAAGATCATCGGCGGCAAGGAGGTCAGATGGTCAACTGGACCCATTCCCCTTCCCTATGGCGGAAAAGTGGTCTTCAAAAAGGTCCACTGAAATTTGTTGAAGGTTCTTGGTATTGGAATGTTTCTTGCTGATGTATTGTTACGTTAAGGGTTGTTCTACATTATTGTATAAACTGTTTTACTATAGTTACGAGTACCTGATTTGCCTATAAAACGACTAGTCTTAATTATATTGTTATATTGATTTGTACCAGAAATAATAAATGTTACCACATAAACAGAAAGTATGTTTTGAATTCCAAACAATTATCATTAATTTATTCCAGAAAAATGTTAGTGACCATTAAAAAGTCGCAATCACAGCATTCGTTTAACTGAACTAGATATATATACTTCAAAGAAATGAACAAGTTCAAGATTAGTATATAACCTTATATTAATGACAATGTTACTTTTAAAAGTACAAACAAAATTATTTAATGTGATATCTAGAAATTTTAGTACTCTATCCAGATAAAAACAGCATGTGACATGTTACTATACAACGACAATAAGAAATAAAACCTGTCTCTCGGAATGAACAGTTGGAGGAAAAAAAGATTACACCAGGACGATAAAAGCAGAATTCTAAAACAAAGGATGACTCGAATGTTAAATAAGATAAACTCTAGCAGGCAGTGAATTCAGCCGAAGGACAATATTATAATCGCAATAAACACTTAATTAAGCGGAATTATATTTAAATGTCTCAAACACAAGCATGCCTTAAGATAAAATCGCCGGGAAATATATCTTCACTTCACTTCATCAGCGTTAGTTTTGGCTTTTATCCGCACTTAGCTTCACAATTGGGCCATTGTGCGCACTTCATCAGCGTTATAAATGTATTTATACAAAGTTGTATTGTTCAACATCTTATATGGGTGTTGGGTGGTTCAAGTAAAGAACACTTGACCCATCAAGGATTATGTGTGGTAAAGCCTCTTATCACTCCGTAAAGCCATCATCGCCTGCAGATAATCAAAATCGTCCATCAGTTTAATGATGTTCTTCGGTGGCATGGCCCTGAAGTCTAGTCTTGGGTATCCAATTACCGTCTTCCCTTTTTAGAACATCGCAATATTCCATGTTCTCATTCTCTTTCTAATCTCTGCTTACGTTCAGTACAAATCTAAGCCAGTTGTCCTTTTTAAAAGGCCAACTTTTTAAAACGTCCATTCTCCAGTGCAGTCCAGACCTTTTTAAAAGGTCCATTCTCTCTCAAGTCTGTACTGTTTTATTATTATTACTCAGACAAATAGCTTCGACCCCACAAATAAGGATTCGGAGCCCTTTCATGCCAAGTGGTCAGGTTTGTTATTTGCAATAAAACTCTTAAGACCTGTGTAGGCCCGCCACGATCGCTCAAAATAGGAATAATTTCTTTGAACCGCAGCGCAAGCGAGATGGCGATATACACTGCAAAAACGCTGTCTCTGTTTTAATCTTGTTTTTACGCGTTTTTAAGCAGTCGCGGTAGTATTCCGACTCAGGCCTATAGTATTCCGACTAGAAGCACTTCTAGTCGGCTCAGCTTCAGATATTCCTTGATATTACATCCTTAAATGCTTATATAGTTATCGTTGTCTTAAACTTGATTGCTGATTTAAGAATTGCATATCTCCTCATATAATTAATAGTCCAGACAGTAAGCTTAGGAGCAAAATGTCTGGATTATTCAGTGACTATTTATTTAGTTATGATATCGTCATCATCGTGATTAGCCTAGACTGTCCCTTATGAGCTAGGTGTACGGCAAAGTTTAGTTGGTAAGCGAATACTCCGCAGCCTCAATCCTATAAATAAATATCCTGAGTACGTATCGTGCTCCTTGTGAGGATTCTCAGAATCAATCACCCCTCGTGAAAGAAAAAAAATTGATAAAATTTTATAAGGGTTCTAATGTATGGCGGAGGACAGAATCCAACGCCTGAAGTAGGCTAAAAGCTTAGGTCGTGCGAAGCTGGCAGGTGTTTCTAGTAGTTTAATAGGTTCACACCTTTGCACTACCCACAAGGCTGACAGTTCAGAAATGCATAAAGGCGTAATGGCTTTTTTATATTTTACCCAATACACAACTTTTGTTATATTTTTTTTCTACGAATTATAATTCATTTTTGTGTACTACAACATTTTACAATTATAGTCCTATATTATATAAATACATAGGTTCAAAATAAATATTCAGTATTTTGTTCAGTGTTAAAAAGACAGAGAACTCACTCTCAAATTCTTGATGATATATTGGATTGGAAAATATTGTGCCTCCAATAAATCGTCAAATATCTTACAGGTTCACCTAGAATACATTTAGTTTGAAAATAGTGTATGTAAAAAATATACTAAAAATGTCAATCAATAAATACAGCATACAATTGAAGAGATAATGAAAGCTAACCGGTTCTAGCGTTATGTACCACTTGCGCGATAAAGTCATTTTAATAATTAAAATTCTTGCATTCCACTAGTCACAATTACCACACGTTATGTACATTTAGAGACAGAATACATAGTGCGATTGTAACATATTGAGTCAAATCATCCGTGGAAATGAGAGTTTGTCAAAAACCGGAGCACGGCCGAATCGGAATTATTAGTGTTGTATATATAAGCTAAAACATCAGGACGAAATCACAGTGCACTTCGGTGGTTTAATAGACAATATCGTTCTCACAATGAACACCCACTTAGTGGTAATGTATATAACATTTTATTTTTATAAACACTTTAAATAAGTATAAATAATATTATTAAGAGTATGCTGTGTTCGACAACACTAGTGATATAGACATTTTAATATTTCAATAAGGAATTAAATCGAGTTATGAAATTCTATGGCAACTGAATATATCTCTCTTCACAGGTATCCAGCCTTTTGGCGTTAGCTGCCAGCGTATCAGCGTCCGCGATACCCGCGCTGGTGGCGCATGCGCCCGTCGCCGCCGTCGTCGACACAATAGTGAGTAATATGTTTTATTAAACGACAAACTCTTAATTTTGTCTACTGTAGATAAGAGTGACAAGGTAGTAATTTAGCCTTAAAATTATATATATAATGACACTAGTAAAAATTACGTAATCATTTTATTCCTAAGGGTTCCCTATACCTCACGCAGCCAGCACCATTAGATACTGACCACGATCCAGTAGGAACTGAGAATCTCACTAAGTTCGAAAGATACAAATTTAAAATTGTTTAGCTACAGTCATTTAGGCAGCAAAGTTATTTATTATCTCTACTGAGGTAGTCCTCAGACAAACTGCTCAATTAATTATCAAATGCGCTAAAAAGAATAAAATAAACTTTTACATATATAAAAGCTTGGAGATTTACTTACTTATAGAATACTTTTAATGACAAACTTTTATAATGTAAAAGTTTATTTTGTTATTTTTAGCGCATTTAATAAAGCTTGTATTAAATAATTTTTTTACGACTAAAAGACCAAGCTTAGTAAACCCTTTCATTTGATACCCATATTGTAGGGGTGCATTATAAAAAATTGGTCCGCCATCTTCGGAAAGTCCGCCATATTGGATTAAGAGTGACGTCACATTATTTATCAAGGTGTTCTTTGCAAGCCCTTTTATTTGATACCCATATTGTAGGGGTGCATTAAAAATAATTGATCCGCCATCTTGGTAATGCCGCCATGTTGGATTTAGAAAGACGGCACACACATAACCATGCATTGTCATCCGACTTACACGTGCATGCAAAATTTCAGCTCAATCGGACACCGGGAAGTGGGTCAAATTAAGATTCCAAGATTTTCTTACATAGTTACAAGTGAAGCTTGTAAAAACATCTGAACCACTGACATAATATATTATGACTCAAATATTATTTTCACAGCCTAACCCTGGATATGCCTTTAATTATGCCGTAAATGACCCGTCGACCGGCGACAATAAGGCCCAGTGGGAGAATCGACATGGAGATGTAGTGCAAGGAGAATATTCGCTTGTTGAGCCTGACGGCAACGTGCGGACGGTCCAGTATTCTGCCGATCCACACAGAGGTTTCAACGCGGTGGTGAAGAAGAGCGGACCTACAGTGCATTCAGTTTCGGTGCCGGTAGCAGCGCCAATCGCTGTGGGTACTATCGACCATGCGCCAGTTGTACCACTCGCGCACGCCGCCCCCGTTGCTATTGCCCAGACCCCAGTTGTAGCTCCCATAGCCCATGCACCGATAGCACCCATAATCGTTGACGCGGCCCCAGCGGCAGAGTTGCTTCATGATGTTGGCCCGATAGTTCATGACGTCGGCCCGATAGTTCATGACGTTGCGCCAATCGCACATACCCCGCTCATCGAGACAGCGCCTATTATAGCGCCGTTAGATTTACATCTACCCTTATTCCATTTACCCGCCCCTGGCCCTATGGTATCAGTGTCAGGCACTACCTATGGCCCTAAAGGTCACATAGTGCGAAGATGGACGGCGGGTCCGATTTCGCTCGACGGCAAAACACTGACAATCAAGACGAAGCATTAAGCACTACAACGTGCGGACTTTATGTAAATAACTTCTCCGTGTATATGTAACGTGGGTTACTCGCGGCTCTAGTGTGTTCTTGCACAGTGCGTCCGTGTAAAAATACACATAGGTCTTAAGAAGTTGATTGTAGCGATGTTATTATTACTCGAAAGTAATGATGTGTACCTGTACCTGCCACCGAGAAACAGTATATATCACTAATGTTACAAAATATATTTACGAATTTGTAAAGTATGTTTCATTTGGTCGTGTAATTAAACCCCTGTATTAGAACCGAGTACTAGAAATGTAATACATGATCTAGTTCATGTCATTAGAAATCGAAAAATTGTTTCGCAGCACAATGAATAATAATAAAGCAAAGTTTGAGCAAGTGTAGCCACGAAGCGTGGAGTGTAAATAGAACATTTAAACTATCTGCCACTCTCGAATGGCGATGGTCGAATTTGTATTGGCGGCACTGTTTGACGAACCGTTGCCAACACAGCATTTTACATATTCAAATAAGTAGTTTAGTCAATAATTAATTTTATTCACATCCTTATGAATATTGATCAATGACTAGATTACATTCAAGAAAACAGTTCAGAACATAATATTTTATTATAACATGGTAGATGTGTCTAATATCTATGGTTTGTTGATAGGTTAGTGCTGATCTACTTACCGGATTATTATCTTCGTCTACATCATATTCTTCTCTTTGCACCATCATCAGTTTTCCACTTGCATTTAGAACCTGCGAAATTAATGAATTATTTAATGAGCGTTTTAGAATTGTGGGGCAATAGCTTAGTTTGCTAGGGGTTAGTTTATATGCCTGCGTGGTGGTATAAAAACAAAATAATCTTCATTTAACATATGATTTTACAGTCACTTATTGACGTCAAACATAAATAAAATGTGTGGACATAAAGAAGTTAGGCTACATAGCCTTGTTCGCGAAAAAAAGATACTCAATACACAATGACTTTATTGCGATATTGATATTCTACGTCTATTCAGAAATTAGAAAAACCTCTCAAAAAAACAGGCAACTATGAAGATCTAATTTTTCTCCACTTAAAAATTATAAAAATACTATGATGAAATAATATGTCGAGTAAATAATAATGTGTATAATACAGAACCATTAAATTATCTATATGTATAAAAATTTATGCTACTTTTCGTTGTAATTTTATAACTCACTAGCAGCCCGTCCCGACTTCTCACGGGTAGACATAAATAGGTACAGATATTTAAGTTATATGCATGCTAATTAAAACGACCATGAATCACTTCAAAAAGTAATCATCAGGTATTGAAACAGTCTTGAATATTAAATTATTTATTTGAATAAAAATTTATAAATGGTATGGATAACACGGTCTGGTTTTGATCGGCATTTCAAAAAGAGTAGTTATAGTGACGTAACTACAATAGTTAGATATATGGTCTCGCGAAGTTTTTTGTAGATATTGATATATTCTATAATATTGTCGAACATTTTTTTGTCGTATCATTAATACTCTTAGCAGCGTATGCGATGAAAGACATTTTATGGCAATTTTTTTTACACCTTCGGTTGGTTTTAATAAGAATTTCTAAAGATTTCTATAGTAATCTAGTACTAAATATAGCCTATATTACTTCGTGATAATGTAGCTTTCTAATGAAAGAATTTTTAAAATCGGTCCAGTAGTTTTTGAGTTTATTTGTTACATACAAAAATACAAATCTTTCCTCTTTATAATTTTAGTGTAGAAGAACAGGCTGTCCAAACTAAATGTTTAGGCTTTGTTCGGACTATTTAGTAGATGGTTTATGTGAAATTTGCACAAACTCGGTCAAGCGCTTCTTCATTTATCACATTTTTTAAAAGAAATAAATTGGTGGATAATTTTGTTAATGGGGATTTTTGTGTCTAATTGAAACTTTATAGCGATTGTGCTGCCAAATTGAAACGTTTTCACAGTTGACAGTGCAAGCATGTTGTTATGTCATTCATGCGGTCATTTCATTTTGAACGTGCTTCGATTAAAGCAAATTGTCAGCGATAATTTGTTTTTCCAAATGTTTTGCCTTAAGTTTTAAAATAGCTGGCAATTTTAGTATTTTTTGTTTGAATAAATGAATTTGATGGTATTTTTTTTATTATTTCACTTTATACGTAGCAAAGCACATACCAGGCCGTACATTATACAAATAAAATCCAAGCATTTTCATCATTTAAGAAATCATTGACCATCGAGTCTTTTGACACCCACGCAAATAAGATCAACCGACCATGATAGACAATTTTTTTTGCAATTTTTTGTTAAGAATGATGTAGAAACTTTTTTCTGTCCACCATGTCGGTAAAGATCGCGTCCATATCCGTCTTATATCCTTGTATACCACATATCGTTCTGAGACAGGAGGAAACGACACATTTAGCGTATATTAATATACTGACCAAGGAATCCGGCGCTCTCGGCGGCGCCTGCTGGTGCGGCTGGTGCGGGTGGCGCGGCCGCGGCGCCTGCAGCCGGCACAGCGACGCCGACACCACGCACGCCGCGTGCGACAGCGCCGACACGTCCACCGCCTGCACGCACCGCATCTCCACCCCGCCCTCTGCACACACACACACACCACCCATACACTCGCAGTGACGCCGACACCACGCACGCCGCGTGCGACAGCGCCGACACGTCCACCGCCTGCACGCACCGCATCTCCACCCCGCCCTCTGCACACACCACACACACACACCACCCATTCACTCGCAGTGACGCCGACACCACGCACGCCGCGTGCGACAGCGCCGACACGTCCACCGCCTGCACGCACCGCATCTCCACCCCGCCCTCTGCACACACACACACACCACCCATACACTCGCAGTGACGCCGACACCACGCACGCCGCGTGCGACAGCGCCGACACGTCCACCGCCTGCACGCACCGCATCTCCACCCCGCCCTCTGCACACACACACACACACACCACCCATTCACTCGCAGTGACGCCGACACCACGCACGCCGCGTGCGACAGCGCCGACACGTCCACCGCCTGCACGCACCGCATCTCCACCCCGCCCTCTGCACACACACACACACACCACCCATACACTCGCAGTGACGCCGACACCACGCACGCCGCGTGCGACAGCGCCGACACGTCCACCGCCTGCACGCACCGCATCTCCACCCCGCCCTCTGCACACACACACACACACCACCCATACACTCGCAGCGACGCCGACACCACGCACGCCGCGTGCGACAGCGCCGACACGTCCACCGCCTGCACGCACCGCATCTCCCCCGTCCGTATCGGTCTTATAATTTCACTATCATATTATGGTTCAATTAAAAGACGACTAAAATCAACAGTATCGAATGCACATGATATATCGAGAAATAGCACTGAAATAACATAGGTTTTTCTCTACGTAACAAGTGTGCTCTATCTCTTAGCAGAATCACTTGGACCTAGTCACAATAATGTTACAAAAGTTATTTTTTTTAAAAGTTTATCCATATTCTTTTGTTTATTAACAAATGTACTTGTACGCAAGCGTGTCATGATCGAGATAAAAACACAAAATATTTAAATAAGATACACAAAATAACATAAACAGGCAAATATTTCAGATCTTGATCGATCTTATTTATTTATTAATTATTAAATTTCATGTATTCACTTAGATGTTATATAGGTAGGTTATCCATAGTTAGCTAACAGCTCACTTACAGATTTTTAAAAATTATGTTGTGAAGTTATAAAACATGTAATTTCATATAATATCTAGTAGTTAGACTTATTGCTATTTTATTTCTTTAAGTTAATAGATATTATTTATTTTACTATTATCATAATGCATTAGAGTTGTTAAAGAATTGTTTTATTAAATAATAATAAACAACCCTGAGAAAACAGATGGTTTTATAATCAAACACAACTCACCATTATCCACGCAGGTGAGTTCATATATCGTCACTAAAGCGTCGGAGCCAAACACTACCAGCTGATCATCCAGGATATCCAGGACGAGCACCTGAGACTGTACACGCACGATTTTGGCGCACTTGTTGTCGAGTTTTGCTTCCCGTGGATAGAACCGGATTTCGTCCTTCCCGTCCAGGATGCTGTAGCAACCTGCAAGTACACCTACTTGTGAATTTCTTTTTTAGCAAGTCGTTAAACTGTCCAGTCATCACCTCTCTATTTCTCGTGGGATCTCGCCTCTCTGTTTTTTGTCTCGGTGAATTAATTGCCGCAAAGGGCCACACATACAATTGGCGAAAATAATAGAATCGTATATCTCAAGCGGTAATTCTAGTACGAGTCAATATCTACTGTCAATAATTACGTATCGAATATGCTCCGACAAACCGTGTTGAAGAAATGTGTGTTACGTTGCGATGTGTAGTGAATTCTAGTGACATTTGGGGGTGTAACGGGAACCTCGCCTATCGGAACTCTCACCTGGCAGTGCACCAAGCAAACCAATAGGCGAGGCTGTAGTGCCCCCCACCCACACAGGGCCAGCGTGCTGGGGGACGGCCAAAAACTTCCTGTTCGGAATCCTACGCACGGGAGGAGACGTGCGGGGCGCTGTGCATGAAGATCACGCGGGCGCGGGACTCAAACCGGTTACCGACGGGCCTTCTTGACCGGGCGCTCGAGCGACTCGCACTAGAACGCCGCCGTGCTTAGACCGCGTCGTTTAATTTTGTCGGGCATTACTTGTGTGTAAAGACGTGATATAAACCAGTCAATTTACAGTCCACTTTTATTTACCACCTAGGAGGAACCCCAACATGGTCCTTCGAGCCGGATGTAAAACGTTATAGAAATCGGCCGAAAGGATAAATGTACTCACTGCGCCCTTTACTGAGGAACGGTCGCAGTACTAGCCATAAGGTCGCTAGAATCCACGCTTTAAGGCTGAATTTAGGCTGCGGGGATCCCTGGAGACCTATTTTTGAATTACGTATACTTCGAAATCACCGCTGACTAAATAGTCAGCGATGACGTCGAGGTTATGGATTCCTAAACATCCAATTTTTGAAAGTCGATCGCAGAGCTGCCAACATAGATAAAGTACACACATATGTAAGGGTTCGGATCGACGCAGAATGTAGCCGCTGCCAGTTATTGCCGGCTTAGCCATTATGGTGTATGGTTTGATAAAGAGAAAAAAAAACAAGATTTCAAACTTATTTATTTCCTTAATTAATTTAATATTTCAAACATATTTATTTCCTTAATTAATTTAAGATTTCAAACATATTTATTTCCTTATTTAATTTTAAAACCAACTGAAGAAAAAAGAAAACTAAATTAATGTAAGTACTTTTGGTTCTATTCTGTACCTACATGTAAGTAGCTATTTTCTAGTAAATACTTATAGTTTACTGCTATATATTCTACATGCTTACATTAAACCGTAAAAGTTACTTAATTAACCAATTTCATATTTTCAAATGTCTGAATTACAAAAGAAAAATGTAGAGAAAAGATAAAAAACTATTTAAGAAGACTGACTGAAAAATCAACACATCAACTTCAGACTCTTGTCAATATGTTCTCTAAACAAAACACAGATAACATTTAAGTAATTATAACTTGATTACGAGCGGGTACGGGCACTCGTAATGAAATCACATCGCTGACTAAGGTACACCGCATTAGTGATACTCAAAAATAAGAATTATTGAAAATCGGTGATTATTAGTCACATCAGTGATTTCGAAGTCGCATACGTAATTCAAAAATAGGTCTCCTGGTCTAGCGCCCTGTAACCTGTGCACGAAGTGCCTAAGCGGGAGTGGCACCGACGGATTGTGGCGGCCTGGCGTGCGCAGCTCGAATTACGGATCTGCGCGCGCCAGCGGGCCGTCGGTGCCGTACTCCCGCACCTCGAAGCTTGGCTCCAAGGGAAGGTGGAGGTCACCTACCGATTGACTCAGATACTCACCGGGCACGGCTGCTTCGGTGAGTATCTGTATCGGATAGGACGGGAGGGATCGACACGTTGCCACCACTGCGCATCCGACCTCGACTCGGCCCAGCACACGCTGGCGGAGTGCCCCGCGTGGGCCTCCGAGCGCCGAGTCTTGGTCGCAGAGATCGGTCGAGATCTGTCTCCGCCGGCATTGATTGCGGCAATGCTGGCGGATGAGGGAGGATGGAGGGCTGTAGCCTCCTTCTGTGAAGCAGTGATCCTCCAGAAGGAGGCCGCCGAGCGGGGTCGGGAGATGGCCGATCCCGCTCGAAGGAGGCGGCGCCGGGCTCGGTAGCACAGCTGCGGCGCTGCCGCGAGTCGCCAGCGTCCGCGGATACGGCGACCCGGGAGGGACCACGCCCCTTTCGTGGCCGGGGGCGTCGTCAGTGGTGGAGATCGGGGGAGGTATTGTAGCCTCCACCGAGGAGGGCTCCTCTGTATTGGCGGGGGAGCGGAGGCTGGGGGTTCCCGGAAGTAGCTTGGTGTTCCCGGGGGCTCCCTACATGCCTGAGGAAGGTCATCCCTGAGGTTTTTAGTGGGTAGGCCTCCCCCTTCTGGGGAGGAAAGCCCCACATAACCGCCGGCTCGCCACAGCCGGGGGAGGAAAATGCATTAAGTTGCATACAACTTAATGCATTTTCCTCAGGGGAAAATAAAGAAAGGTCTCCTGGTCCCCTCTTTTCGTGAGGATTCTCTGCTACTCCTCCTGAGAAAAAAATGTGTCGCGAACTCACCGATGACGATGTAGTCGCGCCACCAGAGCACGCCGCCGGTGACCACGAAGTCCTTCTCCTGCGCCTCGTTGCCGAACAGCTTCCAGCGGCGCGTGCTGCGGCTGTAGTGCGCGAGCCCCGCCCGGCCAGCTACGCACACGTTTTCGCCTGCTTCGTCTATGGCGCTGTACTGTAACAAAACTTATCACTATAATCAGCGGAAGTTAGTCAACCTATGGACTTCCTCCCTCATCTGCATCTAATCACCACCACTACTTATGCTAGCTAGCAACATAGATTTCGCATGGTCATCAGTTTTACAGTCAAAATCATCAAAGCGCCGCAAATATAATTGACACATAATCAGTGTTAATACGTTTTTAGTGTTTTGTATGTCTACAGGAATAAAGAGACTTTTATAGGACCACTTTTAGACTGTCTTTAAAGACTCTTTAAATTAGAAAGGCTTCCTTCACATATTGGAATTTCTGGGAACGAAGAGGCTGACCGAATAGCAAAACTGGCAATAACTGAAGGTGAACATAGATATGTTAAATCATTTCTTCTCAGTACAAGGTAGATAGATAGACCCGCCGTAGATTTGCGAATCGATGGCGTAGCATTTCGACTTTCACAAGTGCTTGTAACAGCCTAGACTGAATAAAAGATTTTGAAATTGAATCTTATTCGGAAATTACATCAAAATATAAGCATATTTGTTTTGATGAATGGAATGAATATTTCGATAAACGGTCAAAAGAAAAAGACATTTGGTATAAAAGTATTCAGTGTCAGCCTCTACGTCACCCATGGTTTTACAATCTTAAATTAAGTGGAGAATATGTAGTATTATTTAATAGATTACGTTCTGGACATTATCCATCCAACAAGTTTGGATATTTAATGAAAAAAATAGAATCTCCTAACTGTGAAATTTGTGGTACTATGGAAGATGTCCAACACTTGTTGGTGGAATGTGTCCGTTATCAAGATGCTAGGAGAGATTTAATTAACAGATTAAAAATTAATATTATAGATGTTGGTATGTTCCACAGTATTTTGGCCCAGCCAACTTCCAAATAGACCCATTTATACAATGTACTGTGCCCGCCGCGACTACCTTGAGATTAACTGTGATTGTATATGCTCCATATTGTGTATGATAATGTATATGTTCCGATGGGACTGACATATCCATTTGGATAAAAGTCCTTTTAAAATAAAGAGAAAAAAAAATTGAAAGGCGTTAGTAGTAGTTGCGGAGGTAGTTGCTAATTGAAATTAACGTCTCTCTCACAATTATGGTCCCATGAAATTATAAAAATGCAATCTCTTAATCTACGCATTTCATAGATGCCACTAGACGAGGTGAAATCAAAACTAAGTACTTCCCAAACCAAAAACCTAAAATTAGCCAAGGAAAAATTCCGAAAAAGGTTTATTTGCTGTTGTTGTTGTGAGGTACGATGCCACTTCAAGGATATACATAGGATGAGGATATAGTACATATTGCTATTGGGATGATATTTTTTTACCTACCCTCAAAGGCCAATTTGTAGCGATGTAGGTAGCGGGAAGTGGCAGGACGATCCACTGTTTTCTGCATTCATTGTCATCTACAAATTCTCTGTATTTCGTGCTGTTATCATATTCCATATTCGATTCATTCAAACCATTCTCGGATTGGTAGGCATCCGAGGAAGAGTCTATTATAGGTATTTTTGTACGCCTAGTAAGGTTGTCTTCGAGATTCACGTATAGTTTGTCATCGCCTTGCAAGTACAGGTGCCTTTGATTGCTCTGCGAAACAATAAATCCTGTTACAAAATACCGATATTGACCAGGCGGAAAGATTTCAAAGACTAATTGAATATTAATATTATTTAACATGACCAGAGCTCGGAATTAGGTACAGTTATTCATGTACTTACACTAATTTCACACAGCGAAAGAATAAAATGGATATGCCTCTAATACCAAGATTAAATTTAAAGCGCAGAAAAAAACCCGTTCTTTTTTAAATAAAAAATTATTTTCAATGTACAAATGGATTTTATAAATATTGAAAAGCTAATGATTACATATTTTAATTCTCACAAAAGTTATACTGTAATGTCGGAAACGGACACTTCAAATCTTACTGGTAATAAATCAGACAGTCAATCAGAAAAGAAATTAATCTTAAGAAATTTTAGTTAATTAAGGAGATTTTAAATATTATAAAATTATACATTGGACACAGTGCGACACAAAATGATTCAACGATGTATTCAACAAGCAGACAATAAATAACATTTTCAGGAATAAAATAATAAATATAAATTTTGTATTGTGAATTAATGTAAACTAATAAAAATTGTATAAAAAAAAAAAATTGTATTGTGAATTAATGTAAACTAATAAAAATGGTATGTTAATTATCTTTGTTTTATTTTTATATCTCGGAGGTTTTTATTATTATTTATTTGTAATATTTTTAGCCCATGGGATTGTCCGTTCTAAATCCCGGGAAGGTCCACATTAATATGAACATTTCGATGCAAGTTTACTTAGTGTTTATTTTCAGGTTTTTTATGTCTTAAATAATGTTAGTTTATTACCAAAATGTTAATCGCATCAGATCCAAAACAGAGGATGTTTATCTTAATGTTCTAAGTAATAACTATGATATAATATGTTTGTCAGAGACTAATTTCAATAGCAGTATTTTAAATTCTGAGGTGTTTGACGACCGATATATAGTTTTAAGGCGCGACAGACAAACAACTCAAGTAAGTAAAAATGATGGTGGCGGTGTCTTAGTCGCTATAAACAAAAACTTTAATTTCGTACGTCAAACTTCTTGGGAGTCGAATTTCGAAGATATATGGATTAGCGTCTTACCTAAGAACAGAAAGGACAAAACAATTAATATATGTTTATGTTATCTCCTACCACATCTGTCAATTGCTAATTTAGACGAGTTTTATGCAAATTTTCAAAACATTATACTCAATCGAGATAAGGACGAGTTTCTTTGTGTTGGCGATTTTAACACTCCTGACTTAACTTGGATTAAATCTTTGAACTCTGCTGAGATGATACCTAGCAATTCTGTGGGAGAAAAAGCTGATCTCTTGTTGGAGAGTGTTGCACTGTGTAATTTACACCAGTGTAATACTTCCGCGAATAAGTACGGAAAGTTCCTAGACCTCATACTTTCCAGTTCCACAGATTTGCAGGTATATAATACTGAAGCAATTAGCAAGTTGGACCGCTACCATCCAGCCTTAGTTGTTGATATTGAGTTTCGAGTCACCAAGTTGGAGCCGCTAAAACCAAATGTATCAACACGACTAAATTTTAAAAAAAGTAATTTTAATAATATTAAAGCTGACCTAGAAGGTGTGAATTGGAAAGAGGAACTTAAATACGATGACATTGACATGACGGTGGAAAAATTCTACACTATAGTTAATGGCATACTCTCCAAATACACTCCGTTCACCAGAAAACATTCCAATAACATGCCTGGGTGGTTTTCTCCTGCCTTAGTACGATCTCTTCGAGAAAAGTCAATCACGCATCGTCGGTACAAAAAATTTAAAAATCCTCGTGATTATGATTCATATTCTATCATGAGACGCCGTTGCAAAAAACTTATTGATCGCGATTACAAAAAATACATTGCATCTGTAGAATCATCAATAAAAACAAACAATTTAAAGCAATTTTGGGGATATATTAAGAGTAAAAAGGTTTCAGAATCGATACCCCATACTATGAAATATGGCGATTTAATATCCTCCGATCAACAAGTAATTTCCGAACTCTTCTCTAATCACTTTAGCTCTGTTTTCGAAAATTCAGATTCAATATCTAACATTTCTGGTACTGATGTTAATAGGATAAGTACCAGTTGTTTAAGTGATATAGTTATTAATTGCGAGCAAATTCAACTTAAAATAGCAAAACTTGATTCAAATAAAGGGGCAGGTCCAGATGGAATCCCTCCCCTAGTCATAAAAAAATGTGGTGAAGAATTAATTACTCCCCTTCTTATTGTTTTTAATAAATCACTACAAACTGGAGTATTTCCAGCTTTGTGGAAAATTGCTTACATAATTCCTATTTATAAATCTGGTGAAAGAACTCACTGTGAAAACTATCGTCCGATTAGTATGTTGTCATGTTTAGGAAAACTTTTTGAATCAATAACACACGATGCTCTCTATTACCACATCAAGCAACTGATATCTCCCTTACAGCATGGTTTTATCCGCAATCGCTCCACAACTACTAACCTTCTAAATTTCAAAAACTATATATGTACTGCTTTTGCAAGAAGAGTTCAGGTAGATTGTATCTATACTGATTTCGCGAAGGCGTTTGACAAAGTGTGTCACAGTATATTAATCCGTAAACTGGAAACTCACTTCGGTATCCACGGTAATTTGTTAAGGTGGCTTGAATCATATATCACTAAACGTAGTCAACTTGTTGCGGTTAAGGGTTTCCTGTCATCTCCTGTCCAGGTTACCTCTGGAGTACCACAAGGTTCTCACCTTGGCCCGCTATTATTTATTGCATTTATTAATGATCTCAGTTCGAAATTAATCAATCCCTGCTTGTTGTACGCTGATGATCTTAAGCTCTTTACGGAAGTTTATAATGGTAAAGACTGTGAAACCTTGCAGCTTGACCTTAAAACCTTAAATAGATGGTGTGACGAAAATAATATGATGTTGAATATTAAAAAATGTTTTATAATATCGTTTACATCAAAATATCAGAGATTAATTTATGACTATAAAATTAACGATCACAATCTTGAAAGAAAACATGTGGTTAGAGACCTGGGAATAATTTTTGATGAAAAGTTTACTTTCAGAGATCATTACGATCATATTATTAACAAAAGTGTAAAACTTATAGGTTTTATAGCTCGAAATACTATACGTTTCCGAAATCCTTATATTCTGTTGAAACTTTATTTTGTCTTAATTCGAAGTACACTTGAATATTGCTCAGTTATTTGGTCACCATATTACGAAATACACAGCAATCGCATCGAGAGTTCAAAAGAAATGCTTGAATATCTTGTGCTATAGACTTGGCTTGAATCGTACACTTCGTACATACTCAGAGAAATTACAAAAATTTAATTTACTAAGTCTAAAATCTCGTCGCTTATATATAGATCTGGTCACATTGTTTAAAATTATTAATTCCGTAATTAACTCTCCCCCTATTTTATCGTCAATAAGCATTAACATCAAACCTAGGGCGCGAAACGGCTTTACAAACGTTTTCTTACTGCGAGTATTCAAAAACAATACTTCCTTTTACAGTCCAATTGTCAGGATGTGTCGCCAATACAATGATGTCTCAAAGAATCATCACGACACAATAGACATATTTGGTCAAAGTCTCACAAAATTTAAAAAGAGCGTGATGAACATATTGTGTTATACGTAATTGTTATATTGAATGTTTATGTTTTATATTAAAGTAATTATAAGTAAGTAAAGTAAATTTAAGTTTTATATTCACTTACCATACACGGATTAACACTAAGTGGACTTTTAACAAAGTCTAGTTGCAACAAGTCGGAGCTCGCCTCTCCATCTACTTTCACCATCCACAATTGGTATCCTTCTGTTGCCCATTCCTGTAATTAAAATACGAGATAACACAATTTTCAAAAACAGTTTGAGTATGGACAATGGGGCTCACCAGGCTGGAGACGCTGAGCGCGTGTAAAGCGCGGCGGCGGGCTCACCAGGCTGGAGACGCTGAGCGCGTGTGCAGCGCGGCGGCGGGCTCACCAGGCTGGAGACGCTGAGCGCGTGTGCAGCGCGGCGGCGGGCTCACCAGGCTGGGACGCTGAGCGCGTGTGCAGCGCGGCGGCGGGCTCACCAGGCTGGAGACGCTGAGCGCGTGTGCAGCGCGGCGGCGGGCTCACCAGGCTGGAGACGCTGAGCGCGTGTGCAGCGCGGCGGCGGGCTCACCAGGCTGGAGACGCTGAGCGCGTGTGCAGCGCGGCGGGGGCTCACCAGGCTGGAGGCGCTGAGCGCGTGTGCAGCGCGGCGGCGGCTCACCAGGCTGGAGACGCTGAGCGCGTGTGCAGCGCGGCGGCGGGCTCACCAGGCTGGAGACGCTGAGCGCGTGTGCAACGCGGGGGGGCTCACCAGGCTGGAGACGCTGAGCGCGTGTGCAGCGCGGCGGCGGGCTCACCAGGCTGGAGACGCTGAGCGCGTGTGCAGCGCGGCGGCGGGCTCACCAGGCTGGAGACGCTGAGCGCGTGTGCAGCGCGGCGGCGGGCTCACCAGGCTGGAGACGCTGAGCGCGTGTGCAGCGCGGCGGCGGGCTCACCAGGCTGGAGACGCTGAGCGCGTGTGCAGCGCGGCGGCGGCTCACCAGGCTGGAGACGCTGAGCGCGTGTGCAGCGCGGCGGCGGGCTCACCAGGCTGGAGGCGCTGAGCGCGTGTGCAGCGCGGCGGCGGGCTCACCAGGCTGGAGACGCTGAGCGCGTGTGCAGCGCGGCGGCGGGCTCACCAGGCTGGAGACGCTGAGCGCGTGTGCAACGCGGCGGCGGGGGCTCACCAGGCTGGAGACGCTGAGCGCGTGTGCAGCGCGGCGGCGGGCTCACCAGGCTGGAGACGCTGAGCGCGTGTGCAAGCGCGGCGGCGGGCTCACCAGGCTGGAGGCGCTGAGCGCGTGTGCAGCGCGGCGGCGGGCTCACCAGGCTGGAGACGCTGAGCGCGTGTGCAGCGCGGCGGCGGGCTCACCAGGCTGGAGACGCTGAGCGCGTGTGCAACGCGCGGCGGCGGGCTCACCAGGCTGGAGACGCTGAGCGCGTGTGCAGCGCGGCGGCGGGCTCACCAGGCTGGAGACGCTGAGCGCGTGTGCAGCGCGGCGGCGGGCTCACCAGGCTGGAGACGCTGAGCGCGTGTGCAGCGCGGCGGCGGGCTCACCAGGCTGGAGACGCTGAGCGCGTGTGCAACGCGGCGGCGGGCTCACCAGGCTGGAGACGCTGAGCGCGTGTGCAGCGCGGCGGCGGGCTCACCAGGCTGGAGACGCTGAGCGCGTGTGCAGCGCGGCGGCGGGCTCACCAGGCTGGAGGCGCTGAGCGCGTGTGCAGCGCGGCGGCGGGCTCACCAGGCTGGAGACGCTGAGCGCGTGTGCAGCGCGGCGGCGGGCTCACCAGGCTGGAGACGCTGAGCGCGTGTGCAACGCGGCGGCGGCGGGCTCACCAGGCTGGAGACGCTGAGCGCGTGTGCAGCGCGGCGGCGGGCTCACCAGGCTGGAGACGCTGAGCGCGTGTGCAGCGCGGCGGCGGGCTCACCAGGCTGGAGACGCTGAGCGCGTGTGCAACGCGGCGGCGGGCTCACCAGGCTGGAGACGCTGAGCGCGTGTGCAGCGCGGCGGCGGGCTCACCAGGCTGGAGACGCTGAGCGCGTGTGCAGCGCGGCGGCGGGCTCACCAGGCTGGAGGCGCTGAGCGCGTGTGCAGCGCGGCGGCGGGCTCACCAGGCTGGAGACGCTGAGCGCGTGTGCAGCGCGGCGGCGGGCTCACCAGGCTGGAGACGCTGAGCGCGTGTGCAACGCGCGGCGCGGGCTCACCAGGCTGGAGACGCTGAGCGCGTGTGCAGCGCGGCGGCGGGCTCACCAGGCTGGAGACGCTGAGCGCGTGTGCAGCGCGGCGGCGGGCTCACCAGGCTGGAGGCGCTGAGCGCGTGTGCAGCGCGGCGGCGGGCTCACCAGGCTGGAGACGCTGAGCGCGTGTGCAGCGCGGCGGCGGGCTCACCAGGCTGGAGACGCTGAGCGCGTGTGCAGCGCGGCGGCGGGCTCACCAGGCTGGAGACGCTGAGCGCGTGTGCAGCGCGGCGGCGGGCTCACCAGGCTGGAGGCGCTGAGCGCGTGTGCAGCGCGGCGGCGGGCTCACCAGGCTGGAGGCGCTGAGCGCGTGTGCAGCGCGGCGGCGGGCTCACCAGGCTGGAGACGCTGAGCGCGTGTGCAGCGCGGCGGCGGGCTCACCAGGCTGGAGACGCTGAGCGCGTGTGCAGCGCGGCGGCGGGCTCACCAGGCTGGAGGCGCTGAGCGCGTGTGCAGCGCGGCGGCGGGCTCACCAGGCTGGAGGCGCTGAGCGCGTGTGCAGCGCGGCGGCGGGCTCACCAGGCTGGAGGCGCTGAGCGCGTGTGCAGCGCGGCGGCGGGCTCACCAGGCTGGAGGCGCTGAGCGCGTGTGCAGCGCGGCGGCGGGCTCACCAGGCTGGAGACGCTGAGCGCGTGTGCAGCGCGGCGGCGGGCTCACCAGGCTGGAGACGCTGAGCGCGTGTGCAGCGCGGCGGCGGGCTCACCAGGCTGGAGGCGCTGAGCGCGTGTGCAGCGCGGCGGCGGGCTCACCAGGCTGGAGGCGCTGAGCGCGTGTGCAGCGCGGCGGCGGGCTCACCAGGCTGGAGACGGTGAGCGGGTTGTGCGCGGGCAGGTCCTGGCTGAGCCCGTAGTCCCAGGCCAGCGAGCAGGCCAGCAGCGCGCCGAACGTGCTCCACACGGACAGGCCGCCGCGCTCCCAGCTCGCCGCCACCGCGCGACCGTCACCACTCCACCTGATTGACACGCATTCCATATCTTTTCATCAAATTGTATTATTGCTTGCTAATCTTTTCTATCTCTATCAAGATGAATAGAGTTAAATAGAATATTAACACTTTGTAAAAATTAAATATATGTTTTCAACATAGCTTTCTTTGCCAAGTTGCCAAGTTTTAGAAATCATATGAAAGTTACCATAATTAGAAGTACTTGATCGTTTATTATTTTATTGACATTTCCATTTGCACTTTGGTTGTCTTAGGAACCTCTGTATTTGTGTATAATCATATACACATTTTATCTATCAATCTATCTACCGCAACAGCACTATTTTTACATTATGCATTTAGCATTATTTTCACGTATCATATATGTATATTATGTATGTATACAGGTAAAAACAAGTAAATCACTTTAAAGATTTAGTAAATCTCAGTAATTATGTATGATGATTATTATTACTCCAATTAACTCAGTTTGCTTTTCATAATACCTCTTTTCACTTTGAAAGAACACTCTATTCCTAACGAATTTCAAAAGAAGCAGGCTTTGAAAGCAGCTCTTGCTATATCTACGTTACATCGAACTTTCCCAAAGAATCAAGATATTCCTGAGACATGAGAAATAGGTAAAAATTATGTGTTTTCTCTTGTTCTGCTGTTTTAACATTAAACGCAACAGATAGAAAAGCGGTAACGCTTTTCTGTCTATTGCGTTTAATGTTCATAAAGTAATTTCTCATTTATAACATTAGTAGGAATTAAAACTATCAGACTCACCTCATACACTTAACCGGTCCAGGATCTCCAGGAAAGTCTTTGGAACTCAAAACCATTGTATGCGAGAGCTCCAAGCCACCGGTTGCTTCATCTATCGTGAATACGTCGATTTGTGAACTAGAAAATAAAATCGAACAATGTCTAGAAAATCTTTCTCGATATTTACATTTGAATTGGGACTGGAATGGATGCCATAATCTAGGCTATTGGAAACTATTGTCACATTTTAATGAATTTCAAACTAGACTTAGGAAATATATAAAAGTGTAACTTAGTTTACATGTTTTCACATATAATAAGTAAAAGACTGAAAAAAAATTCAAGTATCATTCTATTATCGATTCTGTTTAACTCATTATTTAACACTTTATCAGACTTTCATACAAAAATAAAAAATATAGTCTAAATGTTCGTAACTCTACGTGTAGGTAGTAAAAGAAAGCGTTAGTGCGGTAAACAAACTGCCGGCACATATCTATGCAAACACTTAAAGCAGGGCACTGACACATAGAAAATTGAGACTTTTTAAGTGAAATCGATGCAAACTATGGAGATTTACTATTGCATTCAGAAATCAGATGGCTAAGTGCTGGCCAGTGCTTGCAACGCTTTTTCGCCTTACGAAAAGAAATACCTTTATTTCTAAAAAATGAGATATCATCTTGCACTGCTGAGCTACAAGATAAAATGCGAGATCTTCAGTTTCTGGCGGATATTGCATTTTTAACTGATATGACGCAACACTTGAATGAATTAAATTTAAAATTGCAAGGTAAAAACCACAATATAGCCAACATGTACGGAAATGTGAATGGCTTCAGAAGTAAACTGAAATTGTTCAAAACATCTCTACAACAAAATGTTTTTTTTTTTCAAGTTGTAAAGAACATTATTTACAGATGAAAAATTTTGAGGAATGTTATTTTTTGGATCACCTCAAATACATGGACGAAATAATCGTCGAATTTGAGCGGCGTTTTGCAGATTTAAAAAAAAATGAGTGTGATATAGCACTCTTCACTCATACATTAACGATCGCAGTTGAGAGTGTGAAGGTTGATTATCAACTGAAACTGTGTGATCTGCAATTAGACCCCTTTTACAAGAGCAGAACAGAAACAGGGATTGATTTTTTTAAGCTCCTCGCTGAACGTTTCCCGAAACTAACGAATTTCGGGCAATAAATGGGCTCGATGATGGGCAGTACCTACCTTTGTGAAAGTACATACTCAACAATGAAGTTTATTAAATCGAAATACAGGTCTTCATTGACAGATACTTCACTTAAACATGCACTGCGCCTAGCTACAACTAATATTAAAATAACGATATTATTATTATAGTATTTTATTTTTATTAATATTTTGCGGCCCACCAATGTATTTAGTGATTTTTATTGGCCCTGAGTCTCATCTAGTTTGGACACCCCTGGCTTAAAGGAACGAGCGGGGAGCGGGGGTGGGGCGCTTGAACTTGACCTATAATCTGCCGGCCGACAGTCGGTCGATCGCTTTGATGCGCTAGCGTCGCGCGTCAAGTGTTATTCGGTAGTGCGTGTTGCAATCGTAATTATCATTGCGCAATCTTAGAATTCTAGTGCACGATGGCGTATCAATATTCGAATGTAGAGTACACAGAAATGGTGCGAATGCTTGCGAGGTGTGACGATAATGTTTCTGAAGCCTGTCGACAATATGCCATACGATTCCCGAACCTGCGTACACCTAGCCATGTAACTATAAGGACTCAGTCTGCCTATCTACATACATTACTTTTTTCACATTTCGTTATTACTTTTTATTAAGGTGTTTAGTATTTAGATAGGTACTGTAAAAGGCCATTTCCATTTCACATATGTCCAATTGCTGGTATAATTTGATCTTGTAGGCGGGAAATCGTAGCGTATTGTCAGCCCGCTACCGCTGCACAGCGCCTTAGAATGGCGCGTGGCGGGGCGGGGGCTGCTGCGCTTTGTCAATGCACGAGAGCACGATAAATAGAATTGAAATGTGTTAGATAGTGCAACGGAATCTTGTAGGTTTGATTTTGGCAAAAGTATTATGTTTTGTAAAAAGTCATGGAACAAAAGTAGTTGTTTATGATGTTAGCAATATACCCCCTGTGAGGTTATTAATGTTTTTTATATAACCCTATATATTTTTTAATTTCAATAAACTTTCCGGATGCTTGGGTTGTCATCAACTCTCTCTTTCTAATAATAGACTATCCACGATAGTAAAAGAATGTAACTAAGTAACAGTCGAAAGAATTAAGCCGAAAAAAAATAAACATTCTTTAATTTCTCAAGGGACTGTACCCCTGATTAGAGATATTTCTATCGAAACAATTTTCCATAGATCACACTGTTAAAATTTTAATCACCACTTCTCCGGGCAGAATATATTTACTATGTCAATATGCAAGTTTATTCGTATAGAATTATTCAAAATCAGTTTATTGCGTCAAATATACATATAATAGACTAACTTTATAGTAACTAAGTCAATGACATGTGTTGTCAACTGTGGAAAAAAGGGGAATTTCTAAACTGATGTTATAATAAATATGTATGAAATTCTGTTCACAACGTGTTCGTGAGCCAATAAAAAAACATTTTTTGTATGAGGGTTGTAAGATAGACGTGTAAAGTGATACGTTACATATCGGATCTCTCTGTATAGAACACAAAAACTCTTTGAACTTTGTGGCTTCACATATATTTAATAAAATCAGTCTGTTACTTGTCCATTATAAATAATATTCTAACACTAACATTATAATATAAATGTGTGCATATTTTCTATTTCTCTTCTATGATGTTTCTAAATTTCAATTGTTAATATCTTGATGTAGATGAATCGACCAAACACGTTTTAAATTAGTTCAATCGTTCTTGATTTATATGTAATGTAACTAAAACTACTTTGTTCTTTAATGTATATAGATATGGATGATTGCATTTTAACTTACTTCTTCCTACCGATAGCAATTAATCTAAACTTGTGGTTGACACGGACACAAGTTGCGTCGTCGATGCCCTGCGCCCAAATACCTTGCACAGCCTGTAAGGAAAACATAGCACTATTTATTTAATTCAAATAACGTAACTCAGAAAATATCTGAATTCGAAATTTACAATAGATTTTCAGACTACGGCACCACAATCCAGATAGTGCCGGCTCGAAGGACCAAAATATTTGAGCATGATAACTAATTCCTTTTAATGTAAAAGTATTTTCTGTGGTAGTTTCGTTGTTTTAATAGAATGTTTAGCAAGTTATCTGCGAAGTGCTAGATTAAGGACACACATGTAATAGAAGGCGTTTACCGCAGTTTATTCGCGGCAAAGCGCCCAGGCAATGGTTCAAACTAGCGCCACAATACAATGTGTCTTATAACGACTCTTCGTGTGGTAATTGCTTAATGACTTATAATACGATCGTTATCCGATAATGATTAGCTGTAACTACTAAATTTTCCGATTATTCTCAATTGTTGCTAATGTTTCCTTAATTCTTGTAACTCGATGATGTGAGAGTAATGCATATTCGCGTCAGAATAGATTCTTCTAGCATTGTTTCAAAGAGTATATTTAACTAATGCTACAAAAACAATACATGTTAGCTTATATTTAGTGCAATATTAGAATAACAAACAATATGTGAGAAAAAAGTTATCAAAATCACAATATTGTTCACTGCCATATAATTGGGAACAGAGAACAAATATCTACTATATATCTGTTGAAATATAAATAAAGAACAATAAACTAGCAACAATGAGATAGCTTAGACAAATTGATACCAAAACATACAATTTTATTTTCCAAACCTTGTTCTTATCGCATTTAGTTACCGGAAAACTATATTAATAACAAGATTTCCTTTCTGCATATAACAACTATTTTTTATAAGAAAACAAATATCCTGACAGCCTGTTTTAATTATAAGGAGTTTTGCTAATTAAAACCAGTCATCACTCTCAAAATGTGGAGACAAACAAACGAGATATCTGTATAATATTCAACAATATCAGCAAGATATTTGCCATGCATATAAGTTCAGTAATTTTAATTACTTTGTATTTCATGTTGTTATTTTAACATTTATATTCAAATGTTTTAACCATTCAAATCAAAGGAGATCTGACATGTTATCAACATTAACACGTATTTAATACTAATGATGTGATGATATATAATCACAAATAAAAACACACATTTTGCACAAAAGCTTACCCTCACATTGGTCTTCCATAATATCTGAGGTTATAAAAATACACATTAAAATAATAAAAGACTGACAAAATAGAAATATAGCTGTGTAAGTTTTGTGTATCCTTCATGTTGAATTCAATATATTATTATATGTATTTTCTTTAATCTTATTTGACTTTGACCTCCTATGAAGTCAATTCTACAGAAGTTGTTTCTAGGTAGAAAATAGGTAATGCAGTCTCGAGCATAAGAGCACTGATAGCAAATTTAAAACTGCACTGTTGAGATTAGCATCGGACAATTTTATTACAGAAATGAAAAATAACAGACTTTAAACCTTCGTATATTGGTGTTTACATTGTGTTAAGTATCTTTAAAAACTTAAATGTCATTACTGTGTTTATAAAATTTGTTTCTGATGTAATGGTTTAAATCATTTTGAACCTTGTGGCCGAGCAAATATTTTCTCTATTCACAATACAACTTACTTTAGGTTATTAGTACATCATTGGAAAAAATGAGAAATTTATGTTACTTACATTGGGATCGAATTTAAGATTGGGTGCAGTGAGATAAGCCGCCCTGCCATCGTTCAGTGTGATACCAAATCCGCAAACCAGTGGTGAATATTCGATGTCGTTTACGTGAGTGTTGTCTTCGACGATAGGTTCCGCTGAAAAATCACATAAGGCTCAAACAAGACACTTATTTTAACCTGGACCGAGACCAAGAATAAAATAAAACCTCGGCCACGACCGTGAGAAGTATCAATCAGTAGATTTTTGTTTTATTGCTTAATACTTCGTACCGTTTGATAAATATAGTTCTTTAATAATCGAAATAAAACAACATGCTCCGCATGAAACAAAATAATTCGAATTAAACATCATGAGCAGAAAGAGATCAATCGTCGCCAAACTCGCGAATATACATACTCATACATACTCCTCACCAGATATTTAATATTTGGAATTAATGTTCGATTTAATTTTGTGAGGGCAGCACTTTCGCATAGTACGGAAATTTTATTAGAATAGAAGTACCAGTTAATAATAATTTTAAATGTAATCACGATCGTAGTTTTTGCTTGTCGTATCGTCAACAAATTAATTAAATTTCCTTCCATTCATTAATTTCCTTATTGTTAAGGCACTCCACAATTATTATAATTAACAACAGCGACAACTCGACAAAATCAAGCAAAAAGAAGTATTTGAAAACTTTAAAACAAATAGAAACCTGTTGACCACCTATTGATTGTAGCTGCTAGACGACGAGTGCGGTTACGGGAGCCACGCATTATTTTTCGCAAGGCACCCTTGATATTTTAATTTGAACAAATCATACTTTAATTGTAAATCGCAATTTTATAAGCAGTAAACATTTAAACCATACACAAGATTAATGATAAATACCTTTAGAAACCTGTTGATTAATGGAGAATGGTATTCGGCCAAGATCGAGGCAGTAGTCTCTATTTTGTACCCCATCCCAACGGTACCTCAAAAGGTGAGCTCTAGTGGTACACACAAGTATTTCTGTGCCTGATATGCAGCACATGCGCGTTATCTGACCATCCCACACTAAGACTTCTTTAAACTGAAAATAGAATAGATTGTGTACATTTATTGAAGACGACAAATCAAAAATGACATTAAACATGACCATAAAATTTGTCATGAAAAAGGCAATACTAGTCAGATAATTGTTATTAGAACTATAATGCAACTATGCAATTATCTGCAATATGTATTGTGACTACAAGTCAATAGTTTTAATGGGAAGAATAAAAAGTATAAAGTCCTTTCCCATAGAATTTGAGCATTTTTATATGCAAGTCCAAAATTTAGATTACATTTTACAATTAGAAATATATTTATTATATTATATATAAACGGGCCATTAAATACTGCAATTCAACAATAACTATGAATTGTCAACACAAAAACGCTGTCATTTCCATGATTGTAGACGATTAAATGTTGAGTGGCAATAATTGCTTACTATATCTCCTAGTAATGACTTAGCACATCACATTAGTATTACAACTGCATGTTGTTATAACATTAGTCTTTTGTAAAGGTTCCACATTTTGAATTGGCGCCCAGGAGAACTAATGATCAATATTCCGATCAAGAAGTGCTTGCATGTGAACGGAATTTTAAGTGACGGAGAAAAGCCTTACTATGACCACTAAGTGTAGGTTAAAATAATGTGCTAACAGAAATACCGCTCTCGCAGTGTACAGGTCATCTCCTTTGCACTAAGATTTTATTCCTGCTTAAGCAATCACGGTAGGCCTACAAGTTACAGTCATTTTTCTTTCATAGTGAGTATTCACATCAGATAGGTTCAGCCATGGGAGGTACAGTACCAGCTAGTATATAGATGGAACATTATGAGGGTAACATATTGTAGTTTCACTATGCCGTAATATGACTTTGGAAGTTATATGTAGAACTCATATTCTGGATTTGATAAGGTGAGCAAGAACTTATTCTTCGTTTCAATATCTCAATTTCTTTCTTGGAAAAATTATTTTCCATTGTGAAATCCATATCAAGTCACCGTCTTATTACTTACGAATTGAGCCTATAATCATAGTAACCATCTGTACCTGACCATTCCTCCCATACCAATACCCTGATGCAGTTTACTGATCGTCATTTTTATTCACAGTTAGCACGTAAAGCAATTGATATAAAATAATATGTTAAAACGTTAATTATTATACTCAGTCATTATAATGTAAATATGCAATTCTACTTCTCATGCTTGAGGTTATACCATGATGATAGATTGCGGATTTGACTACTGTCTCTTTTCTGTTTGTGACATTATCCAATAGATGGCAGTACAGTGAGCCACGTGGCGGGACACAGTTGCACATTTGATTTTAAAAGGTGTAACGATTAGATATTACTTAGACAGATAGCGCTACGTGTGCTATGTAGCGTTCGAGCGACAGCAACCGAATTTATCTGAGCGCTCTCAAGCTCAGAGGCTTCGTGGTGACTTCACTTCTCATTTACTAGCCGATGAGTGAACACATGTTTTTCAAATTACCCTCTATAACTTTCTATTAAATATTAGTTGAGTTTCTTTTCCATAAATTAAGTCAGAGCCTTAAGCAACTAGTGTTACATTAAAAGTTATGTCATTCTCTTAATAATAGCATGATCTCCTTATAATTGCTTTAAATAAATAAACCGTTATTTCTTGAAGTTGTTTGATATTGTTCACAACAAACAGCATATTAAATTCCATTGTAAAGATGCATTGATAATCTGCAACTTTAAATTCAATCACTAAAATGTTTTTAAACTAAGTGATAGTGAGTACCAGATAGTACAGGAGATTTTTAACATATGCTCAATACAAAATGTGTCAGAAATCTATCTCCAGTAAGTAAAACTTATTATTACGATCATTATATAGAGCCATAAAATAATCCAGCGTGCTTTGCCCCTTGCAAATATAGACAAAATCATAATCATTTTTTTGGGTAGTCTTCATTCCTGTATGTTGTATGTATGTATGTGTTTGTTATTTTTGTGTATTTTATTTATATTATTGTGTTTACATGTTTTATATTATTTTATAATTACTATATTGTCAAATATAATGTTGCTTAATGTGACCTATGGTATTTTACATATTAATTGAATATAATATCGACTTACCAGTGATATTTTCAAGGATGGTATCACTTCTTTGACGAATAACTCAGCAGAATCTCGACGCAAACTTGCTGTAGGTGGATCATATTGTTGATATGCTGTCTGTTCACTGAGGCCTTCAACATTGTACAGTATAAGGTGACCTTCTGATGTCTAAAAAATAATAGCCATAATAATAATGTGCATCTAACTGTTAATAGTTTTTTTACTGCATTTTTATGATTCAGATGGAGATTAGACCCAGTTGGTACACTCCACGCACACTTTCATAAAATTTTACTTAAATGACCTCTATGCGTTGGATCTGTGTCCCCGTGCACACCTTGTAAATTACCGTGTCTTATAAAGACGCGTGATTTAAGCTACAATAATATCCATATTAAGATACCACTGAAGATAATTAATATTTCTATTTATATAGTTTTAGTTAATAAAAAAAAACATGTGTATGATGTCATAGTTATGGTGTAATGAAGATATGCCATTGCCAAATTCTTAGAATGAAAAAGTTACAAAAAATTTTGAAGTATATATCAACAAATATGTTTTTTTTAATATACAATTGGATGAAGGTTATCTACAAACTAGAAGTTAAAATAAACACAGCTAATATCACTGTTGTCTCAGCACATCTTCATAATATGACATTCAGTAGACCCTGAGATGATCCTGCCATATACCTAATTTCAAACAGTGGAAGAAAACATAGTGCAGCAAACTGAATACACCTTCGAAAAAATTAAGTTGATGTGAAGTAAACCAGTGTCATCTTGGGCTAGCTTAGTTGGCTTCCTTCTAGCAAAGTAATCAAAAATCAATTTCTTTATTTATGAAAAAGACACAAGTTTATTTTAATTTGATGTATAACATGTTTTAAATGATATACTTATAACATGTTCTAATAATTAAGTGGAAACTTCACTGGTGAGGGATTTTATGTATATATTATAAAGTAAAATGTAAACTGTTTATTTCCCAAATCTGGCAGATAATTTCTAATTGTAATTATAAATGAGTGTGTAAATATATGTTAGTTCAGTTTTACAATACAAATCAAAACAAAAGAAAGATATTTTTCATTAATTGTTTGAAATTTAAACAATCTAAACTTCACACATACCGATATACATATCATTGCAGAATCTGGTTTCCATTCCACTCCTATATTTACTCCCAATCTTTGTATCGATTCAATATTTCTTCTATGATATACAATAGGAACTGAGGGCTGAAAAAATACCGATTTTGAAAGCTAAGAGATTTTGTACATATTATGCATAGCTTCTCTTGATATAACTACATTATTACCTTACAAAACCAAACTGCCAGACAATCGTCACTTAGGGAGGCAAATAGTACTTTGTCTCTGTTAGCTACAATTTGTTTAACTATTTGTTTATCTCCACCTAAATTCGTGAGAACTTTTGGCCATCCTATAGGGAAATACATTTTGGTTTTCAAACATTTGATGTCCTCTAATTATAGAGGAGTACAAAACAACATATTCGCAAAACAGAAACAATTCAATGCATTTCATAGAACTTTAATTTCAATAATGAATGAATACGAATAAAGAACAATTTAATTTTTTTTCAACTAAGAATACTGCACGATTACACACACAAACTACTTGTTACACAAAATTCTCCATATGTATAAGTTACTCTATGCACAAAATCACAAAATCTCTTTGAGTAAATGTGTTCTGTGCACAAAATCACAGATTAACACAAAATAATAGGCACAACACAGATTAACATATAAGTAGGTACTTCTCTGTCTACCACAGATTCTTCTTCTTCTTATTTTTGTAACTGGCAATTTACTTCTCTTCAAAACTGAGAATTACTGCTGCCATTTTCAACCACAGATTGTCTACGGCGTAGACAGACTTCTCTCCCTGTCTACGTAGGTACCCGTAGACAGAGTACATTCTCCATCTACGTCTAAGTATACCACAGATTAGTATATTTTTTTTTGGTAAATTTTCCCCTTTTAGGGTAAGGCAAAATGTACTAAGCCCATGCAGCCATAGTCTTCTCTGTGATATATTACTGATGTATACTTCTTAATGCTTTGTTGCTCAAATATTCAGATTAGTATACTATTTCACATCATTTTGTATTTCTTTTTGTTCTTTTATGACCTGGTTACATAGAGCTTTGAGTCATCGTCACTTTGTAATTCGAATTATACACCACAGATGAGTATGTATACTAAACCATAGACATAAGTCTGCATATTCGTCTTCTTTTAGAATAGATGACGGCGCCCCCAAAGGATTTCGCCAAACTCGAGTGATTGGATTAGAATACATTTTTTTGAAACAGCAAGCGAATCTATTTATTCATGCCGTGAAATACGTGAAAGGCGGTGAATAAAAAAAAACACAATACAAATTGAATTGAAATTGTATCCTATTCGCTGTCAAAATTAAAATAAATAAAAAAAACTTCAATAAAATAAAATCAAAAATAAGTCTGAATCAAAATCTAAAATATAAAATAAGTCTAAAAAATCTAAAATAAGTATATATTGGACCATTATATACTTGCAAGATTATACTAATACAATGTAATAAGACAAAAGCTAGTTAAGCTTACAAGGCTTTGAAGCCTTGAGGCCCACGACTAAGCAGGGATTTCTTTTTGAATTTCTGTATAATGTGTTCTACAAACTAATTTCTTTTTTATCCCTCAGGAGAAAGAGGCTGAGAATCTGTCACTACGGAGCACGAAATGTACCCAGAATACTTCCGTAACGGCAAGTGTTACGGAGGCTACGTTTGACTCCACGCGACCAGAGCGGTCCGGCCGCGTGACCTACCAATTAAACTTAGCCTTAGCCTTGGCCTCAAGAGCCCTACGGCTTGTATGGAGGATTGTATGTCGCACTCTCAGGAGAGGGTACGGTCAGCGCTGCCCTCCGATGAAGACGTATAAGCTAGAAAAGGCGCGGTACACCAAAGTGGATCCGGCCTGTGTGTATGGATAGGGCCTATTCGTAAAATTGCAGCAAACTGCAAAGAATGGACTACTATGAGGTGGGTGGCGCAAATGCCGCCTCTCGCAAGGCTTGAAAAGCCCGCGTTAATGGTCAGTTAGAACGAGTCTGGGACAATACTACTCGATTGCTTCCGCTACTTTTCCAAGAAGAAGTCATTCGTTGTTTTGTCATAATTATGAAAATATGTTAGATAATAACTAAGGCAACCGGTCAACTTTAGTTCGATGACCGTGGCAGCAATATAAGTATTCTCCAAAATGAACAGGAATCTAGATTTATTTTTATATGAATTAGACTTAATTTCTTATAGACAACTTCTTGAATATGTGAGGTAAATTTAAGTTATTGGTTTCTAGGTAACGAAGAGCTTCCAGGATTGCGATAACTTCTCCCGAAAAAATGGAAAAGGTGGACCAACTTTTCCATTTCTTCCCACCTCCTTTTCCTTTAAAAATTATAATTATCTGACTAAATGGGATCGGCAGTTTCTAACATCAATTTCATAACATTAGTTTAAAGCTGAAGAAACTTGATGAGACTTTTAGATGGCATAGAGGCGCCTTATGAAGCCAATTGTTTATAAATAAGCTCCACAGTATAGTCATTCTTAGGCATTATGTTAAATGTGTTATTACCACAAATTGAAATCTTAGTTAATAAATATAGTGCGGTGGCATACAGTAAAAATGATTTATTTCAACTACTTTCATAGTGTCATGAAAGACATGTTGTATCAACCTCAAATAAAATTGGGAACAGGGCAGGAGAAAGAGGAAGATTTTTATAGTGTAATGGATTGTTGTTAAGGGAATCGGCGGTTAATTTATAGCCTCTACCTCTCAGACTATTAAAACACTTCACATGTAGTGATGTTAACAACGTTCACAGTATGAATCCTTAACCGAACCCGAACAATGTGTCCGTGTTTAGTGTTACTCTGCTTTATAAAATTATAAATTGCTGCAAAGGTTGATTTTCGGATTAAAAAATTGAAGATGAATAGTGTATTGTTGGCATAAAGTGTTTATGAATAAGTGTCAAAGAGATTTACATCGAATAATTAACATAATACTTGATTAACAACAACTTCTACGAGTGTTGAAAGAAAACGCGTAAGCGCCTCGATTCACACGGCGCATACGGCCTTTTGGTCGCGATCGCAACTAGTGGAATATTTAGTGGCGCTTCGTTGTGTATGGATTGTTATCGACTTACCTACTTGTAAATAAATATTTGCATTGCAACTTATGATGGCACCTACCGCCAATTGTGCTGGTTGTCATAATGGCATTACAAAGAAGAACGAATACCTATTCTGCTTTGTATGCAAATCAAAATTTGATCTCGAGTGCGCTGGTATTGGTCTCCAACGCTTTGCAACAATGAGTGCGCAGCGCAAAAACTCCTGGAAATGCCCTGAATGTCGTTGTAAACAGCCAAAAATTGACAACACAAATACCCCAGTACGAGCGGGGCCTAGTGATCAACAGGATGTTGGACTGAGTCCTGACCATTCCAATGTAACTTACCGATCTAAGAAGCCAACATTAAATACGTCGCCGGGTGGGCATTGCTGTGTATTAGAAGAGAGGCTTTAGAGTATTATTGCGCTGGAGGTATCATCTATTTTGAAAAGTACTATAAAAGAATAAGTAACAGAGTTAAAAAATATGAGGGAACAAATATATAGTTTCCAAGATTCAATGGCATTTTTTAATAAGCAGTTTGAAGAAATCCGTACAGCTTTATCTGAGAAAGATAGCTTGATTACTGATTTGAAAGCTGAAAATGAGAGACTTAAGTCGGCTACTTTTGATCTAACTCAACGTTTGAACATAATTGAAGTGCACTTGAGGGAGAGCAATATAGAAATAAATGGCATACCTGAGCACAGATCTGAAAATTTGGATGATACTATCATACAGCTCGGTAAAATTGTGGACACTCCCTTGGTCAGACAAGATATTGTGAAATTAACAAGGGTTGCCAAACTATCTAACAACAATAGTAGACCAAGAGCCGTAATAGGCAAACTGTGTAACCCGAGAATGCGAGATGCTGTATTGGCCTCAATTACAAAATTTAACAAAGCAAATGCTCAAGATAAGTTGCCTTCAAGTCATCTTGGTATTGGCGGATCTAAGGTACTAATTTTTGTAGCGGAACACTTAACACCTGGAAACAAGATGTTGCATGCTGCTACTCGTAGAAAGGCCAAAGAATTCTCATATAAGTTTGTTTAGATACGAAACGGACGGATCTATGCTCGCAAAGACGAATATAGCCAGGCTTTACTAATAAAATCGTCAGATAGTCTCAAGCTCATCTGTAAATAGGTTTGTTGAAGGTTGTAGGGTTAATGTTTTATTTTTGTAGATTATTGTTTTAAGATGGTTGAAGTTTATTACCAAAATGTTCAGGGTCTTAGGACGAAAACAAATGAAGTTTATAAAAACATATGTAATTCTGATTATAAAATAATAGCTTTCACCGAAACTTGGTTGAACATAAACATTTCGAGTAATGAATTGTTTGACAGTAACAAGTACAATGTGTACCGTCGGGATCGACTTTGTTCAAAAACAACGAAACGAGATGGAGGGGGGGTCCTATTAGCGGTTTCTAGCGATATACCATCGGTCCGACTGTTGAATTGGGAATCTGACATCGAATGCATATGGGTAAATTTACGGATCGAAGTGAACAATAGATCAAAGAACCTGTTAATTTGTGTTGTGTATTTACCGCCACCTGTAAGCTCAAATACTTTGTCACACTTCTTAAGTATTTTGGAAAAAACCATGTGTCAGGCTGATGATGTGTTGATCCTTGGGGATTTTAATCTTGGATGTATAGAGTGGAGTACTACTGAAAGTTACGGGTACACGACACCGGCAAAATACCATTCGACACTGGGGAATATGTTTGTCGATTTTATATTTGCTAATGAATAATATCAACTTTGCGCGTACGGTATCCAAGATCCACTTCTATAGTGGTTTCAATCTTATCTATGGGAAAGACCTCAACAAGTAGTTATACATGGTTATACATCGACATGCTACTATGCTACCTCCGGGGTACCACAAGGTTCCCATTTGGGACCGTCACTTTCTTTGGCATTCATTAACGATATATCCCACCAAATAAAAAATTGTAAATTCTCAATGTTTGCAGACGATTTAAAGATATATAGACCTATAAAATCAGCCAATGACAGCAGGTTGTTGCAAAATGATCTAAACAACATATTTAATTGGTGTCGGTCAAATTATATGTCTCTCAACGTCAATGAGTGCTACCATATTAAATACAGCAGACTAAAAAAACCACTTGTTACTAGGTATGAGATCGGCGGCGCATCTCTAGTTGAGGTAGATGAAATACGCGATCTAGGAGTAACTATTGCAGAGGGAGGAGGGGTGCAAAGGCCAGGGGTCCTCAGATGCGATACTTGATCCTGAGGGCCCCCTACAACGCCAGAGGATGGCCATCGCTGAGGTTTTTAGTGGCTAGGCCTCCCCCTTCTGGGGAGGAGAGCCCCACATAACCACCGGCTCTCCGCAGCCGGGGTATGCAATTCAATGAATTTTCCTCAGCGTAACAAAAAAAAAAAAGGAGTAACTATTGATAAGGCTTACGTTCAAAACACACATTAATTCAATAGTGTCTAAAGCTGCAAAAAATTTAGGTTTCTTAAAAAGAAACACTAAAGGTTTTCATAATGTTAAAACAAAAATCTTATTGTACAACTCTTTAGTGCGCAGCCATCTTGAGTTTGCCTCTAGTGTCTGGAACCCATACTATTCGCTACATTCGCAGAGAATTGAGGGTATCCAACGATCATTTACATGGCATCTTGCATTTGGTACTCATGGCTTCTCTCACAGACAACATACAATCAGAGACTATTATATTTTGGAATGATAAGTCTACAGAATAGACTACAGAATGTCTAACTTGTGATAACTTAACATCAAGCGTGCCGTTGTCAGTGCCTTACAAGTACCCCAGAGGTCGCATACATAAATTATTCTGTGTTCCGATGGCCAGGACCAATCTCGGCTTACAGTCGCCTTTGGTGAGAATTTATTTTGATTTCAATATAATATCTCGAAAAATTCTCGATCTTGATGTCTTTGGTGACGGAATTTCGGGTTTTTGTAAAAAAATATATTAATATTTTGCCGGTGTTATGTAGGATGCCTGTTAGTGAGTGGTACAGTTATTCGTTTGTAAATTTAGTTAGTTATTGCGAATTTTATGTACGCTTTTATTGTGATGCATATCAGAACTTTTGTATATATATAAGTTACTTTTTTGTAATTTTAATATGTGTCATGTAGCAGTACTGTAAATAAATAAATGTTAAGCTAAGTATAGTGTAGACTCACTTCACAGACCGGACGATGTCATTGGCATCGACAGAATTGGTAATCAAAGAATATATTTACTCTAGCGAGATTGGTAATGCAATTAATGACATCATGACAATTTACGTGAGAGCGACCCAAAGGCATTGTTGTTAAGGATGATGGTTATTCGGTCATTGCCAATTAGTCTGTGGTCATTGGCATTTGAAACACATCGATTGTTGTTGTTTGTACTCTTTGAGAGTATGAAATATTATCTTTGCTTTGTTATAATTATTTAATCTATGTAAAGTGAATTATTATTTCAATTTTATTTGATGCTAGTGAAAATAACACAGAACTTTCAATTATTGTATCTTAATATAGCGAACTAAGTATTTTTCTTTTCATCTTGTATTTTATCTTTGATGTGTGCATTCCTGCAAGTTGCAGCCGGTAACGCTGCTATTCAATATGTCGGAAGAAATTGATTTGAATACAAGCAATCTTTGTAGTGCGAAAGAAACTAAATTTCAATCTACCTCAATATATGAAGAAGAAGAATTAATTACGCTCGCGGATATAGTACCGCATACTTCAAAAACTCTTGAGCAATGCTTAATCACACCATTGACAAATCCAGAATCTCATCTAGAGGAACAAGTCCCGGAAGTAAACAGTACTATTGAGGTCGAACATTCTGAAGAACTTGTAAATAAAATTGATTACTGTTCTTTACCGAAGGCAAAGATTAGATTGTCGCATGGAATGCAGAAAGGAAATTCATCTAATGAAATTGAGGCAGAAAATTGTTCTGCTGTGAGGGTTTTTGACAATGCCTGTAATATTTCTGTGTCTAACGATACGCCGAAAGTACAGACAAAAAGAGGTCGTAAACCAAAAAAAAAGCAAAATCCAAATCTTAAGCACATAGACAAAGAGACTACACCTTCTACCTCCTCAATTAAAGTACCTACTATTGACCCAAGTAATGACTTACTTATCACTTCACCAGGTACCACTCTTACAACATATAATACATTAAATACATCAACTGTCAAAAAGCGAGGGAGACCTAGAAAACAACCAATTAATTTCGAATCTAATCAAGAGAACTTAGATTACAACATAAGCAATGCTAAGAACTGCAGTAATCCAGATAGTAGTACATTGAGTTATGAATTGCCACAGGGAGGGTTGTCTTTAACTAGTGAACCAAATAAAACAGACCAAGAAGCAATTACATCTTATCCAGAAAATCTCAATAAACCACTTGCTAAAAGGCAACGAGGAAGTCATCAGAAACTGTCTAATAATTTCTTGCCACCTCCAGCGAGTTTAGATGATAGTAATAAGAAAACTACAGGCAATGATGATGTACTCAAAAGAAATAGTCAACAGATTGCAGAAGTTTTAAATGAAAATATAACTGAGCCTATAAATACAAAAAAACCCGAACCAGAAGAAGGTGGTACTAGCATTGCTACTAAAAATTGGCCTAAAAGAAGAAAACAACAGCTTAAAGGTGTTTTAAATGAAACTATAACGGAGCCTATGAACACTGGCCATTCTGAAGGCAAAACAGTCTCTACTTCTGAAATCTTACCTAAAAGACGGAGGCGGCAGATTATTGAAGTAGTAAATGACAAGGAAACTGGACCCATCAATACTAAACAACTTGACTGTGAAGTTAAACGAAAAAGACAACAGATTAAAGAGGTTATAAATGAAAAGGATTCTGAGATCATCAACAATAGTCAACCTACAGCTGAAACTAAAAGAAGAAGACAAAACATTAAAGAGTTTGAAAATAATAAAGAATCTGAGTTCCTTACTTCTTATCAAACTACTGATGAAATTGCCAGTACTTCTGAAAATAACATATCTGAGATTACAGACACCATAACACAGCTTGACAATGAACATGTAAAAGTATTCATAAGTGATCAAGAAGATGATGCTGATGACATATGCTTAAGTAAATTAAAAATGACTCTCGAATCAAATAATAGTGATAAATCTGAGGTGCGTACTGAAGTCATTCAAGCATCAGAACTGGAAACAGTATCTTGTAATAATGAAAATGTTGCTGATATTAATATAAACAAGGTGGGTCCCAAAAGAACACCAAAAAAACCATTAATGTCAGATTTTGAATATAACATAGATAGTATTGAATGTGATGTAGGATTTGACAACAGTAATTTAAAAATTGATGTTGGTGATTCTTTGTTAGTTGAAAGCCCAACTAAAAGGCCAGTACGACAAAGAGTAAGAGCAACTATGCATTATGATGAAGAATCAGATGAAGATCCCTTTGCTAATGTCGAAACATCAGAAGATGAGAAGCCCAGGAGGGGTAAAAAAGGTACGAAGTTCTATTCAGATGATGAGTATTTTCCTGGAGGATTTAAGCAGAGTTCTTCAGATATATCAGAGACATATGAGGGAAGAGAAGAATATAAAAAACAAAAGAGAAAGAAGAAGCGGTTTGATATAACTGCAGAGAAATTTTCTAGAAAAGGTATCCGAAAACCTAAAACTGATCAAGTTAGTGCAAACAAAATGACTTCACTAGAAGTCCAGACTGTAACACCAACAACTCTGGAACAGGATGATGATGTAGGGGTCTGCATGGAAACTTCAGTTATTAAGATGAATGAAGATTCAAAAAAATCTACAACCTGGGGTGGAACAGATGAGTTTGAAAATTTTTTAGCAAAAAAAATTCTGGGTACGGAAGTAAAAATAAAAAAAGCATCTACAGTACAACCTCTTGAAATACCTGTTTTAGAAGCGAAGTCGAATAAATGTGTGGAAAATAGTACGCAAACTAATATTGTGAAAACAAAAACCTCAGAATGTCAAACTTCAGCTTCCTATGATCTTTCAATGAAAAATAATATAAAATTAAACAGAGATCAGTCTGAAAATGCTTGTGAATTCTTGAAAAATGTTGTTAATACAACGGCTGAGTTGGGTGAACTAATGACACAGAAATCACAAGATTTTATAAGTAAAAAAATTAACACTTCAAATGTAACAGATACATTCAAATTGGATTATTATGTGCGCAAGTCATTTTTATTATTTAAATTAGCGAAACACAATTTAATGCAAATGGAAGATGACTTATCTAAGCAATATGATGAATTCCTAACAAAAAATAATTTGTTACAACATCGAGAGGAACCTAAGGTAATTCAGTCCACTTCAAAACACATTGACAGTGATAGTGACTGCGAAATTATTGATACACCTATTGTAGAGAAGAAAGATAAGAAATCTGCCCTTCAAAGTCTCAAAACAGTTTTTCTAAATAAAGAATTATCTATAAAAATTGCCAAAAAAAGGTCTGATCAGAAAAAACTTAATATCAAAGGCCGAAATACTGTTTGGATAAATGACTCTGTTATGGTAAAAAAAGTAAAACCTACACAGTCTTTTTTAGCCCAGGACAGCCGAAATAAAAAACCTCCTGATTATGTTACTGTTGAAATGGTAAATAATTTTTTTGAAGAGTACTATCGTCATAAATCTATGGTTACATGTGCATATTACGTCACTACAGAATGGATTATTCCACAACATCAAAATTATGTTTGTAGCTATTTTACTTCAAAACCTGATGAATTTTCTTCAAGTACTCTATCAAATGGAATACCAGGCAGTAGTAGCTTATTATCTGCAAATGTTACAGTTGTTACAGACACCAAAAATAATCTTGTAAAATCTGAGATTCTTCATTATAACTATGTGAGTCCTAAATCATTATTTGCATTGTGTGTAGATATTGTACTAAGACAAACACAAGGAACAAATACAAATATTGGTACTAAAATTAATCAGGCAAAATCTGATATTATTTGTCATAATTATGGGACTCCTAAATCATTATTTACATTGTGTGTGGATATAGTTCTCAAACACACAAAAAGATTGAATACTAATGCCATATCAAATTATGATGTTAATAATGACACTAACAATAGTCCTCAAAGCCTCAAGAATTTGACTTTATCCCATATAAATTGTAGATTGACAAAAATATATTTCTATTGTGAGAATAATTTGCAGCCTTTACCCTTAAAGTCTTTATGTTATATAAAGGTCAGGGATCTCTTCTCTTTTAAATTAGAACCGAAAATAAATAGAACTAAAATTACACAAAAAGAAAATATAATAATATCCAAGAGTTATGAAAATTCTTTAGAAATAATTAAGAACAATAAAGAAGGTTTCTCATTATTATCTCTTTGTGTCAAAAATATAAATAAATTGATGTATGAATATTGCAGAAGTAACTGTGCTATTAAATTAAATCCATGCACTTTGCAAGAAATCACTTATAATTATATTGTTAAAAAAATGCAAAATCACTTAACACAAAGACATTGTGTTATATCTTTATTCAAGTTATGCTTTGATATTGTAAAGAAACTTATTTTTGAATGTAAAGGGTCGGCTCCTAGTATTAATTTGACTATAAACTCAATTAATAGTCTAAGTAATGAAGCATATCTTACTATTGGAAATCTAAACTGTGTCCCGGATAATTTCGAGTTTTATGAAGATGATGATACTAATTTTTATGAGGCTGATAGTGAAGACAATTATTTTAATACATCTACTGAAAATGGCAGTATTGATGAAAATAACTGGATCTCACAAGTACAAATGAAAGAGCTTAAATCTTGTTTTGTTTCAAATGGAATAAAAAATACAAATACAATTGTTGAAAATGATTTAGAAACAAGAGAAAGTACAATGGTAACAAGAATCAAGATTGAACCCATTGATGAACAGGATATTGATATTGCTAGAGTAAAAATAGAGCCAATGCAAAATCAGGATGAAATGACAATGATACCAGAAATTTTAATGACTAAATCGGAAATTTATGATGATGTTTTAGAGCAACACCAAAGGAAAAATACCTACTGTTATGATGTTAACAGATTCGAATCTTTTGTAGCGTCAAATAAAATGATGCATGCTCCTGAAGATGTCAATGATAATAGAGACATCTTTAGTCAGAGTGCCTCTCGAATTCGAAGGCAGCATGAACCAGATTCAGATTCTGAAATGGATTTGAATATGAGTTTGTTAATTCCACAAACTTATGAACCAATGAATATTGAAAATGCAAAAGAAACTCTTATGGCGAGTAGTGGTGATGAAAATAAACAAACTAAGAAAATAGTTTCAAAAAAAAAACTTGACAAACGGAAAGCTAAAACAAAAAAAACAGAAATGAAACCAAGTAAATCAGCAGTAGTTGCAGAAAAAGTTATAGGGAATGGTAAACAGCATATCCTTAATGACGTAACAATGCTCACTAGAAGAATGCGTGACAAAATAAGACAGGAACAGAAAAAAGAAGTATTATCAGATTCTGAAGATGATAAAATTTCCACTGTGTCGAACAGTAACCATGAAAATGTAACTCAATCTAAAACATTGAAACAGTTTGATAAGGACAATAAAGGAAAGTTCAATAAAATTGTTGATGATGAAATTCAATGTAATAATGTTGATTCCACTGAACATATAAATGAAAATTTTCATAAAAATTGTAACTCACCAGATCCATGCAAAGACAAATTCTTTGGATTTAGTGCTATAGATCAAACCGAAGTTAATAACTATGAGAAGTACCTGAAGTATATTTACAATAAAATTATACCAGTTCAAAATTCAATTATTGATAGACATAGAAATCAAAATAGTGTAGGTCCAATTATAAATTCTGAGGAACCTGTAGAACTTTTAGAATGTGAACCAACATTACCAATATTTGCTGACAAAGAAATGTTTGCAAAATCACTTAAAGATCAAGGATTGAATAATAACAGTTGTCTGAATTCGGCAACAGAACAATCTGACCAGTATATAGATCGTAATGGTTGGCAATGTTATCCCTTAGATAGTAGAGATTTGAAATTATTTCACCAAGTTCAAATTGTGTTGGAAAAACTTCCTGAAATTTTCGTGCAGACCTACTTCGAATACCAAAATATTACAGCCCGAAATAAAGATGACGTCGAAATAGAAAGGTATATACTAGTTATTAAAAACGCAATATGATAATTGATTTTGTTTAATCCCATTAACATTTAATTACAGACTTGTTAACTTACAAACATTAAACAGACCTTTACTAAAAGAGACTAAAAGTACAGGTCGGACCAGAAATAAATTGAAATCACAAGATCCAAAATTTGCTGGACAGAGCAATGAAACTGAAACAGCAAGTGAAATATTTACTGAAAATTTAAATGAATTTTCTTATTCAGAAGATGAAGAAACTGCAATTGGATTCACTGATGAGTTGAGTCCATCGTCATATGTGAGTATTGCAATTATCCTATAATTTATATGACAATGATGACAGCTAGAAGTTTCTTATTTTATTAATTTCTGGTGTGAAAAGCATTTTGTTGAAACCTTTAATTAACCATAACCATTGGTTTATAGTTAACTTTATATCATTCCTTCCATATAATTTACACTCAACAGGCATGGAAACTTGGCTATTTGAATTTTCTATGTAATTTGCAATAATCAAATTTATATCACAAAAAAATATATGTTAATATGTGCTATTCTTAATGTTTTCAGACGTTTTTCAGTGTCACTAATAAAGTTCTTGGTGAGAAAATAATGGTTTTTCAAAATCACTCTTAAATTTTTTAAATATATAGTAAAATTAAAACTCGGTCTCTTATCCATTTTAATATCGGGTGTTCCCTCCGCGAGATCTAATAACAGCCTGCTTGCGATGTGGTATTCCTCGAATGATGTATCAAATATCGACTTGTGAAAGGCTGTTCCAAGTTGTGACTGCAGCATTTTGGTACTCGTAGGCAATTTGTGATTCTGAGATGATTTATTTTTTTTAGTATGTCCTAGATATGCTCGATACGCTTTAAATCGAGACTCAATACTCAATACTTTATTGTTTCCAAAATTTTTTAAAAGATGGTCAGACAATTTTGGACCCTGTTGGGCGCAACAATATGGTAGGTATGTTGCTACAAGTACAACATAACTAAAATAATTACAAAAACAATTTATAGTCAATAAAATAATACACACACACATATGTATATATACATATACACATACACACATATGTATATATATATATATCTCGCAATACATCCGGCGTCCATTATGGTCGTTTTTGCATTTAATGTGACGTCCACCTGCTTGTGACGTCCGATATACGGAAGCCAAATGGGAGACTAGTCCCAATCACTTACGGTTGTTGCACTGATGACAAAAGTATGAAATACTAGCTGTGCCCGCGACTTCGTCCGCGTGGAATAGTTATTTTGCGCACCTCAGCTGTTACCCGATCTTGACAAAGCGACATATCCAAATTTGGTACCATAAAAACGGTCATTGTGACTAAACCTTAAAAGATAGACATATGCCGTCGCGGACTTTTTTTTAGATCATGTATAGAGGAATAATTCTTTCATACATATTTTTTGTGTATCTTGAACCGTTTTCGCAGCGCACGCAAAGAAAGCCTTCAAAAATGAATAATTTTCCCCGTTTTTTTACACATTTACCGCTCTGTCTTTGCTCCTATTGGTCATAGCGTAATGTTATTTAGCCTATAGCCTTCCTCGATAAATGGACTATCCAACAAAAAAAGAATTATTCAAATCGCACCAGTAGTTTCGGAGATTAGCGCGTTCAAACAAACAAACAAACAAACTCTTCAGCTTTATATATTATAGATAAAATATCAAATCGGACGTCAAATTTCGAGCGGTCTGATCGAACTGCATATTTGTTAGTTCGATCATTTTTCGAACACACGAATGGTGGCGCTTCTATCGTAAAAAGTACGTTTCATATTTAGCCGTACGTAACATCCGGCTACAAGGTCAAAAAATCGCCGTTGCTTAATTGAAACCGATTTTGAATTTCTTTAGACGGTTTATTTTGATTCCATTTCCTTGAGGTGACGCGACCTATGAACTTGTTTTGTAAGAGAAGTGGCGTCCATAATTAAAAAAAAACAATGAAAAAACACTGTCGAAGTGCAAGGATTCTCAGTTTGCTGCCGAAATCAGGTAAATAATACATCTATCTACTTACTACATGTTTTCATTTTTAAATAGACATCTATTTAATGTTTTATTAAACTTGTTCAAATACTTGGGAATTTTACACAATAGTAATTATTGATTTACCTATATGTAGGTACACTATTTAACTTATATAATATATACTCAAACATTACTTATGCAAAACTTGTTTAAAATGTTTTCGCAATAATGACCATTATTATATTAATACAATATATATAATATATTGTATTTATATAATAGGTTTAATTTTCTTTGCACGTTGGCGCACTATGGATTTGTTTAAAATTAGTAGGTATATTATCTCAGTAGCTAAGTATTATTTTTTTACGTAAAAGTGTTATTAAAAAGGAAAGTGTAACAAAATTGGATTTACATGATTACGTTAAAAAGTCAAAGCATCCAGGACATTATTTCATAAATCTAGTACAGGCTATTTTTTCCCCCGTATTGTTGCAGTAGGTATAAATAAACCTTATTTATCTATGCATCGAAAATTAATTAAAATAGGTACCTATCTATATATCGATGCCTTACAGCCAAAATGGGATAAGCGACATTATTTACGAAATTGACTTATATATATCATTGGAATCGCAATTTTTTTCCGCATCTTTCTATCTAAGTTTCATCGCCCTAGGACGTATTTTTTGTCGGTTATGCGGTTGGTAAATTAAGATTTAGAGCTTAAATTTTACGTCGTAAACGCCCGATAATTTAGTGTTTTTTTCATAGTGGTGGTTAGTAATTATTATATTTCAAATTATTTACTTACGCAATTTTAGTTGTCATTATATTATCTAGATGGAAGTTTAGACCTTTTTGGCTGGAAAACAATAAATAGCAAGATAACTTAATACATTTTGGCGGTTTATGCAATTTTGAAAAACGTCGCTTAATATTTTTGGGCCGCATTTCCTTACATTTGTCAAGGAGTTTATGATAAATTGTCCTAGCGAAGATGACTATTCATCGTAGCGCTTACGCTATTTTTTCCTGCCGATATTTAAATGATTAGGGCGGTTAGATGATACGACGACTCAAAATATTTACTTACGCTATTGTAATATTTTACCTTATGACTAGTATTGTCGGTTACTCTATTCCAAAAAAAACTAAAATGGCGGATACCGCAGCGTCTCATCGATGTTTTATCCGGTCTCACGCAAAATAAACATTCAGTGCGTCGGCGACCGTTGCTCAAACACCATGCATGGATACAATCCATTCCGGCGCGCAGTTTCTTCGAGTGGGCATTGAAAAAAGTGAGTAGTATTTCATATTTCTGTTGTGATATTCCGTGAAGATTTTTATAAGAATAATTTATTTTTATTCAGTAAAAACTAATTGTTGTGATATTCCGTGAAGATTTTTATAAGAATAATTTATTTTTATTCAGTAAAAACTAATTGTGTGTATATTTGGTTTTGTTTTGTGAAGGAATTAACGTAATAAATTCTTGTAGGTATCTAACTGGTTCTAATATTCATTATGATTAGTATTTACCTACTTTGTCCTGTTATGGTTATAATGATTGTATTTTCATGAATTTTTGTTACTACGTCCGTTGGTTATGAGTATCATAACCCAGGTTATAGCACATATTACTAACTTTGAACTGAGATATCTTATACGTAAATTATCTACCCATTTATTAATAACCTTTACTTCCCAGATTAATCTTTGTATAATTTAATAGATATTTAATTTATTGATATATTTCAGGACGTCATTATGGCTCAAAAACAAAGGGCTTCGGATATCATCGGCAAAGCATTGCGATTCTCCAAAAGTGTGAAGAGACGAATTAATTTTGATGAGATAAAACCAAATAAGGTGGAAATAATTAGTTTTTTTATTATGTCAAACGTAAGTCAAACTTAATAGCAGTGACGAATGCTTTTGAACTAATGGTTGCAGGTTCGATTCTCGTATGATACAAACATTTGTGTGCATGAGCATGTCTGTATTATCTTTGTATTTTGATGTGTTCATTTCAAAAAAATATTAAAGTTTGTTTATCGGTTGGCTAGTACTCACATTAGGTACAAGTTCTGCTTGGTATGGGATTAATAATTGGCTTTAAGTGATGATGTCCTGAGATATGATTAATATTTATTTATTATAAACATTTTGGCATTGGTTCGAAAAAGGCTTATTTATGTGTAGATTCTAGTTAATTTTTCTTTCAGTCCGTCTATTTAACATTTTTGGACAGAGATCTGTCTTGATAGGTGGCAGAGAAGCAGACGGATCACCTGATGATAAGCAATTGTCGCCGCCCATGATCACCAGCAACTCCAGTGGAGGTGCAACCTTTATATAAACCAATATTTTTTCTAGCAAATGGATGATATTGGAAAGAACAATAATATAACTAATTTGACATCTGAAGAGTTACATTATCGTCAAAAAGAGTTTGCAGTAAATATGAACGAAACAGTAGTTACAGCTCATTCCAATTCACCTAGTATAAATAAAATTGAACTAGCAACTGTGGATTCTGTGGAATATCCTGTGAATCAAAATAATATTATGTTTTTTTATACTAGCAAAGATACTTCAATAGATAATACTATTAACTTCACAACATCATCTACATCGGAGCTCATGGCATGTCAAGCTATGGCTACCACACATACTGATATGACCGAAACTTCCAAAATGTCCATTCCTATAAATGATGAAACATTGTTGTCGTATGATGTCGATATTGAATCGGATACATATGCGCCTTCTTCTAGTTCTGAAAGCCCTAGCCCTAGTCAAAAGAAAAAAAAAAAGATTTCAAAAAGAGAAAAAATAAGAAAGTTATTTTAGAAAATACTAAACAAACGAATGAAATAGGGGAAGCTGCATTGAAAAAGAAAAACGTATAAATAAAAAAAAGAGCAAAAGAGGCTTACAGAATCTGGTCAAAGTTATACAAAGAAAGATGGAACTAAAGCACCTGCAAAGGAAATTAAACCTAATCCATGCATGGGCAAAAAATGTGGAAACAACTGTGATTCCATCACTAATGAGAAGCAAAAGAGTATATTTGACTATTCTTGGAGTCTAACTAAAACTCGGCGTAGGGATTGGCTGGTATCTATGACGCAGAAAATACCAATTAAACGAAAGAGATCTCAAGATTCTGATAAGCGGTCTTACTCTTATAAGTACTCAATAACGGAAGGTGAGGGAAAAAGAACAGTATGTCTTCAATTTTTAGCAGCTACTTTGGATGTTGGAATAAAGTTTATTCAATATACAGTACAAACTTCTGAAAGTGGACTATCTAAGGAAGATAATCGCGGCCGATGTGAACCCTTCAACAAAACTAAAGAATCTACCATAACTTCAGTCGTGAATTTCTTGAAAGCTTTACCAGCAGTGCCATCTCACTATTGTCGCAAAAACTCTTCACGAGTTTACCTTCCGAGTGAGTTTAAAAATTTATCTAACTTATACCAGATTTACAAAAAAAGTTATTTAGAGAGAGGCATTGACATTGTGAGTGAGCGTGCGTTCCGGTCTATTTTTAATGAAAGATTTAATATTGGGTTCCATGTGCCAAGAAAAGATAAATGTGTTAAATGCCTTACATTTGGTCAAAATAAAGATAAGCCAGAGATAGAGGAACAAAGGAAACAGCATGAAAAAGAGAAAATAGAAAGTTATGAAAGATTTAAGGCGCATCAAAACATACACAAAACCGACCCCAGTACTTTGTGTGCTAGTTTTGATTTTTGATTGAGACCTTTTATTCTGCTGTTTTGTTCTGCAAAAACAAATTCTCTATAATTAAGTGTTGAATTTTTATACTATTGATCTCGTACAAACTAATTATTAGTAAACTATTATTAAATTGTGCAATTTCGTAAACAAGTAAAGACTGATTACTGTAAAAATCTGAATTATTTCATACCTTACACTTTAACCCATCATATAAGAGAACGAATAAAAAGTAAATAATTTCTACTTATTAAGTTTGTTTTAACTTGCGTTTACTTTATCCATAAAATATTTATATTTTTATTATTTCGCTTACTCTAAGTTTATAGTCAATCACTACTTATGTTGTAGTGTCTCAACTTCATCACATACTTAATGTCAGTTAAGGATTTACATCTAAATAAAAATGCAGTTAGATCATTTAGGTTTACATAAGATGTTATTTGTTAAAGAGGTCACGACATTTTTCCTGTTCTAAAAAAAGTCCATTTGAGGTTAAGCGCCAAAAAATACTATTAAATGAATGATTTCTGATAATTTAAATAATTCACTTCGAGGAAAAATGTTTAAAATATATATAACTAAATTTAGGAATCTCAGGAAGCAAAACTCAACGTATTACAATTTTTTTTCTGAATTTTGCAACTTTAATCGTCTCTCCTGTAAAGTTCGTTAAGTGGCGGTTATCCCCTTTTGGCTGTAAGGCATCGATATGTATTAACGGGCTAACGATTCAAAACCTTAAATATGTATATGCTAAATATTAGGCTGTGATAAGTGACATGATGTATTTTTTTATTATTATATTAGCAGGTTTTATTATTACTGACTGTCAATTTGTACCTATCAAATGAATTCATGGAGAGTAACATGCCTATCTAACCCTTCACACCGGAACACAGCAATACGAACACTACAGCAGAATTTTGCAGCAGAAATAAGTAAGATTTAGATACCCAAGCAGACCAGAGGGGCTATCGCACTAATAAATCGCAAGCGAAACGCAACCGAACCGTTCGGCTTAACCAATCCGAACGCCACAAAATCACGTCATCTGTTCGATGACGTGATATTCTAGCTCTCGGATTGGTTGAGTGGAACAATTTGGTATCGTTTCAGCTGTGATTTGTTAGTGCGATTGCCCCTCAGTACAGAGTTTCTCTCCGGTCTAATCGCTCAAGTTACATTAGACCCAGGTCTCTCGTTGTAAGATGGGATAATAATCATATTCGTACGAAAGTTGTACGTACCAAATCGTACCACAAAGTGACACCTGGTTTCTTAGTTCTGTTACCGAAAAATTTTGTAAAAGATCGCGCGGCGTGGGGTTATCGACCGCTGTGACTTTATTTTACAACGATCGCTCAGGTGGTTTCTGCTCCTAACATCGGTGTGTATAATGGCCGATTTCATAAATTACAAAATTTCTTTTCGTTCAGGATTCTTGCTGCTGAACAATACCTTTTCTGTTTTCTGCCGGACGTGTATATCAGCACGTATGCTTTCTGCAGGTGTACTTCAGCCTTAACTATTTCCGCAATTTTTTTTTCCACATTAAAAAGGTCTCAGACTATTTCTGTATCAGTATCCAGTATTTATTTGCTAGGGCAACTGCCCATGCTGTATTTAGCCATCTTCTTTCATTTAAGTACGTTTAGTAGGCCTGATTACGTAACACAAAAATAGACAGAATTACTTTCGTATTTACAATAATGCTGAGGGATTCATAATTAAATTTAAGTCATAAAAATAAATTTTCAAGCTTGCTTTAATCAAATCTCTAATAAGTAAATAAAATCTACTTTTGTTTGATAATGACACGCTGGCAGAATTCGTTTGTTGTCTGAAGACTTGGGTTCGAATCCCATCCAAATCACACATGTTTATGCGCTATTATATCAATATCTATGTAACATCTAAAAATAATAAAAAAAAGCAAAGTTGACAAAGTTTTAGTTAATTACTTAAAGTCTAACTAGCTGTGTCAAATATCGATACCTGTTTCATTTGTCGTAAATATAATATTTTAATTAAATCACATTACATGTATAAGTGAAAATAAATCTCTGAAATGAATATATAATAATAAAAGGCACGTAAATTACTTAGAATTAGCAAAAAAAATCGCGTAATTATTTGTTTCGTTTGTTATTCGTATGTAATTATGCGTTTCGTTGTCAAGACATGGCTTACATAAAAAAATCTATTGAATTAAACAGATATTTTTACACTTTCAAATAGCATTTCTGCACTATCTTTACTTCATATCTGTGTTTTTTCCCCTGCAGCCTATAGACTTGCCAAAAAAATCTTCAATATTAATTGTAATAACGCAACTATCTATACTAATATATAAAGCTGAAGAGTTTGTTTGTTTGTTTGTTTGTTTGAACGCGCTAATCTCCGAAACTACTGGTGCGATTTGAATAATTCTTTTTTGTTGGATAGTCCATTTATCGAGGAAGGCTATAGGCTAAATAACATTACGCTATGACCAATAGGAGCAAAGACAGAGCGGTAAATGTGTAAAAACGGGGAAAATTATTCATTTTTGAAGGCTTTCTTTGCGTGCGCTGCGAAAACGGTTCAAGATACACAAAAAATATGTATGAAAGAATTATTCCTCTATACATGATCTAAAAAAAAGTCCGCGACGGCATATGTCTATCTTTTAAAGTTTAGTCACAATGACCGTTTTTATGGTTACCAAATTGGTCGAAATAATTTGTTTAAGTTGTATCAACATAATAATATTAATCTTTATTCAAATATAAATATAAATATGTTGTTGGTTAACCAAAAATCTGCCGGAAGTCACTATTCCACGCGGACGAAGTCGCGGGCAAAAGCTAGTTTATTGTATAATTTTATTTCAGATAGTAATAACCATCACAGAAAAAATAAGGCATTGAAAACGGTTACTAAATTAAAACATGTAAGTTCGACTTTAAATAAATATACAGAGACTACACCGCAAGCGTCAATTACAGACTTGTCTATGGTCTGCAGTTCTTTTCAAATAGATAGTGCAACCAGTAGTGTTGCATTTGAAGATGTCAGTGATTTAATTACACCCTCAGATTTATTTGGACAATTGGTTACTAATAAGAGTAAGATACAGGAAGATAATCAGATAAGTGACAATGATTATATTTCACCTAGCGGAAGTGAAATGTCATGTCCTATCGCAATAAATAATACAGACGCATCCCAGTCATATTGTTATGTTGAAAATTCTGACTTATCCTCTAATATATCTGAAAACGTTTGTATTCCTAAAAACATATTTATTCCACCTAGTGACAGTGACCAATCATATATAATGGAAAAGCAACATACTACAAAATCTTATTCTTTTATCGAAGATTCAGATTTGACCTCAAATATAACGGAATCTATCGGTTCACATGAAAACCAATTTACTACACGAGTTACTGAAAATAACCGATCTGCAACTACCGATAATAGTACAAGTACTTCTCAAACATATTCATATGTAGATAAATCCGACAATTCAATGGCTGCACATTCAAATAATTCTCATAATAATATGCATATTTCTCAACGAGACCAGAAAGATATACATGCTTTTACAAACAATTATTTGTCTACTAGTCATTTAATGTCATCTTATTCTACTCCAATAAAGGAAAAGCCCTGTGTTTCCGCAAAATCAAATATATCAAAAGATTTTAAATGTAATAATTCTGATAAAGATAGTATAATTTCGCCTGGTTATATTAGTTCATCAAATGATGAAAGCGATAGAGATGCAACTTTTTACCCTACAGCCATGGACTTGTCTAGTGAGTCAAGTGATAAAGAAAATGCTAATTATACTTTGCATAGCACTGACTTCAAAAATGAAGATAAAACCAATAAAAAGGATAAAACGCGTAGGGAACGAATAAAAGACTTCTGTTTTTATTGTGAGACAGGTGGTTTTAAATTTTGCCAGACATGTAATACGTAATCACACAACCGAAACTGAGGTTCAAAAAATCTTAGCTTATCCCAAAAAAAGCATTAAACGAAAAAATCTTCTAACCGCTTTACGTAAAAAAGGAAATTATATAACTAATGTTTCGAAGTGCGTGAAACCGATGAAGAAAAGTAATATCTATCCAAATACAGAATACTTACCTTGTGAGGTATGCTTAGGATTTTACGCACGAAAACAACTATGGAAACATAAAAAAAGATGTCACCCTAAGTCTCAAACTAATAATACCCAAGTTATTGCACAAAACTTCATGTTACGACACCTTCCTGTTGACAAAAAGCTTAAGAGTGAGATTTTTCCTAAAATGAGACCAGATCGTGTATCTCTAGAAGCAAAACAAGATCCATTGATTTGTGCATTTGGTGCTCAATACATGAGAATTCATCGCGAAAAACATTTTATTAATGTTACGTCTCGAAAGATGAGAGAATTAGCTAAATTATTAATCCAATTAAAAACCTTGAGGACTTTTAAGGATTTAATGGATGTGCTGAAACCGCAAAATTATGATTTAATCGTAACTGCCACAAAGAAAGTATCAAGCTACGACGATAAAATAGAACGTTATGGCGCTCCTACGTATGCACTGAATATAAGTACGAGCATAAAACAGTGTTGTAATATTGCAATTATGGCAACATTAAAATCAGGAACTAGTGTAGAAAATGCCACATTGGAGTCTGATTTAAAAACTCTCATTCAACTGATTGAGGCTAATTGGAAATATGATATTTCAAGTCAGGCATGTAGCGACTTAAATCTCAAAAAATGGAATAAGATAACAATAATTCCTCTAGCGAGTGATTTGAAACTTCTTAAAGATCATCTTCGTGAACAGGCTAAAAATGCAGCTTTCAAATTACGAGAGTCTAAAGAAAACAATATCGAAGCGTACAATTCATTACTGGAAACGGTTTACTGCCGTATTATTCTTTTAAATAGACGTCGGCCTGGTGAATTACAAAGACTGCTTCTTAGCACTTATCAAGATTGTAATAATAGTAATAACAGTTATGAAGAATTTGATCGCGTTATATCAAGTGCTGAAAAATATTTAGTGAAAAGTTTCAAACGCATTGTTATAAGGGGGAAAAGGGGACGAGGAGTACCTGTATTGTTGTCAGATGATGTCCAAAGCGACATTGATCTGTTGATCTCTGTCAGATCAAATTATATACCGGATAATAATAACTACTTATTCGCAAAGCCAGGATGTCAAACTCCTTTATGTGGATACAAAGTGGTGGCTATGTACGCTAAGTCATGTGGAGCCAAAAATCCAAAAGCTATTACTACGACAAAATTACGTAAACATTTAGCTACCCTTACGCAGATGTTAAACTTAAAAGATACTGACATCGAACAATTAGCAAATTTCATGGGGCACACACAAGCAATCCACAGGCAAAATTACAGATTACCGGATGATATTTATCAAACGGCCAAAATATCAAAATTATTATTATTAATGGAGAATGGTAAAGCGGATGTTTATAAAGGTCAATCTTTGGATGACATAAATATAGATTTAGAAGAGGATTTGTTACGAGAAGAAAGCAATGAAAATGACGAAATTGAAGATATTATGGATTATGATGATTTAGTGCCAAATGATAAATCTACTAAAAATATGAGTACTGCGGCTGTTGCTTATCCACAAAAGGCAACATAGGTACCTTTTGGATACTGTAAATGCTACTAAAGAAAAGAAAAAAAGAACTCTTGTGCCTTGGACTGAACAACAAAAAAAGATAGTATTAAAATTTTTTAACAAACACATTAAGTCAAAACAACCACCGAAACGCCATGAGTGTGAAAAACTTCGCAATCAACATCCCGCTACACTGCATAACAAAGATTGGCTAAAAATCAAAGTATTCGTGCAGAATACATACACAAAAAAATAGTGTATTTACCCAATTGATTTCTTATCACAACGCGCCATATCATTTGTGTATTTATTCATAAAATAGTGTAGTCAACAATTCGTCAAACAGTAATTTTAAATTCTTTTGCTTTTATATCGTTCATATTTTAATGTGAAGGTTGATGGTTATTTATAGGCAAGGTTGTTTTATTATTAATCTTAAATAACATTATCCTTATTTCTTGTTTATTTCACTTATTTTAATTGTCGAAGGGTGCTTGGATGTAGATACTCGACATCAACATGCTTGGGTCCTTACTGATTTTTCGTAACTTTTTTTTGCTACTTAATTATGTGGATAAAATACAAATATTTCTTCAAAAATCAATGTGTACATGTTGTCGGTAATTATGTATCGTAATATTAAATTATTAAGCCAGATAAGGTTTCACAGAGTAACATTTATTACAGCCGTCAAATTATCTTGAAATATTTAGCGCACAACTATCGTGTTAAAATATTCCAAAATAATGAGTATTTAATTTAATTTTATTGTGATTATTTTAATGTCTTTATCGTTGCATTTAACTGGACACAATTCTGGCATGACTGTCTAAACTGAAAACCAAATGTACCAGCAGTCTGTCAATTATTTTATAGAAAATGAAAGAGAGATCTTAAATTTGTTTTCAAATTTAGAGAATCATACCAGATTTGGGCCCAGTATCTAGTATTTATTTAATGTTTGTTTCAAAATAACGATGATTAAGTAACTTGTTAAATAAATAATAATAAAATAGAAGAAATAAATAGAGAATAGAAGTACAGTTTATTATTCATGGCGTCATAACAAACTAATACTCGTAATTACATTAGAATAACAGGGACTAGGGAATAAGAGGGAATATTCGACATATTACGATAAGTAAATTTTGATGTCTCAAACTGGTTAAAGCATGAATGTGTTGTGATACTGTGGATGCCACAGCGTATACGATGTGTGTTCACACCACGTCAGGATGTTATTTCTTTATTTATTTCTTGAGAATAGAGTATTTCTAGTGATAGTATTTCTTTCGTCACACAATGCTTGTATTTGAATCAACAATCATGGCAATTATTAATTTTCGAAATTATAATTATAATGTATAGAGAAGCCTTCTCAGTGTGGTATATAATATATATTAGACACTGGGATATCTTTTAGCCAATTCCTTTGTCGGTACCACTCAAGTGTTGACAAATATAATGGTATTTTTATTAAGCTCTCTAGCGTATGCCGTGGTACGGCCAGTTTCCAGTATGTAATATAAATTATTTTCCAAAGACATAAGCCGGCCTAACATTTAGTATCGGTAGCATACAATATATATTTTTTTGTATACAGATGTTAATTATTGTATTTTCAAACAAATTAAGGTATCTTACCGGCGGCACTGTGATGTACAAACTTTCGTCGGGTGATGCTCATGTGATGTGGTATCACATGGGCATCACTGTGTCACTTGACACTAAGAAAATATGTGAGTGACTCCACTGACAGTAAAATGAAAGAGAACTTCACGAGTTTCAGCCTAAACCATTTTATTACCATCATATAGCTTATCATTGTTATCAACAACCGACCATTTCAATAATACACATTTGATTTTATTAAACTATTTGTTTTATTTTGTAATGTTTCCATACTTATTGTGATACAAAATTTCACTCGTTTACTACAATGGAATATTTCTCTTAAGTATCAAGTATCATAACATAACCCTCGTAAACATAGTATTATGCTCTGACGTATTTTGGATTTTCCTTTGGTTCCTGTTAATGCTAGGGGGATCGGATCTATCAAAATCATAAAATGTGTCATAAAACGGTTATTTATTGATGCTATAATATACGTATAGGTAAAATAGTAATATTGACATTACAAAATTAGTAGGAAGTTAAATAGTCGTCACATTGAACAAAAAAAATAAATATACAGCGGATGTCTATTGACTATTAATATGCTAGGAGTTCACACTAATTTCACTGTGTCAGGCAATATATGTATAATTGTATATTAAGATATCATTATATAATCAAAAGAAAAGTTTAGTGCCATAATTAGAATTGTTTAATTAGCCAATATTCATTAAAATTGTTTTTCTAAATTATGTCTAAATTGTGGACGTTACAATAATGCTATATAAAAGGATGCAGAAAGGTAACCGGATGTATATATATATATACATATACACACACATACACACATATATATATATATATATACATACACCCACAGATATACGTACACATACATATACATATATATGTGTAAATTAATTATGCTTACTATTAGGTACAGAATAACAAAATATTTTATTTATCATTTCATATACATTATATAATACAAAAAAAAATAATAAATGATACAGATTTAATAAAATTAATTTGATTAAATAGATTTCAATAAATAGATTTTATGTCATGGAGAAGGAAGGGAGACCCATATTAAAATTTATCATCAAAAAACTCGTTTAAATTATAGTAAGCCTTAAATAATAGCATGTTTTTTAATAATGCAATGAATTTCTTATCACTTGTCTCGTTTATCAGATTGTTTGGCAATTTGTTGAATATTTTTATGGCCATCACATACGGGCTAGTGCTATGTAATACTAGGTTAGACTGAGGTAACACTATTTTGTTTGCATGTCTTGAGGGATAGCGGCCTAAGTATAAATTATAGACTTCGAGCAGGCCACTGCAATTTTTGTATACCAATGTTTTGCGATTCGTCAATGCAACGAGATACTTGTGGGCGGAGAATTGGTGTGTATTAAAAGGAACTCGCATCCCAAAAGTCCGTATATAGTAAAACATGTTATTGAAGGAACTCTCCTAAGTATTGAGCTAGCTTTTAAATGACTTTAGTGCTAGCCATTATGGAGTATTTATGAATACTGCTTGTTTGCATTGTGCTAATAGGTTAAAATTGCTCTGCTCTTCTTCAATGTTATAGACTGGTGTCTTCTTCAACGTTATAGAATGTATAGTCTGGTGCACGTAAAGCAATTCTGCACTTGTCTGTAAATAAAACTGGATCCCATTGTTGAGGAGACCCAATTGAAAAGTGCATGTGCAAATCTATTTCGATGCAGTCTGAGCAGTTCTGGACTGCGAGATCGCCTGCATGCCGTTAAATTTACCTTTTCCATAGCTTCAGGTTTTTTAATTCTACGCTCGCTGACTTTCACTACAAGCAGTGTACGAGCCATTGACACATTTAAAAGGCAGTGAGGTAGCAATTTCTTAAAATATCCAAGATAACAAACTGGCCACCCTGAGCTTCCTTTATACCTCTACTACCTGAATTGCAGGAGTTTCAAAGCATTGTGCATTGATGAGCGTGCAACATTATGTGTAATAGCAACTTCTCCATGGTTGATCAAAGCTACGGCTTTTGTTACTTGGGCTAGTGTTAAAGGTTTAAATCACAGAAAAACTTTCTTTAAATCCACAATATCACAAAAGTTAACTAACACAAAGTTAAGATTATATACACTACCGCTTAAAAGTATTTGGCCACCTAGTTAAATATATTTTGTAGAAGTGTGATTAAATGAAACTACTTCATAAATATTTTACCTGTTTATTAGCATTTTTTTTTTACATAATAAGACATTTTTTGAATTTTGAACTCATCACAATGATACCTAATAAATGTTTTCTTGAATGTATTGTTTATAATTTATACAAAATGTAGGTGGCTAAATACTTTTGAGCTGTAGTGTATGTTCTTTAGCTTTAAGGAAATATACAATTTCATAACATAGTAACCAAAAAAGTTATAAATTTGACGTTGGTGTTGTTTTAGGTGCATAATGATAATACATCTGAAAATAAATTAGCAAAGACTTCTCTCATGGCAGAAAATGACAGTACCGATGAAGCGAGTGAGATCAACAATTATGTGAAGATTAAGAAAGAACCAGAGGAAGTGGTGGCCTCAAACGATTATATAATTAAGACTAAACCATGTCCTAAGTCGAAAAAGAAAACACATGCTTCAGAAGATCCTCACTGTGTGTTGTTGACTGCAGACAAAATGATGAACAAAGAATTAAATTTGTTGCATGCCCCTGTCATTCTCGATCAAGAGGACCAAAAACTTTCTTCTAAGGGACCTGTTACTAGGAATAAATTGGTAATATTTTTGTTCTACCTATACTGACATTGAGTATTTTTTCGTTATTGTTTTTAAAGAAATATTAATCCCACCAAAAACATTCTGTAAAAAACTAGCCAAGTCTCAATGAAGCTGCTAGTTTATCACTAAAAAGTAATGAAATATAACAAAGTCGTGCCAAGTCTAAGGTTCCTTATTGCGATTTCGTTATTATTATAGTTAATGTTGTGTGTCGCCAGAACCGCTACCCATCGACGATGAAAAATTGCCACTTGGAAAACGTGGTATTACCCTTCAACGGCCAAGTCAAAATTCAGCTGTTGAATCCTCAACTATCTATCTCAGATTAGGTTTTATGAAGCACATCATAGAAGTTCAAAATTTAGGTATTACTTTTGGTAGGGAACTGGGTTTTGAGTCCCATATGTTGGAACTTGTAAGAGCTTGTATGTTTTGCATGAGAGTGTTGTACAGGATTCGGAATTTGCTTTGCGAGGACGCTCTGGTTACCTTATGTGACTCCTTAATACTCTCGAAATTTAATTATGGTGACGTAGTAATTGAACTGCGCCTGCTTGCGAGAACTCAGCGTATAGTACAACGCGTTCAGAATGTTCATTTCAGATTCTGCTTTAATATTCCTCCACTAAGTCATATTTCACCATATCTGAATTCCTCATCCACGCTAAACACGGAGTCTCTTAGACAGGTGCATCTTGCGTCTTTGGTGTTTGATGTAATAAAATTTAAAACTCCAAAATATTAGTTCAATAAACTTAAATTCGCGTCGCACCAAGAGAGTGTCAGAAGTACCCGTAAGCCTCTGGTGATGCCTGACTTTCGCGATAGCTTTCGCTTCCAGGCTACCAAATGTTGGAACGATTTACTTCCTACCTATTAGAATTGTCTTCCATGGATACTTTTAAAAAAAACATGTAGAAAAATATTATTTAGATATTCAAAAGTTAGGCATCCCTAAGTTTTATGTGTGGCAGGGGAAGTAGCTGCCTCGGCCGAACAGTTTTCAGTTGTTACATATTTATACATATGTATATATCAGTATCATATCTTTGTATTTGTATATATACTTTATATAAGTATAATTATATTTATTGAAAGTACTTTAAAGATTTATTTGTACTCGCTTCACACTTTCAAATAATTATTTTATCGAGACATCAATAGTTATGGCCTCATTCGGCTCTTTTTTTACTATTATTTTTTATTTTTACTTTTTCTCGCTTAATCATTTTATCTGCTCACTCAAAAAAGGTGATGGCTGAAAATCAGTGATTTGTCTAAATTAGGCAAATATTTAGCTGACCCTTGACTTTTTGCTTTCTGCAACATACATATATTTATGTAACATACAATCAAGTATGTGTGTTTTTTCTCAATTATTACCGTTGTTTTAGTAGATATTTACGTGTATTTTCCAGAAAATAGTAAACGCTTTATCAATCTATGTAGAACCAGATACAGTACTTCCATTTCTTCGTCAGAATTGGTTAGGCGCGTCAACCTGAATGATCCTGAAAGAATACCGTTTGATGACCGGCTTTCAGAACTATCGTATTGTTATATAAATAAAAAAAAGAAAATTACGCGACATACATTATTTTATATAATTTATCACGGCTTTCTTTTATTTTAAATCTAATTATAACAGTATGATTAATTTCAGAAAGGGTTATCATCAACATTAAAAACTTCAACTGAAGTAAAACACAGTATCAAGACTGAAGATGATTCATCATCAGAAGAAGAGAAACAGTGGTTTACTATCAAAGAGAAACTTCTGAAAAGAGTGATGAACAAGAAAGATACTACCAGGTATTTTAACAATGAATCTGCACTGATGATCTAGGGTAACGACTAAGGTACTGCTCACATTCCTTGGAACCGATCTACCAGCCACTCGGCTAGCGAGATCGAAGATAATCGAGATAACGTTACTATTAGAATATAGATAGACCTAGAGCTATATAGACCTAAAGAAAGCTTAGACCTAGTCCATATTTGAAATCAAGTCAATCCGGCAAAATCCCACATTCTACTCTAATCAACATTTAAACAAATTTATATTTTTAGAAATGAAAATATTTAATAGTATTTTATAATTAGGGTTTCTCAATTCTCGAGCTTTTTTATTTCTCGGAGCACGAGAATTCTCGACCACTATTTCTTGAGAATTCTCGACCACTATTTCTTGAGAATTCTCGGTTTGGAGAGATATATGAAAATTTTAAAAAATATGTGTGTTTTAATAATAAAACTACGCTTTTTATGCAATATTCAACAACATTTATTATTAGTTTCAATTGACTTTAACTTAAGTAAGTATATAAAATTTTTATTAAACGAAATAAAATCCAGCGAGATCTTTTATCATTATTTCTACACACAATTTTAGGACTAAATAGTCTTCATCTCTGGGAAAAACAAATAAAATATCTTCTAAAAACAATACCATCATGTCACCACAATATAATTTAGTACCTTACATTACATACTGTATAATTGACTTTAGTCTCTGTCTGTACTACAAACTTTTCTATCAAAATGTATAATTAAAACGACAGTTTTTGAATTAGGTAAAAAAATCAAACAATCAGACTAGCTTCATAATTACAATGAATAACAATAAGGTACAGGTAACCTATTTTAGTCAAACTTATCAATATACATTTTCAATATTTTGTTATATATATACTTTTTTGTTACGACTTACGACTTTAAGTATACTTAAGAATCTAATAAATAATTAATAATCAGACTAATTATAATCACAATTTAAAGAGGAAACTGCTCCAAAAGCTAGCCCCACTACCACTACACATTATACTACAATACCACTAGGTATTTTTATTATTTAGGAAATAAGCTTTCAAAAATACGAGGGCATTTAAAGCATTATCTGATAGTCGGTTTCGTATTAGGTTTAAAAAAAATTGACTTAATTTCTCGATCACTTTTTTCTCATCTCGAGTAAGGCAAAATTTCAGGGGAATTCTCGATTCGAGAATTCTCGCAGAGAAACTCTATTTATAATGTAAAAAAAAATTATTAAGTTAAAAAATAATAAAATGTAAGAAGATCCATGCTATTATTAAGAGAATCACAGTTTCTTGCCTGTTCTTCTCGAGAAGGTTCTCCCAATTTCCGAACAGGTGTCGAGTCAATATATTTTTTCTTTTTTTTCCTTATTCGTACGTACGGACAAGGTTTTTGTTTTTTTTTTTTTATTATTTAAGCTTTTTTTTTGTTTTGTTTGTTGACGTCAATAAGTGCCTGTAAAGGTCTATGTTGAATAAATATTATTTTGATTTTGATTTTGAATGACCCGGGTCAATAGTTTGCACTAGTGATGTGCCGGATAACCGTATCTGTACCCACAGACATCCGAGGCAGAAGAAAGATCCGTATCCGTTACTTTTTTGCAGATTTTTTACGGATCTATTTACCTTATTAATTTGAAATTTAAAAATAATATGTTCTTTAAGACGAAGGGCAAGGCGCACTAGCGACGTCAGTTGCCGAGATTCTGACGGTTCACAATTATTTAAAATAGATCTGGTTTAGTAGCTAACAATTTCAAGCAATTGGCGTCGTTAGTGCGCCTTACTCTTCGCATTGAATTGGCCAATAGGTAGAAATAAAAAAACTATTAAATTCAATACAGATATTTTTTTATTTCTTAAAATTAAATATTTTGGCTCCTTTATGTTGCATACTTTGCCGTAGTTATCATATTTATCATTAGTCATTATACCAATAATATATATGGTATAACTCCAACGTGCTGAATCAACTAGCTTTTTAATGAGATAAATATTATAAAAAGTTATGAGATCACTTTTTATTAAGAAAACAAAACTTACATCTTCGTAATATTTTAAATTCGAATTAAATGATTTTCAAAGCAACTATACTAGTACTGCGTGACACATACAGTGTTAATGTTTGCGCGTTATCTATGCTGCCCAGTGTCACATTAAATTAAAACAAAACAAAAGAAAGACCCGTCGCGCAATGCAAGTCGAAACATGTTTAAACTCAAGAACCGACACCGATTGTGTAAGGAAGTTAGGATCCGTATCCGTATCTGCGGATCTTGACACTATATCCGTATTTAGATCCGTATCCGCGGTTCTTGATTTTTGACGATCCGGCCTTAGATTAAAACAAAAAGGGAAGATACGGCATTAGCATCTCGTAAGTGGACCGCTAAAATTGGGCTCATGCACACAATTTCGCTTAGTCGATCATGGTGGAGCGAACTGACAACACATTGATGCTTGAGGATCAATATCGCCGATTTATTTTAAAAAAAAGTAAACAGTGCCTACGTGTGTTTTTAAAAAATGGATTAATAGTTCCGGAACCTAAAACAAACCCCAAGACATCACTTTTCATTTGCGAATACATTAAAATAATAATTTCTTAAATACACAGTATGTAGTTCGTCGTTCATTTATCAAGAAAAGGACAAACTAAAATGCACTTTTTTGTGTGAGCGAGAAAAGCATTCTCCTATGAAGCAAGCGGCGGATGACCTTGATGAAGTCTGTCTCGCTCGCGCTGACATTATCTTCTACAATAGTTTAAATAAATTATTAAACATAATATGACAGCCATTGCTTTTGTTTCGGTTAAAACACTTCTTAAATGTAATCTGTGTCCATAACCTATTACTTAATTATACAATACTTAAAGAAGTACCCCACCAACTTTTCGAATTGCTGAAAATTCCAGAAACTTTTATGTATATTTATGAATATATAATGAATACAATCGGAAATATATAAAATTAGAAAATTGAGCCGAGTGGCTGGAAGGCCTTTACAGCCATGGCCGGTAAAATAATTAAAAAAAATTACATGGCTGCATACATTCATGTCCTTCCCATTTAGCAAAACTTCATATTTTGGATTCATCACTGTGCAAATGCGGCCTTGCAGAAGGTAATGTAATTCATATCCTTTTCTCTTGCCCTTTTTTCAACTCCTTACCACTTTATGATATTATGTTATCCTTTAATGCTCCTCTTCCTTATAATTTATCATCTATTCTATCTCTTTCGAATAAATTTTATCGTAAATCTATTATTAAATTTATTTCATTTCACGATATTTGTTTATAATTATATTATCTGTTTCCTTACATTTTCCCCTATAACGCCCAACGCCCAATCCTTGCCCTAATCCAACAAAACTTCCCATATTCTGTCTAATCTGTGATTCCATTAACACGTGAAAATGGCAGCAGTAATTCTCAGTTTTGAAGAGAAGTAAATTGCCAGTTACAAAAATAAGAAGAAGAAGAATCTAATGTACTCGTAAACAGTGATATTATTTTTGCAAGCCAGTATCGTCTCACTTGCCAAGATTGATATTTTTCATTGATATTTATTTACAATATGGAATGTCTATCATTTTTCAGAGAAGACGACGCCAAACGGGCTAAGCTTGTCAATGAATTTATTGAGAGACGGGGAGATCAAGCGGAGAATTATTTGAAGCGGCGTAAAACGCAGCGCAGCCGACGTTCAGTCAAGAAAATGTTGGAACGTCAGAAACAATTAAAGTGGGTAGTAATTTTTATTTATGCTTTTTCGTTTGATTGTGATCCATTCAGAAATATAACAAATAACTTTGATTTACAAAATTAGTATTTAAGAAAAAATCAAATGATTAAGAAAAAAATTACTTAATTGAGGCGCAAATATATTTGTATTGCCAGAAAAAAGGGTCGTAAACATCGCCTTCGAAACCTTCAAAAAGAGATTGTATAAAGTTTTTATTTATTTGTTGCACAAGGGGACTAGAAGGCTATCCACAAATTATCTTATAAAAAGGTCTATTTTTTTATAACTATTTGCTGTGGGATGTGGTTGACCTCTGCTGCTATGTTAGTAACACGGTACAGGAGAAGCATTTTTGAAACAATAGCATACTCGAAATCGTAATATGAATGTCCAAATTCATATTTTGAACAATCATTCCTTGAGTTGTGCAACAAGTGGTCCTATTCACTTGTTTTTTATTTCTGCTATTAGAATATTTATCAGAAGTGACTTTGACAATTCGACTGTGAAATGTTTTAAATGTTGAGTGACTGCCAAACAGTTTTTTTAAAGTGTGATTTGTCACCGGTTTATATTAATAGCTAATTGCATACGTGTTTTTATTTTTTCTTTGTCAAACGGAACCTAAATTCAAGTGATTCAATAAATTTATAAAATTGTGAGCAGAACTAAATAATTATGCACTTGTTTTGTTTCCAAATTCCAAAGATTCAAATACGTCACTAGATCACGTGTTGATTTGCAGAGTGTTAAAACAAGAGCTCTTTGGTGATCCGACAAACGATGCCTCCTACCAAGCTAAAGGGAGGTACGCTCATTCTCAATTCAAGGGAAGGCGAAATATTAGAAAGGTAATATGTTTTTGATTATAATTATATAATAAGTATTTTTATAATAAAATTTAATCTTTATATGAAATATAAAACAGTCTCAGCAAAAATTTAGGCCATTATAATTGCCATGGCCGTGCCATAGTAAAAATGTATGTATCTGCAATAAGAAACGGCGGATTTTAATTTCAGTTAAATTTGATAATTTGTGTGGAGCGCTGAATAAAATTTAATGACTTTTAAGCTATTTAAGAATTGTGGCGAGTATTGTCTTAATTTTAGAATCTTTATCATATGCTAGGTTTTTTTTTATATGTCTACTCCACGGACTCGTAGTCCGTGCCTTTTTTAAACTGTCCTCGTTTGGATCTACTACGTACTGTACGTACAGCGTCATATTATCTTATAATACTATTCCGTGACTTAACATTAACGTGAGTTGCGCAGCACTTACTTATCTAACAATAGTACTTTCTTATCTAATAACTATCCTATATATATATAATAACTACATACACCCATTTAACAATACACTTAATTTCAATACTTTATACAATAAAATTAATTAATCTAATAATAATAAGCTATCCTAACATACATTAATAATTAAATTAACCCTGCTATGGTGTCGATTCTAGCGTGATTCTCTAAACCCAAAAACCAATCCGACAACAGTCCCCCCCTGTCATTTTGTATAGAGTATGACAAGGACAGTCCGCCGCCAAACTCAGCTCCAGGTTCGGAGAATGAATCCTATGATGTGAAGTGATATCCTAGCATATCACTTCACTTTTATAATTATGTGAATCGTCGATTTGTAGTTCAATATATAATCGCTGTCGCCTGCGGCTAGCGGATTTTCAGTCACATTAGCTGACCAGCAGGCAAATTTCGCATTGCTTTTTAGTTAATGAATAACGGATTTCTAAAATATAGTAATGAATTAATATTTAAATTGTTATACTGCTATTTTCGAGAAGATGAATCTAACAAATGGGTGATCATTAAAACTTTATACTTTAGACGTAACTAGTAATCAATTAGTGTTGCCCAAACGCAAGAACAAGACGAGACTTAGCCAGTCTTGGTCTTGCAGTAAGAGTCTTGCAAGTTTTGCAATTACCTATTACACTATTGCTATTTATTAAAGTTTACTTTAGATCTTAGAAAAACGTATTAAAATTGGAATATTGTGAGCTTGAATTACCATAGCCAATCAGATTAATAAATGTCTGAAGATTTGATAAGAAATTCGAAAAATCAACTGCCACATGGTTATCAACTGAGCTATATGCCATTTTCCATGGGAGTAACTGTTTCTTAATAAACATTTAAGCTTTATAAGCTTACATGTGCTAAAACATATTAATTACAATAACTTGACTGTATTATAAAGAACAATATCTGTCTAGAAAGAGATTAAACTCTCAACTTATATGAAATTTAATAAAAGAGTTTTCGATTTATCATTTATTTCAATAAAAAATAAAATACAACATAAATCAAATAACATAACAGTACACAACAGCTTTGTCATTAGGTTCTGTTACTTTATATCAATTCTTTTGACCAAGAATTAATACAAAGTAACCATCTGGCTGACTCATCACTTAACCTTTTTCTATGTTTTCTAATTACTAATGATGCGTTAGAAAATAATCTCTCAGTGGGTTTTGAGAGAAAATCACGGGCCATCTGCGATAAAGTCGGTTAGGTAGTCTGTCTCATTCGTCCTGTACCAATCTAAAATGTCTTCCGAGCTGGCAGCTCTTGGTTTTCTCAGGTACTCCTTCAACTCGTCTATCTAGAAATCAACGGGATCTTGTCTTCAAGGCTTAGTGGCCCAGATGACGTCGAGGGACATTCATACAGTTTATCAAATTCTATTACGTCTTCATCTTCATCACATACTTTATTTTCTTTTCTTAGTAATTCCAAAGATTTCATTTCATTGAACTTGCGCAGGCTTTCTGTTTTAAGTTGCTTCCCCCATATTGTCAGGTCAAAAGTCTGAGCCTTCTGCCTTGGGTCTTAAATTAAAGAAGTACAATAAATCCAGTTGCTCTTATAATGTTTAAGCATTTTGTCTCGAGCTGCTTGGAAAGGCCAGGTCACAAGTACCCGCAATCGTCGAGCATGTATGAGGAATGTTATGAAAGTAGATGAAGCGAAAGAGATATGTAAGGACCGTAGCAAGTGGAAGGACGTAATCTCTGCCTACCCCCGTGGGAAAAAGGCGTGAGTGTATGTATGTATGTATGCTTGGAAAGCCAGAATGAGACTTTCATCCACTTCATATCAATTAGGTTTCTGATCTAACAGTTTTACCATGGATTCAATTTTATCGATCAAGAGATTAAATGATACAATGACTAGCGGTAATGTAACATATTTTTCTCTACCAAGTTTTATACTTAAAAGTTTAAAGTTTCTTAGAAACTTATGTATTTTTTCGAGTATTTGCCATTCACTAGTTGTGATTTATAAATCATTCAATTCGGTGACAGAACTGCACAATATGTTGCTCGCTCTCACTTTTAAACCAAATCCAATCATATCATGTGTGGAATTCCATCTCGTTGGACAGTAAAGAATGGGATTCAGATTTGATGGCATGCCAACTGCTTCCCAAGCAGACTGAAACTTCTTCTTTGACCACTTCTTTTTATTTTAATGGAAATACTGCGTAATTTTGTTACAGATGTACGCGAGTCAGCAATATTTGGTGCATATTATTCATCTAAGTATGTCAATTTCATCAGCATAGTCTTCATACTGCTGATCGTGTGCGTTAGTGTCAGTCTCACAGTGTAATGCTAAGGTCTTTAATAAATATTGTACACCAAGGTTTAAAATGTGAGCAAAGCACCGGAAGTTGATTGTCTGAATCAAAGTGTGGCGGCAGCTGTTTGCCCAGTTCATACATAAATTTGGTATTTGCAGTTGCGTTGTCGACCATCACACCTTGTATTTTATCACTTATGTCATATTACCATAAACATTCGTGGAAAATCGTTGCAATATCTTTCCCAGTATGTCGACCGCGTGATGGTATAAAATCAAGAACTACAGATCGATACTTCCATTCGTTGTCTATATAATTCATAGTAACCCCGTAGTAACTCCTACCAGCAATTCACGTCCACCCATCAATGGTAAACGACATTTTATATAATAATTGTTGAAGTCGTTCCTTGAGATTCAATCCGAGCTCATCAAATCGCTCTTTGACTTTCCTTCCAAGTGTGGACCTTTTAGGAAACTCGATATTAGGGCAAATACGTCGAAAATATACTCGTGTAGCTTCGTAATCGAAAAATGAAAGGGAATAGTTATTTGTTCAACTAGAGAGGAAAGTTGGTTTTTTCAAGCGAGTGCTAATTTTGAATCCCGAGTAAGCGAAGGATTCTAATAATTGAATTGAAGCGTCAGCGAGTGATTCTACATTAGAATCCTGAGCGTCGCGAGGGATTCAAAGGCACGAGATGGAAATAACTTTTCTCTCGCGTGACACATACAACTTTTCACCTTAGCAGTGAGAACATTATTAGAGATATAAATGAAACAATATGAATTAAAATGAAACCACATATATTTGCAAAAACTAAGTATGTATTAAATTTTAAAATTACAGTTATTAAAAGTTACATTTAATAAATGGAATTTCGAATGACATTCTAAATTCAAATCAATTTTCCTCACTCAGTGAGGGAAAACGCATTTCCCTCACTCTTTTTAAGCAGGCAACACAGTATGTTTGAGCTGCTAAGGTGAAAAATATTTTTTCACCGCCCAATCAACTGTAGCTATCGTGATGTTGTCACGACTGAAATAGAACAATAAATCGTGTGTTATTATTTAAAACATACTAGGTTTGAGCGTTTAGGAGGTTTGTTGTTATTAAATCGAGATAATCGTTAAATAGGGAATTAATCTCTTTTTTGAAAAGAATCTTAATTTGATTCTTGCGTGTCAGTAAACCATATAGTAAAAATATAAAAATTTTATACACTCGTTAAGTACTATAAAAATTGCATTAAAATTTGACATTTTCAAATTTCGCGCGTAATTAGACGAAGGCGCCGCACGAGTTGTTACTCTGTAGCGATGACGTCAATACGGCATGTAAATAATAAACAAAGCTCTATGTTTGATGCTATGTATTATTATATTCATAATTTAAAATGAGTTATTATCTTGAGCAAAAATAAATGTCTAAAACCTGAAATAAGAATAGTTATATTATCTCTATTAGTCAAAAAACATGATGGCCTATTTGTTGGATTCGTTTATATCGAAAATAAACTGCTTTTAGAATTTTATATCAGTTTTGAAATTCCGCAATCTTCCGCTGTCGACAGATGAAACTCATGGACTTATGCCATTGACCATTACTTGGTTCGCAAGATCGCTGATTCAGCAAGTTGGAAAGAAAATACTTTCTTTTATCTGCGATCTCGATGGGAAACAGCAACATGTGAAAATGTACATGTTGACATTGACACAGCTTTTATGTCGCTCGTATCAGATTCGGCTTTCGTAGAGCCAATGTAATGTTCGACGTGATGCTGACTGTACACTTTGCTGTGAATATACAGTACTTAAGTATTTTGAATCTATAAGTTGAATGCATATTGTTGTATCTTAATGCAAGAACTTTTATTTGCAGGTGCTTGATAAGAAATCGTTAGCGCAAAAGACTGTTGTGGCAACTAAAGACGAACTCGATAGAAAACGAAGACTTAATGCTAGACAAGCAAAATTGGTAAGTGTGACAATAGTATATTTTATTTATTTACATTGCATTGATAAGAGACACTGTCTAAACTTCTTCAGGTTACCATTACACGGTAGTATTTGCTGTAAGTTTTACAAGTAAGTTTTAGTGACGAATAACCTACAGTGTAACGTGGTCACCGATATTTGTATAATAACACTAGCGGACCCGACAGACTTCGTCCTGTCAAAAAGATTTGTAAAGTGGCAGTTTTTTGTTTGTCAAAAATTCTCCTATACAGAATCATCACCCTGGTAGGACGTTGTGAATAAAAAATAATTAATTGCAAAGGAGGTCCAAATAAACTATTACATTTTGTGACTACTCAATTTTGGAACGTGACATTAAATTCTCCAACGATGTACTCTGTGCTCCGACGCACACACGCAGACTGTTTCGATAGATATGATTGAATTTCAACTTTATATAACGTTAATAAAGCGCAAATTGACTCTTTGATTTTAGGGACACACTTACATTGCTTCGACAACAGAGTGCTTCCAATATAAACTTTATACAATAACAATAAAGCTCAAATTGACTGTACGTTTTAGTTAGAAAACGTTTGTATGGGGAAAAAGGGCTGTTTTAGGGTGTTTTCGATAATTATTCGAGTTTTTCTCGTAAAAACCATCCTTGAACTTCGCCGGTCATTTTATAAAAAGAATTGGCCAAACTGGTCCAGGCGTTATCAAGTTATGCGCTTACCAACATAATCAATCATGACTTTTTAGAGATTGTGTAATGCGCTTCCTGAATAAC